>OX123199.2:58828663-59428663 GCA_944739405.2 Euclidia mi
AATTTTCAAAGATATGGATTGATTCGAATAAATGATATATATTATTAATTTTCAAAGATATGGGTTGCTTGCGTTTTTTAACTGTCTACCATTCTCTGCCAAAGCATTGTGCTTTGGCAGAGAATGGTAGACAGTTAAAAAACAAGACATTTTTTTACTCTCAAGGAAATTATGAATGTTTTGAAAAGCATCGGAACAAATCCTCTGATCAGGTAAGCACTACATAAAATGTATTTATGTTTATAAACATTTATTATGCGCGTCCACATTATTATATATTTATGTGTGATTTATTTTTTTACAGGTTACTAGCTCATATTTCTCCACTCAAGACGATGGCATAACATACATTGAACCAAACTTTTCTACAAAGTCAAAAAATTGTCACCGTCTAAAAAACGTCAAAGTTTATTACCGTCATCGGCAAATTCGTACATTGTTCGAATAAATCGTCCTAAGCAGGGACGTCTTCTAATTAAGATAGATATTCGTGAATTAGATTATGTAGACAAAAATAAAAAAAACGAGGCTTGCTTAAGTGCACAATATGTGGTTGAGGAGCCTTATGATGATGTAATGGATATCACAGAGACATTAATAAAAAAAATAAGTAAGAAATTGTGTGATACTGAGTAGTCTTAAGATAATGTTTTTATTTAAGTTTAGTTGTATTTCTAAAAATAAATAAATGTTATCTTTTTAAAAATGTGTAATTGTTATGAGTCAATGTTTGTATGCATGCTTTATATTTATGTAAAAATTTAATAAATGTTGTGGCTGAATTTAGTAGCTCAGTACCGAATTGTGGAATACAAACCTCTAAGCAACATCGTGCGTAGGCTATCATGACGGCCATTGTTGACGTTCAAGGCTTTAAAACAGAAGCAAATGAATTTATACTAAAAGAAATAGCTGTATGGTGTAATAAAAACCTACAAGTGTTTTTAATCAAACCACCATTTCCTTTTTATGATTTGACTAAATCAGAAAGACGGCAGGTTTGCTGGATTGAACGTAACAGAAAAATATACTGGGGTGAAGGATTTATACCTTACTCAAATTATCAATATTTAATTGCAGAGGTTTAAAAATATAAGTGTATTTACGTTAAAGGTCTTGAAAAATGTGAAAAATGTTATGGTTGAAGGATATTTTAATTACTAATAACTTAATTAATTTAGAAGATAAATGTTGTCCTAATTTGTTATGTTTATATGATCGCTATAAGTGTTCTGAAGATTTGTACAATTGTATTTATCATGACTCAATATGTGCTTTAAAAAATGTTTTCTGTTTAAAAAAATGGTGCATTGATAATAAACTTTTTTTAAATTGATAATAAGTATACATTGTTTTACAGCTGCACCGCCTGCTAAAGCTCCCGCAGCTGATAATCCCGCAAAAATAGGAATCAAAGGTAATACTCCCCCAGTTTTTGGAATAGGAATAACTCGAGGGAGCTTAATCGATGAATCATCAGCCAATTCTCTAGTAGCGGCAATAGCTAATTCTATTGCCATTTTCTTGCTCTTAGGTTTTAATTTTTTGATATGCCTTTTTGCTTTTGTAATAACAGATTTTAATTTACTTTTTAACCCTTTTCCAGGTGTAATTTTTGTAGAATGCTTTTTGTCCAAACCAGAACCAGTTTTAATTTTTGCTGACATAGCCTTACTTACTAAGCGTGCCGCGAGTTTTTCAGCTATACTGGCATCGGAAGCAACCGCTCGCTCTTTCGCCATTTTTAACAAAATTAAATCAGCCTTATGTCGATCCTTTAAGGCGAGGTTGCAGTACAGTGCGTAGCTCGACCTCACCCCCCGCAAAAACAAAAACACGACGGTGGCGTCAGCGAGTGAGCGGGGCGAGGGGAGGGGGGGTTTCGTGTGTGCGTGTGCCACAGCGCAGCGTAAAAAAAACCGTAGATGAGTTATGCGAACTTCAAAAGTGGCACATTAAAATAAAATAAATAAATAAAATAAAAACGTTTATTTCAATTACAATTGGCATTGTGATACATATTATTGGAGATCACCTTTTAAGCAAGGAATTGCTTGTATTAGGAGACTCCACGCTTCCACTTGTCACTTTAATGCAATTGACATGTAGACTATGTAAATTATGTAAACATGCAAAAATAAAATGGTGAGATATGAATTTACACTTTCGTGGTTTTTAACATTAGTTTTACATTGAAAATAAAGTGGTGACTTAAAATTATACAAATGTTCTTACAAATAAATGAGAGTTACACAGGAAGAGGCAGATCACGCATGTAGGTGTGATATGTGTATCATGAATGAGTGAGTGAGTGAGTGTGGCTGTAAGTGTGTGAGTGTGTGAGATATTGTGGGTGTAAGTATGAGAGTGTGGTTGTGTCGTGTGTTAATTTCAATATAATGAGCATTGCTCAGTTTATTTTTGTTCACTTTTGATTATTGATTGTTATTAACATGCTATGCCTAGACGAAACGAAGCTGTCCTAATGTATGTTATCGTTTGTCGGTTAGCCCTGCGACACTGTCTTGGGATCGAAGGAAGCACAATAAGTCTTCTTTCACTAACCATGCGCTCATCATCTCAATTTTATCGTAACTAATTGGTTTACTGAATAGAAGATACAATAGACTCAACATCGTCGTAAGTTTTAGTACTAAGCCAATCGATTACAACTTTTTTGCAGTCTCGGAGCTTCATGGAATATATCCGCAATTCTTTATTCAGCAAGTTAGTAAAAACAGGCTAAATGTCTCATTTGGCTTTAGTCGCGTACCCGCTGCGGTCGGAAGCGCTCGCTCTTTTACTCGCGTGTGCGTTCGTTACATTTGAAAATGCCGTCGTGTGTAATGAGATTTTGCACAAACTATAGTAGGAAAATGACTAAAAGTTATGGAATCACTTCTCATTCATGAGTATTACAATATTACAACGTTTTATTTACAATTTATAATCAATTCAGTATCACAAATAATAGAGTGAATAAAAAAATGGCATTTAGCGAGTGTAAAAGAGAAGCAGTATTGTGCGTGTTCAAAGACTAAAAAGCAAAGTATCCAGATGGGACATTCGTAATAATAAAATACTGATGTGTGTTTTTGTCAAGTAATAAAAGTGATTTGAGGCTGAATCAACACAATATATTATTACTATAGAAATACAAAATCATACGTAAGTTACAAACATTAACGGATGATCAAAGTCCATTCACTTGTTCTTGTTTTTCTCCTTTTAGTATTAAACAACTAAGTAGATTGTACTGCACAGTTTTCGCTGCCGACCCACCGTACCCCTGGCAGTACCCCTGGGGGTATGGTGGGTCTTTCAAAGCTTAACCGTACTCCCAGATAATATTCTTGTGTAATAAGTTTATTAATTTCAGTTCGTTAATTTCAAGTTCTACTATTTTGGGGGATCATTCCCAATAGCCCTATTGAACAGTTCTATGATAGAACTGTCCTAATTCTATTAGCACAACTTGATGAGGAGAATAGAACGAATGGGATAAGTAATAGGAAATGTCCCAGTCTAGTTCTATGCATGTTTTTACAAGGGTATTCAATAGAACTACTGGGAATGATCCGTCGTGTCACGACATCGCGCTCATATATCCGAATGAATGTTTTGTAGACGTTCATTTGTTTAAGGTGTAAAACAAATGAACGTCTACAAAACAAATGAACGCCTACAAAACAAATGAACGTCTAAAAAAACAAATAATTTACAGAAAGTAAGAGCAAGAAAATGGCAATAGAATTAGCTATTGCCGCTACTAGAGAATTGGCTGATGATTCATCGATTAAGCTCCCTCGTGTTATTCCTATTCCAAAAACTGGGGGAGTATTACCTTTGATTCCTATTTTTGCGGGATTATCAGCTGCGGGAGCTTTAGCAGGCGGTGCAGCTGGTATTGCTAAAACCATAAATGAATTCAAAATGGCTAAAAAGCTGTATGAAGAATCGAGAAGACATAATGAAAAAATGGAAGCTCTATGTATTGGGAAAGGACTACACCTTAAACCACATAAAGGCGGCCTTGGAATTTTCGTATCAAAAGAAAAAAACTAAGATATCGGCTACCCAAACGGGCCTTAACTAACTTTGACATTTTAAAGTACGGGAATAGAATTTCTTATTTTAGAGGTGTCTTTATGAGAGATGAGCTCCCTAAATGTCCTTATAAAAAAGAATGTGGAGTTATTAATTTGGATAGTTAAAAAAATCCTGGTTCTCATTGGGTAGCCTATGCAAAATATAATGATTATGTTGAGTATTTTGACAGTTATGGAAATCTTAAACCTCCGAAGGAATTTATAAAGTATGTAGGTTACATTCAATATAATTATGAAAATATACAACGTGATCACCCCTTCAATTGTGGACATTTATGTTTAAATTTCTTAAATAATTTTTGGTATAATCATGAAATAAAATAAAAAGGATCATCTAAAAGAGTTCAGTATGCAAGCATGTCTACTACGGTTACCATCTCTGGAAATAAATCGGAACTGATTTCGTATTTTCAACTACCTCTTCATTTATCTGATCAGTACGAGTGCGGTTTACTATACTTTTCAGTATTAAAAACAAGACCGAATGTGCCCGTTAATAACAGCAGTTTAACAGCTGTTATCAGAATTGAATGTGATCTTGTACACGGTTCATACTGCAACGGATTACCGACTCATTTTATTCATGAATTTATATCTGATACTGCTCCAAGTCACGGCTACATAGAAATACCTCAGAACGTTATTTACTTTCCAGTTAACAAAAATATAATTTCATCCATATCTGTTAGGATTGTAAATCAGTTTGGTTACCGTATTGACTTTGGTGAAGAAAATATTCAATTACGTCTTCATTCAAGAAAAGCAAAATGATAGTATATTATAAAAACCCTTCAGTGAAAATAAAACGTCCTATTCCGTCAACGACCATAAAGGTGCACAGACGTAAGAAAAACGTGAAGAAATTGACTAAATCAAATAAAGATTTTCTTAAAGCTTTAGGGTTTAAAGTATGAGTATACTACAGATTACCGATTTACCACACTTTGATAGTTCGATCGAAAGTTATGAAATCCATTCATACAATCCCTACAATAACAGTTTTAGAGAAAACGATGAAATCAGAATCCCCATACACCAGCAAGATATATACGTGCTACCATCAGCCAGTTCCATCTACATCGAAGGTCAAGCAAAGCTGTTCGGCAAGGATGGGCATCAGATCAAGAAAGCTGTTACGTTTACTAATAACCCTATTATGTACTTGTTCCAAGACATCAGGTACTGAATGAATGGAATTGAAATAGATCGTATAAAAAATTCTGGAATAACATCAACAATAAAGTCATACATCTCATTTAATGAAGCAGAAAGTAAAGTTTCTGCATTATGGGGTTGGAATTTAAACGGATTCCAAAGTGATGGACATTTTAGCGTTGTGGTGCCCTTAAATAAGATTTTAGGGTTTGCAGAGGATTACAATAAAATTGTGATAAATTGTAAACACGAACTTATATTGAATAGGAGTAATTCTAACTTAAATAGTATTATTCTTACTGATGAAGTCGTTCAGCTTCAAATAGATATACAGAGAATTCAATGGAGAGTACCACATATAAAAGTTTCCGATCGAGAGCGTTTAATACTTTTAAAGCACTTAGAAAGAGATAAACCTATTCAGATGGCCTTTAGAAATTGGGATTTATATGAGTATCCTTTACTACCTAAAACCACAAAGCATTCTTGGTCAGTAAAGACTGCTTCTCAATTAGAAAAGCCTCGGTATGTCATTTTTTGCTTGCAAACTAATAGAAAAAATAATAGAACTAAAGACAGTTCGGTATTTGATCATTGTGATGTGACAAATGTTACGCTCTTTTTAAATTCGCAATATTATCCTTATGAGCCATTATCCTTAAAGTTTTGTGAGAACAAATATAGTATATTATATGAAATGTATGTGAAATTTCGCCAGTCGTATTACAACTCTCCGGTAGAACCGTTGCTTGATCTGCAGGATTTCAAAGAAAAGGCCCCAGTCTTCATCTTAGACTGCTCGAGGCAAAACGATAGTTTAAAAACTGGTCCAGTAGATGTAAGATTGGAATTTGAATGTTCAACACAAATACCAGATAAGACAACTGCATACTGTTTGATTATAAACGACCGACTTGTGGAATACAAACCTCTGAGCAACATCGTGCGTAGATTATCATGACTGCTATTGTAGACATCCAAGGCTTTAAAACAGAAGCAAATGAATTTATAATAAAAGAAATTGCTATATGGTGTAATCAAAGCCTGCAAGTGTTTTTAATCAAACCGCCATTTCCTTTTTACGATTTGACTAAATCGGAAAGACAACAAGTTTGCTGGATTGAGCGTAATAGAAAAATATACTGGAGCGAAGGATTTATACCTTACTCAAATTATCAATATTTAGTTTTAGATATCTTAAAAGATAAGTGTGTTTTCGTTAAAGGTCTTGAAAAAGTGTCATGGTTGAAAAATATTTTAAATAGTGTTAATGTAATTAATTTAGAAGATAAAGGTTGTCCTAATTTGTTAACTCTATATGATCGCTATAAATATTCCGGAGATTTGTACAATTGTATCTATCATGACTCAATATGTGCATTAAAAAATGTTATGTGCTTAAAAAAATGGTGCTTTGATAATAAACTTTATTAAAAAGATACAATATGGATTGTTTCATTTTACTAAATCGTTTCCTATACTCACTAACATACCCATTTAGTTTTAATATATACTATGATTGGAATATTACATGAATTGATACACATTCATAAGCACAATAAAAAACTCAGCAAAGAGAACAGTTACATTGGTCACTAAGACAAGGAGTTAAATTCCTAACCTGAAAACCTTAGAATAGGTGTTATTATTCTAAGCTGAAAACATAATGTTAATAATCTATATCGTGAATAAAACGGATCGCAGATAACAAAAGTAGGTATTATTGGAGGCGTCTGCGTCGCGAAACGAGCGAAGCGAGTTGAGTGACGCAGAAGTCAGAACACATTTTTATTAATCGATCGAACACTACACGTGCAGTTAATCTGCTTTATCTCGATACGTCCGCATCACCTGGAATCCGAGTGACCGTGGGTTCAAGTTCCATGTAGATGAAGTCAGAGGCAAAAGCTAGTTGCGGATAAAACAATTATATAATTAATAAGTACATACATTCATAGTCTTATGCCTGTAACCCTGAAGAGGTAGGCAAAGGTGTATTACTACACCCACTTTTCGCCAGATATATTTAAGTCCCACGTAATGTAATAGGGAGGCGAGCCTATTGCCGTACCGGGCACATTTCTAGACTTCATGCTGTTACTGAGAATTTCCTAACAGAAAAACCCAATAACACTTTGACCGACCCGGGAATCGAACCCGGGAGCCACCCGATCCTACTTTCAACATTGTTAAGATTTTGCATTCATTCATTAAAATTAACAACGAGCTGTGCAAAGATAACAGTATGTACATATAAATTATTATGAATGCATCGCTGTGCCCGAGCCGCACTGAGCGCGTCGAACGAACTTGAGAATGTTGTTTATATTATGTCATCCCAAGTAAAAACATTGTTACTATGCTACCAGTATTACGATGCATCGATGAATGAAATAATATTATACTTCTAATGCTAACCGTCCGTATCGCAGATCATGTTAGTAGTGTGATTTTTGGTGCGCTCTGCATTGCGAACGGAGAGAAGCGAGGTGAGTGATGCAGTAAGCAAATGCATTTATACTAAAAGAAATAGCTGTATGGTGTAATAAAAACCTACAAGTGTTTTTAATCAAACCACCATTTCCTTTTTACGATTTGACTAAATCAGAAAGACGGCAGGTTTGCTGGATTGAATGCCTGTAGTAGATGAAAATGAAATGCATAATTATTATTATTAAAAGAGTAATTAAATAATCTTATAAGAAATAAGTGATTCCTAATCTAACATTTACTGTATTTTAAAGTGCTATTTGTTTTAAGACTAAGATATATAAATCATCCATCAAGAATCCTAATTGTCTACTACTTAAATATATTATATATTAGAAGATTTTATTATCGTAATTATAAAAAATAAACGTTTGTACTGAGTTATTGATTATCTTGGATAATTCTATACTCGTCATGTTAAGACAAAGTGGTCCAATATTTTATCACATCTTTGACGACACGTTTGGCGCATTGGCTAAGAGTATGACTCGCATCACAATGTAAATAGTAGGTTTAATAGACGCAGCAACTAATGCACCAACGTGTTGCGGGTTCGATTCCCGCACGGAACAAATGAGTATTGTTCCGGTTTGGATTTTGTTTTTATGTTTTTTTTACTTTATTATTTTTGTATTATAATCAATTATTATGTCTCCATAATACCTACTGTTGGCTACTTACTAAGAAAGAAAGAAAGAGAAAAACTATTTATTTGTCACAGACACAGAAAAAGTATTACATATAAAAGAAAACATTGCAAGACATAAGATTAGTCTGTGACAAATATGTGCACTTGATGTGCACACTCAGCTATATTGTTGCATTGTGGTAGTGTCCACAACTCTATTATTGAGTTATAGTTGCTAGTAAAAGCTAACCTCTCATTATACGGAAGGCCTATGCATTCATTAGTACAAGATGTGCACCAAATCGTTTCGATGCAACGATGTGCCGTGATCGAACATGATATTGTTGTTTATTGTACTTATTTAAGTGCGCGCGATAATTTTTGCTTGGCTATGTCAGTTCGACACCATACCAGATTATGAAACACAGAACAACCGATCGGACTGATCGCGTCGACTGAACGCAGCAGTCAAACTTGAGAATGTTGTTACATTAGCATCTCAAACTAGAAACGACAGTAAGTTGTCCCATTGCATTGCTACTACAATGATATGTCGGTGAATGAAATACAATATTATATCGTGAATCAGACGGATCGCAGATAACAACGGTATTATTGGGAGCGTCTGCGTCAGCTCACTTTGTTCTGAGTGATGCAGATCACATTTATATTAATCAATCTCGATTGTAAAATTGGGGCTTCTGTATCACGCAGCTCGAGCGGCGACGCGAGAGCAAGTAAAGTAGTAATAATTTACTTATTAGCAGTAGTTTTAGACCGCCTTGCTGGTCTAGTGGTACAATTGTGACTGTTGAGCGTGGGGTTCTTGGCTCGATTCCCAGGTCAGGCAAAACGCTATTGGGTTTATCACCATTCATCGTCAGGAATCCTTCAGTAGCATCATTAACTAAGAACATGGGCATAAACCGCAGATGCAGCAATCACTTCTGCCTACCCCTTCGGAGGTATATCTACAGGTGTAATGTTGTGTTATGGTATATGATATTATTTCATTGAAAATGATTAATATCCCAAACTTTCTCCTGTGTTATATGTTTACAAACATACAATATCACAGATCCTGAACACCTATCTTTAGGTTATATAAATATTTGAACCACGTGGGAATCGAACTAGTGAGAAAAACGTATGAAGCGATTCAGTATTTTGTCACATTTTCGACGACATGTTTGGCGCATTGGATAAGAGCTCGGCTCTATGCATCACAATGTAAATATTAGTTTGTAAATGTACTGCTAGTAAATGCGCCAAGTGTCGCGGGTTCGATTCCCGCACGGAACAAATAAGTATTTGTTTCGGTCTGGATTTTGTTTTATTTAGCCATTCTTAATTATAAAATAATAATAGATACCTACTTTGAAAATTGAGCAAGTAGGAGGCTAGATCTCGATATCCTGGTATTTATTAATTTATTTACATACTTACTTAATGATAATGTGGTATTATTGGTACAGTGGTTGAATCAATTTCTGCACTAAATGTCGTAGGTTCGATCCCTAATACCAAATACCTACCTAAAACTTGCCATCGGAAATCAAACCATGCACGGCTGTCGCCAACTCGCAATCTCGAGACCAAAGCATAAAATGCAAATAAATTCTTGATCAACTAATTGATACACACTGCATTGTTCTACTTATAAATATGACACTCGTCAAGTAATAAAGTATAGATCAATAATGTTGATCGAACGAGTCGAACTTGATATTATTGTTTGTGAATGTTAAGTATATACGATACGGTGAAAACGATTGGGGATTCTGTATCATTTGTTCTCGCTTCGCTCGAACTGCATGATACAGAATCCCCAATATTACACTACTGACGCAACCGATGCAGATACTCTCGACGTATTTTCCGTCAGATATGTACCGACCCATCTGACGGAATTGACGCGACCGATGATACGCTCGACGCATCTTCCGTCAGATATGTTCCGACGCTAAAGCGGTAGTCTGGCCGCTAGGCAGTAGAAGGATTTGGCCTACTATACCACGCTTGCCAGACGGGTTGGCAATGAGTGATGAATGATGTCAAGTTTTTCGTCTCTTTCGCAGGATACTAATTTTTAACGACTGCTTCAAATGGTAACACTCATAACCTTCCAAATGTATTCAAAACTAGAGTTATTTCAGTTTGACATGGAAAACATCTTTAAAGCGAAGATAATAAGTCTGATGCCGCAATAAACCTTTTCTAATCCTATACCTCGTTTCCGAGTTGGACCTCATTAAAACACACCATTAAACCAGGACAGGACACCAGGATAGTTACACAAAACAAACATCACGGTCAAAAGCAGCTTCTCAAATTTATTCGTTGTAAAAATACGTTTGCAAGCAGAACAATTTTTAAAAGTGCGTTTCCAAAAATGGGTAGTGGGGAAATAATATGTGGAAATGTATTTGCCAAAATTCTCGTTGTAAATACAGTGAATAGTTTAGAGGCCAGATGATTACTATGATAATCATCTTGCATAATCATGTGCATGAATGAAATACATTTCTTGTTTATCTTGTCACGCCTGTATCCCCAAGTGGTAGGCGGAGGTGTAATTTTAGCCTTACATTTCGCCTTATGAATTGTAGGTCACACGTAATAGGGGGCGAGCCTATTGCTGTTACCGAGCACATCACCAGACTCCGAGCTACTGAAAATTCAGAAAAACTCAGTAACACTTTTGCCCGCCCCGGGGATCGAACCCGAGACCTCCAATCAGCAGACGCATACGCTATCCACTGGACCACGGAGACATAAATTAAGTTTTATTATGAAATTTAATTTTATACATAGATTTGAATAACATCAAGTTGCTTGTTAGTTTCGTATTACACGGATGCAATTTAGAGACGATTGCATGAGTAGATGCTCTTTATTTACAAAATTAGTTCTTGTGACCGGGCTTGAGAATTTTAGATAGTTGCACATGGCACCATTCCAGACTCCGTATAGCTACTGAGAAAAACTCAGTAACACTTTTTGCCCGACACGGGAACCGGAACCGTCTGCGTCTGCAGATCGAGAATGAGCAAACGCATACGCTATCTACTGGACATTCTGGAATATCTCAATACCATCATCATCATCATCTCAGCTTGAAGCTGACTGCTGCTAAAGAAAGGCTTCCCCACTCAGATCGATCATGACCAACTCGCATCCAACCGTTTCCCGCGCTCCCAGTAAGATCTTCAGTCCACCGAATGTCATAGTGGGATTTCAATACCAAAATATTGAACTTATGACAAAGACAGGTATCGAATGAGACGACAGAAATCGAAAGTTAGTCCTATAAAGAGTATGATAGATTTTCACCCGTTCAGTAGTAGTTTTTAAATTAGTTAACAAAACTGACACAAATTTGATCATCTCTCGTTAAATACTAAAGCATGAAATTAAAAAATACTTCTTATTATCGTTAACGTGTTAGTATTAGTTATATTTACGCTACCCTACGTCATAAATCCCAGCTAACTTATCTATAAGAAGCTAATACCATTTTATTTTATTTTTATTTTATTTATTTATTACAACTGCTCACTACACTAACAGTTGCCCAATGCGTGTAGTGAGCCATTATAGTACAAAAACACATAGTAGGTACATAGTTACTTATTAATACAAAGTCCAATTAGTTTTAAATGTTGTAATTATTTGACAAAAAGTGTATAGCAGTTTTAATAAATGTATTTAACTTTGTATAGAATATATCTACATCCGGATACTGAGCAATCTGAGCGTTTAGCAGTGCAACTGCATGATACGTGGGTGCGTATTGCGCCGTATAAGGCTTCGTTCACACGGCATTGTACTGCACGTTTTCTTAGTATTCGTTTTTTTAAGGTAGGTACAATCACCTGGGTGTTCACACGGTAGATTTTCCTACGTGTAAAAAACGAATACCCACAGTCTTCACAGAGTTGCGATTGTGAAAAGACGTCAGTGATGGATCCACGCTTGGTTGTTCTTTTATATTGGTACAATCGAAGGCGCAAACTGTTTCGCCGCCGACAGAGCAGAATGTTTTGGGTACATGCTATAAATGAAGAAACAGGGCGTACTAAACTATTTGATAAGTTATACGAAAAACTTAGAAACGATGAAAATAAGTTTTTTAATTACTTTCGGATGTCTATTGAAAGTTTCTTCGCGCGACTTCTCCAAAAGAAGGATAACTACTAAACGCTTGTTCGGTTGCTATTCGATAAAAAACGTATGAACATCGTGCCGTGTGAACGAGGCAGAACTTATACTATGTGCCACTGCAAGCCGAATACGCTAAAGTTCATTCGATTTGGTTGACAAGTCCGTTGAGTATTCGTTTAAACGTATAAACGGTGTACGATTTTTTGCAGTACAAGCGTCATGTGAATGTTTCTATAGAAAATGTATGTGCCACTATTTATACGTTAAGATGTATACTGCAAAAAAACGTGCAGTACAATGCCGTGTGAACGAAGCCTTAGTTCGCACTTGTGGAATATCTATGCTCTATGCTTGTGGTGCGGCAAGCAAGCGGCGCGAGCGTAACCGGGTGTAGGGGTTCGGCGCCGATAACGAACATCGCGGCAGTGTGGTCGCATCGTCGATTTTATTATTAAGTAGCAAGTAATATTGCAACATAGGGGCACACTTACGTCGTAATGCCAGCGTGTCAAGATACACCTGAAACGTACAGAGACGGATATAAATAAGGATAATAGCCATAAAGCTTTTTGTATAGAAATCGACAGAATTTCCGCTGTACACGCTCAATCATCATACGATACTTGCCTTCGTGTGGATCCCAGATTACGGAGTTATACTCTAAAATACTTCTAACAAATGAAAAGTACAACGCAATTATAGCACACCTACTCCGAAACGGTATTGATTGTCGAATAACAAAACCTAGTGATTTGAAGCTCTTTTTGCATATTGTTGTGACACGTGTAACAAAAGCTAGGCTCGTGTCCAAAGTCAAGCCCAAATCACATATTTGAGTCACACGTTGCTGCGGGACACTGGTTATTTCATAAGGATGGATATATGGGGGGCGTGAACGAGTAAATGTAATTGCTTTGCATTTTGATGCATTAAACTCTAAGTGGTTGCGGGCTCCCCAAGCTACAACACTATTAATATCCCGCTGAAGTGCCTCACAGTCGTCTGGACAATCTATCCCTAAGAACAGCTTCAAATCGTCAGCAAACAAGAGACAGTGTGCCGCACTAACGACATTCGGCAGGTCATTGATCATAATCAAAAAGAAAGTTGGATCCAAAACACTACCTTGATTTACACCAGAGCGAGTGTCATATGGGCTAGATTGGTAATTTCCTAACTGTACATATTGCGCACGATTGACAAAATAACTATCAAACAGATTCAATAGCTTAGGCGTGAATCCTACAGCTGCTAATTTCTGCAAAAGCACTTTAGGGTGGACGCGGTCAAATGCTTTTTTGAAATCAAAATAAGCCGCGTCCACTTGTCTTCTGTGATCCATTTCCATCACGCAATAGTCGACGAAGTTAATTAAGTTAGTGGTAGTGGATTTACCAGCTCTAAACCCATGCTGACACTCACTCAGTTGTTGTTTAATCTGTCTGGTGATGTGTTTGTTTAAAATAGATTCAAACAACTTGCCGAATGCCGAGAGCACGGCAATGGGTCTATAGTTTGTGATATGAGACTTGGAGCCATTCTTAGGGACAGGTGTGACCCTAGACACCTTCCATGAGGCAGGATAGCTAGCCGTACTTAACGCCAAGTTAAAAATGTGCAATAGTGGTAACTCAAACACATTAATGCAATCTTTTATTATAAAGGCAGGTACACCATCCGGGCCAATTGATGATTGATCCTTTAAGTGTTTTACTGCCTGGGACAAATCAGACTTCGTAATACTATCGATAGGAATGCGAAAAGAATACAGGCTACTGTGAATTTGTTCAATGGTTGTAGATGGTGTCAGCTGCTCTGTCAAAAATGAGGATTTAAAATATGATGCAAAAGCGTTCACAGCATCCAGTCCGCAGACTGTACGGCCATCGTACTCAAAATCAAAACCGGATTGCTGCGAAGAACGCTGCGCCTTCACAAAATTCCAAAAATACTTCGGATCCTTCTTTATACCCGCCTCTGCTCGATCTATGAAGTTGGGGCATAGGCCAACTTTATGAGTTCCTATAAACGTACGTTGCCTATAAAATTTGTACATATCTTTATTAAACTCAAATTTAAATTGTTTGTACCTTTTTAAATGGATGTACTTGTTCTTAATATTGACTATTATTTCTGACTTATACCACTTAGAATACACATACTTATTACATCTAGCGGGAGAGTGTTCTGATTGTAAAGACTTTATTACTTCACGGCCAGATTGCTGGAGGCTGTAGATTGAAAAATTGCTCGACTGTTTACTGATAGTAAATAGAAATGATTTTCATTTAAGCGCTGGGAGCGAGTGACCGATGCAAGGCAATCATAGCCTCGACATGCTACGCTCGGTGCGTCATGTCAAACGGATGCAAAGTTAATTGAAGTTTTACGAGAATCATGTCCAAAGTGTCATGTCATTATTGGACTTATGGGTGCTCGTAAATTTTATTCGAGCTGATTTAAAAATACTTTTATAAGTATTATCCGGTGTATTTGACGTTGATACGCGTTACTTTGTGACCTAAATTAATGCATAATATTGATTTGATTTTTGACAATATTAAGGAATAGAAATATTTAATATTATAGCGCTAATCATAGACTCTAACCCATTGGTTTATTACCTACTCATGGAACTCGCAGGCAATGAATTCAATCAATCCTGTGTTTAAACCAAAGTAAGGAATTCTTCTACAACAGTATTAAAAGTTGCTGCTTCATTTAAAATGAAACTTTCTTTTATTTGTAGCACTTATATATTTTACTCATTTAGTTTGTTTGAGGGCGGTTTCAGATTAGCGTATTTTTCTGCGCGTATACGGTCGTTTCAGCATACGCGCTTACACGCGCGCTATATTACGAGCTTCAAAAAACCGAACGGGCATATTTCGGCGTGTTCGCCCGAAACTGTAGTGACATCTTGTCAGTGTCATCATGGATTCTGACGGCTCGTGCATATACGAGCTTAGAAGCGCGTCAACGCTCGTACGAGTTGCGCGTGTGCCAAAAGGCGCGCCTGTACGCGCCTACATGCGCTTCCAAAAACGAGCTTATACGCGCGTATAAAACGCTAATCTGAAACCGCTCTTAAGTTTACGTACAGTAAGATCACAGAATTACAAAATATTTTTTTCAAAATTTTTACTTACCTACTTGCAAATAGGGACTACATTGATTTTTATTCCTTTTCGTGTTTATTTTTGTTTTACTGAAAAGCCCGTTCTAAGAATAAATTCTGTGACGCAGAAAACTTTGTAAACATGCAATTTCCCACACAAAGAACAGCGAAACTCGGAATAAACATTTTTTGATCTCTCAATTTGTTGTCCCGAATTGGGATAGAACCCACAGTACTCGGCGTAATTGAAACAGCAAAGGACACTTTGCGCGATCTGATCTGTTGATGATGCATTGAGTTAGTAAAATCTCTTCGTACCTACATATTCGATGAATGCATCTAAATCAAATACTAGGTAATATTTTTCTCAACGCTTTATTAAAAAAAATAATGACTTCAATAAAAATGCTTAGAAGAAGGAGCAACTTACACTATCTCTCTCAATTTATCCATTGGCTTAACATAGCTTCCATTGTCATGCTTGTGTATAACTAATTTTTACTTAACTTAATCTTTTTTCGTGAATATCGGTAGCCACAAATAATTGTCATTGAGGTTTTATCTTTACGCCACAAATTGATCGCGTATTGTCCACAACACCGCATCATCCACGCAGACTAGTTTTATTGACAATACTTATAAATTGGTCGTTTTGTTATTTGAGATACAAAATACAATAAGGATGTATACTCACATGATACTGGTACCAACAATTCTGTTTAACATAGTATAAGAAGTGGTCCAGTGGATAGCGTAGTAGAATGCATCTGCATATCGGAAATCGCACCCGTTGCCTCCACCGGGTTTGATGCCCGGGTCGGGCAAAAGTGTAACTGAGTTATGCCGAATTCTCAGTAGCAGCACGGAGTCTGGCAATGTGGCCACATTAGGTAACGACAATTAAGCTCTCCCCACCTCCTTTGCGTGGGACTTATAATTTATAAAGCGAAATATGGGTATAATATTACTCCTGTACCTACCCCTTCGGGGATATCTAATAGACGTGACAATATAAAAACCCGACTGCGTAAAAACTAATTTAAAAAAATACGTGAAAAAATTAACGTACTTAAATAAAAACTAAAAAAGAATGAAACAAGCCCAGTTTTTTTAATTATGTTAAGTAATACTAAATAACTACACAATTGAAATAGTTTTATAATCGATACACGCATAAAACAAATCATAAATTCTAATGCAGAACTGAACGACTCACAGTCGGGGCCAATTGGGAAGATTTGGTTGGTAAAATTTGAATGGGCCCCGACTGTGTGTCGTTCAGTTCTGCATTAAGGCTGCTACACACAGTGCCGGCGGCATGTGGAGCCGCCGGCCTGGCCGCACGAATGAGCCGCCGGCCGACCGTGGGTTGCAACTTGCTACTTGTGTGTGGTCGTTCTATTAGGGTTGTCAACCATACTTTATAATAACGTATCCTTCTTTATTTTTGGCAATTATACTTTATACTTTTGTATACAAATAAAGTATATGAAAATATTTTACTTCCAACCCTTACTGTGACGTGTAAAACCAAACACTAATTATGAATACTTATCTTTATAACGTTACACATAAGTTAAATGGATTATGGGAACTATTTAGGCTCAAAGAGATCTAAACGAAATTCACCACTGATGGTAAATATTTTTTACAGAAAAGGGCAATTGGCAATAGTGTATTACTCACTCCTGTATCCCCGATGGGGTAGGCAGAGGTGCAATATCACACACACATTTCGCTATGATTTTTTAGGTCCCACGTAATAGAAGGCGAGCCTATTGCCGTTACCGGGTACATCACCAGACTCCGTGCTGCTACTAAGAATTCGGAAAAACTTAGTAACGGTTTTTCCCAACCCGGGAATCGAACCCGGGACCTCCGATCAGCAGTCGCATTAACTATCTACTGGACCACGGAGGCAATTTATACTTAAAATCATTTCTCCGTCTCCGTCCTCGCCACTTCAGAAGTTCAGAATTAAAGAGTTCAGTGATGAATCCAAAGTGGCGAGAAGAAAGAAATAGAACGTCAATAATTAACGTAATTAAAAACTAATTGTTATTTTTTTAATTTTTATTGTCAAACAAGTTATGAAACATTTAAAGTTAGAAAAATTAGGCAACCCTACGTTCTATACAACTTGAATGATGCCCGGCGGCTTTCTGCGGCCGATGCCGGCGGCACCGAAGCCCGCTAAAAGCCGGCGGCATGAGCCGCGCGACAAAAGCCGGCGGCCCATGCCGCCGGCACTGTGTGTAGCAGCCATTAGAATTTATGATTTGTTTTATGCGTGTATTGATTATAAAACTATTTCAATTGTGTAGTTATTTAGTATTTCTTAACATAATTCAAAATACTGGGTATGTTTCATTCTTTTTAGTTTTTATTAAGTTAATTTTTTCACGTATTTTTTTAAATTAGTCTTTACGCAGTCGGGTTTTTGTTTTTCTTTAAATTATTTTTTTATTTTATACTTTTTAGTTACGATTCATTACCGAAAATATTTGTTCTTCATGATTTTCACTGTTTTTTTTTGTTTGTATATCGTTTATACGTCTTGAAATAAAAACTTAAATCAATAAGTAAGAAAATTAGCGAGAGTGATTGTTTTGTTAAACAAGTTTAAATCGTTATATATCCTAAACTATTATTTAAAATGAAAAATGATTAAAGGAACCTAAAGATGATTTTAAAATACCTATTCAACGACACCCCACTTGACATAGTTCATCGACTTTTTTTTTTAATTTTGACAATATGGTGTCTGGTTGTCGCTGTGGTGAATTTTGATTACTGTCATGTCTTTAGTGACACTCGTTAGGTTAAGACGAATCGATTGACGTAAGAATCATCAAAATCGGCTAACGCATTTGGTTTCTAGAACGCCACATAGAAACAAACATACATACATACATTCATACAAACATACATAGACTGATAAACACATTACCCTCCTTTGCGTCGCGCAGTCGGGTAAAAAGGACCTGTTTCAATTTTGACCGTTAAGGCGAGGTTGCAGTACTTTTTAAGATTTTTGAACGTCTGAAAGTCTCATGAACTATGATATTTTTAATGAATAAAAATTAAAATATAAAAGTTGAACATATCTTCTAGTAAATCGTAAAGATAGAAACACGATTTGGAATGATTGGTTCGATAAAAAAAAATGTCAAACATGGCACTAAATCACAATTTTAAACGTGTACTGCTTAGAGATTCCATAATGAATTTATATGAAAGTATTATCAATAGAAACAACTCTTTATTTTAAAATAAATGGTAAAAACAGATTTCGTAATTTCGTTATCATTTTTCTCCAAGAAAAAAAATAGTCAAAATGTTGGCATTATATCGCTCGCCGGCCGTTCATCAGTGCCTGTCTAGGCGTGATTGAGGGCAGACGTACGTCGTTGCTCCGCAAAATCCCCCTCCACCCCTGCATGTACGTTTTCGCAAAAGTACAAAGTAATTCGTATTCCAAACTCAACCGTTCAAACCATAGACATACTAGTAAGAAACCGTAGACAGGTTACTGACAAGGTAACATGACGGAGCTTACGAGTGGCACGCATCGCGAAAAGCGTACGCACACTAATAAAAATATGTCAAAACGACACACTAAGAATTAGATAAGAAGTGTAAGTGAGATAGCACATCTAATCGCAAGCGCGAAAAAGAGATAAACATATACTCTCTGTACCGACGCGCATTGTGACATCATGCTGACCGTTTCACAAACAATAATTTGACTCAGATGCGACATGATCACTTGTCTGTCTTGAGTAAATTCAATTCGCCTCAAAGTAAATTTGATTAATTCATTTAAGGTAGGGAAATAAAAAGTCGATGTGATTTATTTATAACATTTATTAAAAAAGTAATAAATTTAACATTTAATAAATGTGTTTAGAGAATTGACATTATGAGAATGAAGATTTTACAGTGCCGTCACATGTTTAGACCCTAAAAATAGCCCCAGTTTTATTTACAGTATATAAATTAATATCTATAAAAACAGGCAACATTTTGTAGCGCTCAAATTTTAAGATGGAAGACGTCCTTAAATATAACAAGCACCTCTATTTTCCCACCAGATAACTTTGGAAAACACTTTTAAATGAAATCATTCCGACAAATCATCGTAACGGGGAACAGTATCTATAATATAATAATGATGACCAGATATTTTATGTCAATATACTTTAATATTCTCGAGAGCCGCTTAAAATACTTCCCAAGGAAAAATGTTGGAAATTTTATGCGAGAAATAAGCAATTATGGTGGTTTCAACGCATAACTTTGAGGATAAAAATGTCAAATGCAGAGTTCCCTGTCATACTAAAGCAGGGTGTGCGGCATCTAAATGATAATGATAGCAATCTGAAAAAATCGTAATTCATGATAAGTAAGCTATTTTACTTACTAGTTGGTCTAAGGTCGGCAAGCAGAACAAATATTATTATACTCTGGTCGATAGATAGAAGGTCACACCGTACAGAACCGCTAGCGAACCTTTGAAGCGGCGACCCCAAGCATGGCTTATCAACCCATGGAAAGCTACAAGGAAAGATTGTTGTGACTTATTAATAATGTGAAATATATATATTTCTGGTGGCATTATACTACAGTGAATAATTACAGCATCGAGCTATAGCTCGATGCTGTAATTATTCACCTGGAAGCTCAAGATATAATAATCCAAACATTTAGACGACGCGACGGAGATATAAAAAGCGTAACGTTTGACTGCACGGTTGGCGTAATGGTTTAAGTGGCCGCCTCGCCGCTTGACACTGCGCCAAGTGCTGTGGGTTCGATTCCCACACGAGACAACATTTTGTGTGATCCATAAATTTAATTTTCGAGTCTGGGTGTTCATGGTGTCCGTTGCTAGTATGTTTGTAAAGTCCCCCGCGACACAGGATTTATTCCTAGTGCGAGTGTTCCCTATCTAAAAAAAAATTCTATACATAATGTCTGAGTAAACCACTATGACATTGTGTTGCTAATAACAAAGTTTAAATAAATGTATGTAATCATTGAGCCCGGATGATGATTGGTCCGTATGGATAGCCTTGGATGACACCTACGTATGAATAGCACTGGATGACTCTCGACTGAGAAGATGATGATTACGAAATAATTATTTTTTACGACAGGCTCTAGAAATTGGGCGGCTTTGACTATCTCATGTAATATCGGTACATAAATATAGACTGCCTCCGTGGTCCAGAGGATAGCGTGTGCGTATGATTCCCGGGTAGGGCAAAGTTGTTACTGGTTTTTTCCGAATTCTCAGTAGCAGCTCGGAGTCTGGTGATGTGCCAGGTAACGGCAATAGGCTCGCCCCCTATGACGTGGGACTTAAAAAAAATTCAAGGCGAAATGTGGGTGTAATATTACACCTCTGCCTACCCCTTCGGGGATACAGGCGTGAGTCTATAAAATATAATAAAAATAAATATAGGCAATACTAGTGATTCGGCGATGCACCGAATAGTATGTATTAGGCGATTTGGAAAAATATTAATATTGTGGACTGTATAAGGATGGGTTCTAATCGCCTAGAATAGGAAAAGGGAGTGGGTTCATGGGAGGAATAGGACAACTATGATAGTTCCAGTAATAATAATTGGGTTAGTAGGTAGCTACATAAACGTATATTACCTACGGAAGCGTGCGGAAATAAGCACGGAATGGGTATGTAAATGGATTAGGAGTATAGCACCACAACGTCTAAAAGATTTTGACAGGCAGTGTAAACGCCGGCAATCCCAGCTTTCGTACATCTTACTGCTAATATTATAAATTTAAAAGTTTGTGAGGATGAATGGATATATAGATGTTTGTTACTCATTCACCCAAAGGCACTTTAATATCTTATACATTGCAGTATCACATCGGCTATCTTCAGTCAGGTTATCGGTTCTCACGGGTGGAGCCGGGCGCAAAATGTAGTTTTACATATAAGGGCACAGTTATGATGGATCGGGCTTTCACATCGGCTTTTTATTTTCTGACGGCTTCTCATATAAAATTTAATTTTAATTAAAATCACCAGTTAGTCGAAACTAATGTCCAGCGTTATGCAAACCAGGCCTAAATCAATCTTTCGTTCCAGAGTGCACTGCTGCGAGATTTTCTTCGAGACCCTGAACTGCCCCGCATTGTCCTGCCAGTCTCAAAGCGTTTTAGCCCTTTACGCGTCGGGATACACTACTGGACTTTCAGTAGACCTCGGATATGACATAACAGATGTGAACCCCATCTACGAAGGTGGCCATATGAACTACGCGCACGTTGAAACCTTCCTTGGCGGGCGGGCTTTATGTGATTACATTCAAGAGAGCCTCGAATCCCGAGGAATAGATCTAGGTGAGAACCCAGAAGACATGGTAGACAAAATCAAACAGGCGTCCATGGTCTTCAATCCAACTAGACAAGAAAAATGTCCTACAGCGAGGTATAAAATGCCTAGCGGTGAATATATCGACGTCAGTCAAGAAATGTTCGACGCTGCGGAGATGATTTTCCATCCAAAGTGCATTCAAGGGGAGGATACGAAGTGCATAGGACTTCAGAACGCGGTTATAATTGCGACCAAGAAATGTGACACTGATCTACATAATGATTTGTTGGCTGCTGTTGTACCAACTGGGGGTCTGTCTGCTACTCCTGGGTTTATCAAGAGGTTGTCGTGGGAGATAGAAATGGCTCTAGGCAGGCCTGTTAACGTGATTGGTTCCAATGAGACTTATTGCGTCTCATGGCTGGGAGGCGCCATTTTCGCTGGCATGAAAGACGTTGAAAAAGTAATGGTACTGAAGAGACAGTTTGAGGAGTACGGTGAGAGGATTGTAAGAAACAAGTTTATGTAGGTTTATTATATTATTAGTTTCATTTGTTCTAGTGTTTTTCTAAATGTTATTTCTATAACTTTATTCATGTAGTTTATTACTTGATAACTTATTTATTCCTAAATTAAATGACTTTATGATAAATAAATGTATTTTTGCCGTGTGGTTGACGGCGTAGAATACAAGTGTCACCACCCCCTATCTTCCCGTGGGTGTCGTAAGAGGCGACTAAGGGATAACACGATGCAAATACCATATTTGCGTAGAGACGGAAAACTCGACATCAAACCCTATACGACTGCCTCGTTGGTCTCGCGGCATAAATGTGCGCGTGGGATCGGGAGGTCCCGGGTTCGATTCCTGGGTCGGGCAGTGTTATTGGGTTTTTCTGTCACGAAATTCTCAGTAGCCGCACGGAGTCTGGAAATGTGCCCGGTACGGCAATAGGCTCGCCCCTTATTACGTGGGACTACAGTATATCTGGCGAAAAGTGGGTGTAGAAATACACCTCTGCCTACCCCTTCGGGGATAAAAGGTGTGACGATATGTATGTAAATGTATTTTCCTGTGAGCCGACAAAATGTACTGTTCAAAATTCTAGTCCTACACGGCAAAATTACTTCTGGCAACGATTCTAATTTCAGCGGTCAAATCGGTTTATTTTCTGTAGATAGGTGGGCAGCAAAGTCTGTAAATAATTTTGAATCACTTTTAAGCCAGTTATTTAATAAAACTACAATAGATCCTTCGGCAATTAAATCGTCCATCTTCAATAAAACGCTTACGCGTAAAAGTGCGGTCACATAAACAATTTCTAGAATCTCAACTGTTAGTACTTCATAACATTGTGGTATTAAGAACACTAAATTTATCGCTGTGAATACAATATATTATGTTTGATTTTTTATAAGCTCGAGGGCACTTTGTTATTTGTTAGCTACGTTGACGCTCTAATAACAACGGAATCAATCAGTATAATACTAATCTGTGTAGTTATCCAGCTAAAAGGAATTATTCAGAATGATAATATGTAGGCTTGCTTAACCATGTTCTATCATATTTTCAACGAAGGTTCTCAATTAGGTTGTACTTGAGGACGCGAGCAGCTTCGCCTGCAGTTTTTATTAATTTACCCATTTTGGCCGATCCCGTGGGAATTTCGGGAAATCCCTTCTTAGTGCACCTCTACGGTCCCCAAGGAACACACATGCCAAATTTCAGTTTCCTGCGCCTAATAGTTTCGGCTGTAGCGTGTCTGTCAGTCAGTCAGTAACGCAAGGATTTTATATATTAAGATTTTAAGTTGTTTTTTTTTCAGAATTCTGCCATACAGAGATTTTACGTTACAGAAAATTCCTTGTTAGTTTAGAAGAACATACTTCCTAATTCCTGATTGATCACCCAATTTGCAAGAATATTTGTTGATGTTGTTTTTGTCGTTGATCACATTTTTTATATTTAACCGTCTTGTTACATACCTATAGATATGTCCACGATTTCGCGAGCGGCTCGCTATACGTTATATTTTTTTATTGCCTAGGAAGACTTACAAACAAGTGGGTCATCTGATGGTTAGTGATGACCGCCGCCCATAGACAATCAGACACCTGGAATATCCGAAGGATCACAAATGAATATGCACGCCTCTTAAAGATTCCAACTTTGATACGACTTCTCTTATGCAAAGAACACTATGTAACCAACTATTGCGGATAAATTTCATCGAAATCCGTACAACAATTTTCCGTATTCAACCCACAAACATAAACTCATAATATATATTATGTAACAAGCTCACTATGATGCCAATACAGGTACAATATCGTAGTATCTAGAACGTAATTGCTCGTATTGTATCCGAGTAGTCGGTTCGATACTCGACAGAATTATTCATATCTGACGTATACCTATCAGCTTGGTGCTCGTGGATAGTAATTTAGACTTTGATTTATAGGTAGGAGCTAGGAGGTTCAATGAAGGGTATTGCTTCTGGCTACAGACAAGGATTTTGGTATACATAATACTCGTAACATCATCTTTACTTATGAAATACTACAACTTACATTACTGAAAGTCAGGAGGTACTCTATAAAATACTTATGAATGAAATACTTATGTCATGCTTTGAGCTTATTTTGCTTTAAAGATTAAGGCTTCATAGGCGATTGTTGGGTTTAAAACTAGGGATATATAAAACTCAGAAGATTTACAAGGGTTATGTACACATATACTTACCACAAAAATATTATATAAAGTTAAAATACTCGACCACTCTGCCAAGAGTGTAACGCCTAAGAAGAAGAAGAAGAAAGATACTCAGTTCTATAAACTTTTTGTTCACCATTGTCAAGTTTACAGGGTGTCACAAGACCCATCACTAAGCCGAAGTCTACTCGCTTGGACATCATGACAAGTCATACTAAGCAAAAATAAAACTTGGGAAATGTTTTTTTTTTCAAAAAATCACATTTTTTAAGCCGCAATTAAAAAAGAGCGCGTACAATTTTTGAAATACCTACTTATCCATGGGTGCATAGGATATCCATAGAACAGGTTGGCATGGTAATTGCATCGATTTTGTACCTAATTACAAAAATTCCATAGTAACTTTGAGCCTCAATATTTCCTGAACCAGTAATTGCCCAGGTATGGTGCCGAAGTAAAAAATGTTCGTAATGATTGGTATAATATGGGGTTTCAGTTTTCGTTAAGGGTCTTTTTACACCCTGTATAGGTGACGTGTTAGTTAAATCGAATTATTCATTTCTTATTTTTCCTTCTTATATCATTTTGCTCTTCTGAAATGTCACAAAAATTATTTATCGAAAAATGTTTTTCAAATGAGAAGGTACATGGGTCTGACCTAGTTTACATTATTAGTATGGCTATTGAGAAACCCTTAAAATTGATCGCTGCCCTATATATCTGCTTGTTCTCCGTATTACCATACACGCAATAATCCCATCCCCTATCTAAGAGACATTGTTTAACCATAAATCAGTGAACGGAACCCATGTGCGTATGGGTAGCCAATATTATTTGTAAAACGTATATTGTGGCTATTATGGGTTTATAGTACAAAGGGAGGCAAATACGAGAGCGGGCATGGAATGTACAATTCTAGTTTTCCATACTTATATAATAAATATGAGGAATTTATTTGTTTGATTGCTTCAACAAGCTAATCTCAAAAACTATTGGACCTATTTGAATTATATTTTTTTGTTGGATAACTCATTTATCGAGAAAGACTATATGATAGAGGAGCAGTATCTCTAAATAAAACAGGTGTAACCGCAGACTCATATAACCTAATATATAAACTACCGGCCTACTGCTGGCCACGGACCGTTTCTCACTATGAGAAGGTATAGGCCATATAGTCCACCACGCTGGCCAAGTGTAGGTAGGCCGGCATCACACATTTTCTCGAATATTAAATTTATATTTTATATTTCCTTGGCATTTTAGTAAGCGATCATGAACAAATTAAACACATACATGTGGTTTATACGGAATGAATAGATTTCCTGCTGATATTAATATGGCTGCAGCCAGTTTTTTTTGTTCACCAACTAACATAGCAGGCTCATTACATTCAATACAAATTTCTGTGGCAATAAAAGCTATGAAAATGAAAAATATCAAACATTATATAGGTACGGGTCATGAGTGCCAAAGACACACATCATGACTGCCAAAATTCAAAGTTACACAGAACTGAAACAATGCAATGTTTTTTAAATCTACGTTTCTATTTTGACAAAAGCCAGTGTTACGTAATGTCATATCATCGCAGACCAACATGGTTTTATCCCCTCCCTTTAATAAAATACCGAAAGCTTTGAACACAACGCCTTAACGAATTTATAAAGAGAAAACCCTTGCTACTCAAATTCAATTACACCGATATTAACCTCGCACACAATTTCGGCACTATCATTCAGACTTTAAGGTTCGTTTTTGATTGTACAGTTGAAGTATAGAAGGATATGATTTGTTTCGTACCCATTGTTTGCTTATTTCCTAAGCCAAAGTATTTTTTGATGCGCAGCGGAAACGGATTTGCTTGGAATACTTCAGTTTTCATATCAAATTATCTATTAGGGTGAGATTTATAGGGCTGTGTTTATCTTTATACTGTGCTTGAAGATGGGCCAACATTTTAAGGCTATTTATGTCGCGGCCTCTGAGTTCACACCTATTATACCCGAAGGGGTAGGCAGACACAACTACACACCCACTTTTCGCCAGTCATGTTTCGGTCTCAATGTAATAGGAGGCGAGCCTATTGGCATCTACCGGGCACTTTATTAAGCGATAATTAACATAATTATGTAGTGCAGTAAGGTTTTATTTTCGGACGGCTGTATTTGGCCGTGATGTTAGTATCCTTGCCTGTAAGGTACTTATTCACCCGCGACTCGGTAGCACCCAGTTTATACTCCTCAAGAAATACAAAGCCAAGCTATTTAATGACGTTAAACAACGTTAATAATTAATAGTTAGTAATTGAAAAAAACATTCATTAGGAATGTTTCATTGAAGCTCATTATATTGTAATCAAGAACATAAATAATATTTTTTTTGTTGCTGACACTTGCACATGTACTTTTATAGGAGAATCAAATAGGTGCGCCAAAATATTTGTCATATACGCGAATGAAATGAAATTAGCGTTAGTAGCTGTAAAATTTACAAGAAGAGAAAATGTGAGGGATGATAAACTTGGTACTAATAATGTTGTCGAGTTTTTTCTATCGTCTGTCTGTCCTTTTAGGCCGACCTCACATTGGGCGTCAGGGTTCCTGGAGCGTACGCCCAGCGTGCGCTCGGCGTTCACTCTGTAGTAACGAGGAACGCTCATGACCAATGTGAGGAAGGCCTTAGTACTACACCTTTGTTTGCTGAATAATAAGAAACGCTCCGAATAGTTGCATCTTTTTTCTGGCTCTGACTTCTTGGAGTGAAAAGCGATAGCTATTGGGTTCCTCGGTCAGTCTAAGCAATTTTTATTAATCAATAATAGGTGTATTAGCTATGCCTTTGCCTAAAATTTCAAAGGTCCCCTTTAATACGTGTGCATTTGCAGGTTTTATCTATATTGAACTTGACTGCCGAGTTATTAGATATTTTCAGTAGCGATGCAGTATCTAGAAATATGGCCAGTAAAGGACTTGATCCCTGTTCGGTGAGATGACATAGAGCTGTTCGAGTATTTCGTCGCTATAACTCGTTTAAAGAGCAACAAAGAGCAAAAGTTATAAAATATTAATAATTTGTAAGTTCTTCACAATTAATGTAACTTATTTATTTTTTACTGTTATACACACAGTAATCCGCAAAAATATTTCATACATCCCACAAAATAATTTACCGAAAATATCCTTTGCACAATGAATAAAACATTTACTCGTATTAAAATGAGACATTACCAACGAAAATATCTCATGACATTTCAGTCAAAGAGGCAACAATTTTATGCGGCCTCAAAAACAATTAAAATGCAAAATAATTTCTCAAAGCATTTTAATCCCGCAGCTTTGATCTTACGTGACAAAAATAATAATTAAGGCTTTAACAAACAAGAACGTGGAGTATGACAAGCCACAAAGATTGTGATACAAAAATGCGAGCTCTCATGTGATACCGCAAGGTTTTATAACTGTCAACACTTCTTAAGCCTCTGTTTATAATTAAAATTTTGCGGGTAACACACGAGTGTAAAGCTGATCAGTTACCTCTGACGTGTGGGATGAATAATTATCTTAATATATAAAATCCTTGCGTTACTGACTGACTGACAGACATACTACAGCCGAAACTATTGGGCGCAGGAAGCTGAAATTTGGCATGTATGTTCCTTGGGGACCGTAGGGGTGCACTAAGAATGGATTTCCCGAAATTCCTACGGGATCGGCCGAAACGGGTAAATTTAAAAAAAATGCAGGCGTAGCTGCTGGCTTCCTCTAGTTACTTATATTAATTAAGTGGATGTATTTTTTGTTACCCTTTTTTTTGGTTGGTATGACATCTATTTAGCTGTTTTTAGCCGCTTGATTAGGAAAGTACTTCGGTTCTCGTCTCATAACTGATGATGCTTATCTTTACCGTTGGTCTTCATCAGATCCGTGAGGGCACCAACGGCTCACTCAGGCATCCCTGTCATCAATCAGCCTATTGCAGTCCACAACTGCACATAAGCCTCTCACAACACACACCACAGTACACGATCCTCTTCTTCCGCATCTAGTCATCCCAGCCACATTTTTTTCAAAGGAAAAATGCCCATGTAGTCATATATCCTTCGATTTTTTTCTCAAGAAATAGTTTTTGTGAGCAATAAAGTGACAAACTTCTTATGACTCACCCATAAATTAAAGGTCAAGAATCGTAGCTCATACACCAGTGATGGTAAACAATGTACCGTTGCATCAACTTTAAATATTAAGCTATACTAGCTGTTCTCTGCGAGGTACGCTTCAGATGACGCTTTTGAGGCGTTGACGAACAAAACGCAAACTTCTATGAAGGTATTCTCGATCGAGCGCGCTCATGTTTAAACCAGCATATTTAGTAAAATATGCTGGTTTATGCATGAGATAGGTAGCAGATAGTAAGTTGATGCAGTGTACATTTATTCACCAATAATAGGTAGTAACCTATTAGTACATCCACCCTGTCTTATCAGTTACTATTTGTTGAGCGTGTCAGGATTTCAGACCACTACATTCTATAACGAATTAGTCGAGCTATCTTTATAGTCTAGTAAAAGGTATTTAATGTTCTTTTTGTCCAACAAGAATAACTGCCACGTAAATGCTTTATAAGCTGCTTTTAATGATCTTTACTTTTTTCAAAGCATGATCCCAATAAGACATCAAGTTGGGCAAATTGTTTGGTTGCAAAAAAACGAAGGCTTTCCGACCTTCTAACAGACATAAATTGGGGGCGCAAACAAACTACAGGGGAACCACAAACCTGAAACTAGAGGTGACTACAAAAATAGCTGAAACGCTCGGTTCAAGTTTTGTTCGGCGGTGGACAGAATTAGTTGGTGGCGCGTACTATTTTTACCCATTGCTTATAGAAAGTATAATTGCACTACTATCAATAAATAAATTTCGTGGGAGATGAAGTAATATAGGGTATGGGACAATTTTACTCCTGTAGGGAGTGAATTAAAAAAAATCTTCTCTTAGTACTCTTCTACTTTCCTCAACGATCATACATGCACAATTGCAGCTTCTTGCGCTCAGTTTCAGCTGGAGGTTGTCTGTCAGTTTGTCAAGTAATGAAAGAGTTCTATATAGATTAATGAATATAATGGGAAGTGAGAAAAGAGAGTTGGGTGCACCCTGTCGAAAAAATTACCGTTTGCGATTGAAAGCGACCATCAATAATGGATAGGAATTGATGGATCAGTGGCTTCATCTTTAATTAAAATGTTCTACTTTTGTCACTGGTTTGAAGATTTTCATCTCATTAGAAACTCTTGTGTCCTTAGTATACTTGGAGTGACAATATTTTTCCTGGACTTGCCGTAAAATTTGCCTTGAAGTAAAATCCACGCCAAGCAAAACTTTTAAAAGATCGACAGAATTACCCTATTAAGATTTTCATGTTGATCCGGTCAGTCAATTAGTGTGTTTTTATACAGACTCCCTTTTAAAAATAAATGTTTAGAAAGCTTGTTTTTATGGACCACATTTTTAGCATATTTAGATTTTTTTAAAGATATACAAATATTTATTTTATTTGCTAGTACTACTTGCACATACAGGATGTTGTTGATATGCATTTGCAAAATATTTCAGGGATGAACATACTACTACAACTGAATGCAAAAATCAGCTCGTTGTATTGACCGCCGCTGCCGCTCAGCTGATCGCCGCAAGCTCGCATTACAGGTACCTAAAATATAAAAGCACACCTACCTACCCTGAAGTCTTATTCTGCACCAGGAAATAGTTTATTCTGATTTACTAACTAAGTAACATTTAATGAAAATAGGGTCTTACATCATCGCACACTGATAAAAATAATTTTAGGTGAATAAGTATACGGTCTATGTTTATTATAAAATCATTTTGCAAATGCAGATCTCCATAATGTATAAATAGTTAACTGATCATAATCGGCGCTGTATTTTATATACTGTCCCATTGCTGAGCATGGGCCTCTTCTCACCATGAGAAGGGTAAGGGCATAGTTCACCACGCTGGCCAAGTACTGGTTGGTGAAGTAAAATACTAGCTGTATTTCATATTATCTTTCTAAACAAAGTCTTCCAAATGTACATTTACATCACTATATGCATTACACTTGCATACTGCCGTCGGTGCAGATTATCTTACGCTTTTGTGGCGATGTAAAGGACTTGTATGGTTCTACTAGCGCCCTGATTATGTACAGTTAGCATCACATACATATGATTGTACAGGGTTGTCAAGCTGAAGCGATAAAAAGTTGCCATGAGTTTTATTGACTGTTTTTCCGCGTGGTTCTACGCCCTTACGTTGCAAACGTGGTAGCAAGTGGAAATGTAGAATCATTAAGTAATTAACTTGCATTTTTTACGTTTTTAAGCGTCACATCGTGACCTAAGTGATAAATGGTTTTGATTTGACTTTGCCCTTAAAGAGAAAATATAAAAAGAACATATTTTATAAGCAATACAAAAAGATCACTCTTGTTAGCAAAGTATCACAAAATAACCAGCTCTAAAATCACTTATCAGAGATTTGCCAAGCTTTCCATTAAAAAAATACTTGCTTTAAGCATTTATCCAGTACATTTATTGAAAACAACAAAATCCATTTCAATCTGACAACCCAAAGCGACCAGATATATCTCATGCTGTCTGTACTTGGGTAAGCCGAGCTGTGGATTTCAAAAATCTGTTCAGTAAGAGCAAGTATTTTGCGAAAAAGTAGTGCTTCTCTAGAAAATCTGGTAGAGGGCAGTAGTGCATGCATTACTGACAGTGTTTTCACTGTAATTTTTGCAGTTCAAACATTATACGAGCTACTAAGTATGACATGGTCATAGTATGACGATGCTTTAAATACATTTTATGTTCCGTTATGTATGTTTTGATGTTTTAGTATACACCATGTGAAATGTGAAGTGAAAACTATGTAGGTATTAAGAAACGAAATGATGAAATTATAATTAGCTAGAATTACAACTAACGTTTTAAAAATATCGTGATTTATAATGATTTACACAATCTAATATTTACGTAAGGGTTACTTTTGCGTAATTATTCTATCCCGTAACTACGGCTATGCCAAAACGTCTTTAGAAGTAGTCGGTAGCACACCTGTTTTTTTCTAATATTTATAATTATGAGCCTATATTTACTCATCATCTTCTTGCGGGTCGCGGGTCGGCGCAGTACGTCCTTCGCTTCCATTCTTTTCTGTCGCCCGTCATCTAATCATTTACCCCTTTCTCTTTCATGTCCATCCTCACACAGTCCATCCATCTTTTCCTTGGCCTGCCTATATTTACTCCCGGTACCTATATGTACATAATTATATGAGGAAGGATTGCATGGACTCTTAAATAATAGTCTTACAAATAAGAAGCTACATATCTTGACTCTGTCTCGCTCACTTGAGTGCAACGCTAGCAATGCAACGTACGTTTCGAAAAGCAAGTCGTATAATAAACAGAACTGAGATACTAATGTGTGCTCGCTCTTACAATGAAATCTTCAAGTGTTCATTGCCAGACAGACATTCCTTTCTCCACTTAACTTTTATTCGTTATAATAAATTTGAAGAAGTTTTATTATTACTATCTCAAGAAGGGTGAGATTGCTTTTAAGCGGTACAGCGAAATGTCTTTCTTAGCATAAAAAGCAATGGACTTCGTTTATCCTTGGTCGTGACGTTCGTATAGTCGGGGAGTCGACAGCAAAATTGGAATAAGTGCCATTAGCAATTTAAAATGGACTAAATCTGCCTATATTACTTGTTAATGTATAAGGAACCGATAGTATGGCTTGGTGTCTGCGAATATTTAGCTCTTCTAGATGATTCATGAAAATGTATTTGGCAATTATTTTTAAGTAAGGGCTAGCGCATACATACAATTTTTAATTGAACAACTATTTTGTTGTGTATCATATGTCTAAAAGAATATATTGAAGCGCACATACTGTCAACTCGATAGTTGCTCGACAAAAAAGTCAAAAATCTTATATTATCGATTTGCTTTTGATTTAAAAGTTTGACAACTATCGATCAAGTGCTAATTTGTATTGCATTGTATTGATGTGCGCAGACCATCGACTAAACAGTCGATCCGCGACTGACCACGACTACCAATCTCGTATAAGGATTTGAAGCGGCGCCACGTCTCCATGTTTGTAAACACCTTGACTCGAGCGTTGCTGAATAAAGACTTGTCAATTTGAGGAGATAAAAAATCAATTGTATACGCACTTCCATCAACTAAACTGTTTGGTTGAGTAGAAATCACGAAAAGTACACAACTCGACGAAACAGCTTAGTCGATGTAACAGTTGTATGTATGCGCTCGGCCTTACTTGAACATATTATCAGCCTTTTTCTAGTCAGTAAACTAACAGAAAAGTGGAAAAACATCTTTAACAGAAAAGTGCGAAGAAATTAAGCGCAATTCGTTAAAAACAACATTGCAAATAAGAAATGTTCCCAAGTCAAACAATGATAAAAAGCAAAATTTGTTTCATATGGTGCATAAACTTGGTGAAACTTAAAATCACAACCTGACTTCTGGTGACATTCGAGATGTATATCGTATTGCAAGCAAGAATGAAAAAAATGTCTGTACTATATTTTAGTTTATGAATTTGGCAAGAAATTACAACAAAAACAATCCTTCCAACAGACTTTGTGCTGCTCACCTAGGACTACAAGGAAACGACATGCCGTATTTCTTTCCGAAAGCCTAACAGCTAGGGGAAGACGTCTATTTGTCCTGGCAAGAGATTTTGCGCGAACCTGGAATTACGATTACTGCTGGACTGCTAGTGGACGTGTGTTCCTGCAAGCAAAAGTGGACCCCATACATAATGATAAAAAACGAAGATCATCCAAACTATACATTTTCCGTACAATTCTAAAAAACATGGCTCCATTTCACGCAACCTGGTGAAACAGGGTAGAAGGACGGGTACATGCACAATCGAACCACACAGAACTACATTGGCGAGAAAATAGTTTTACATAGCCTCTTCTCGACTTTACAACAAGGCAAATAAATTAAAAAGCACCTATTCGTTAACCACGAATCTTTGCAAAACTGTAATAAGAGACTGGCTAAAATCATACAATTACGAAGATACGGATTACTGAAATAAAAAAATAAAAAATATTCATTATTACATCCCTAACATAAACGCTACTCCTATGACTTGCTTACGCTCGCATACTACACACATGCAATCAACTTAGTCACCACACAATCACTTTACCCATGCACACATACCACATAATTATTACACTTACACAACCACATATACACATAGATACACTTACACACAAACCCACACACTCATACACACATTCACGCTCCTAACAATTATTTTATTTTTATTTTTCTCCTCATACCCACCTACTTAATTGTTAAATAAAATTTTCTATATTTTACTTTGCATGCCAGTGTATAAACCAGTTTCACGTTTTTCGCTTTACCACGTAGACATAAGATTTGTGCTTTAATGTAAGGAGAAGACACTGGCTCCAGTAATACAGTTGATACTAGCACTGGAGTCAGGATTCATACTTATTGTGTAACCTTATTATGTCAATAAAATAAAGTAAAGTTAATAAAGTGTTTCATTTCATGTAGTCAAAGATTAACAAAATAAATTTCACGTCATTTACTTATGGAAACTAGACATAAAATCACAGTCCAATTAGATAGTTTTAAAGAAGAGCATGACTGTTTTAAACTTATTACATAAACTAAAATTGTATGCATCAACAGCACGTTATTCTATTACTGAGATTTTTCATTATTTTCAAGTCAATAAAACTCCTTTTAGATTCTTTGTCAGCTCCTGGACTATGAGAGCGATTGCCAGGTCAAGCAACTGTTATTGCGTTCTTTAGTCAGACAATTATCAGTAGTACAAAAGCGCCAGTGAAGTTGGGATTTAGTAACTATTTAGTCCCTGCCGTAAGTTCCATTTTCTTCCTTGAAAAGATTTCGCTCGCTCTAAGAAAATGATCTTGAATCGTGTTTTTTATATTGTTCAAAAACAAGGATTTAGGAAAAAGAATTATATCGTGTATACAGTGTAGTTTTCACGTGTGGGAATTATTTTCTTGCAATGGATACGCTACGCGTCGTCAGTGGCGAAATATCTACATACGCTCATATCTCAGTCTGCGACCCAGAAGAAGCGCCGATTTGTCAGACAAGGTGACGTCATAAAGCTATGTCATGTTTTCAACTTATGTCATTGATCTGTATAACATTTATCGGATAGTATCAGATTTGTTGCCATGTGTTATAGGTCCGTGGAACTAATAGCAATGAATACAGATGATTTTAAATAAATATATATGCTCTATGCTAATAGTGTCACATTGCCATTAAGTGTCAAAGTCGACACGATAAGACAACAATCGTAAAAATGGTAGATATTATTTGAGTGTACAATGCATAGTATAAAGACCTTCACGTCGTAGATATTAAAAATTTTATTAGACACAAGAAAATAGCTTAGTACTTTTTCCTTGGATAGTCACTGAAAATACTAGTTACAAAATAAAATAATCTACTCCTGTTGTTCCTAATCAAATATATTCGCAGTTTTCAAGGCCTAACGCGACATGATAAGAACTCTCAAGGAGTTTTACGAGTTCCAAGTTCCCTTTTATCGCCGGGAACCTAAGGGGTCAAATTACTCGCAATTTTTCACCGCTATATTATTATGATGCTGTTGACCTTACTACAAATTGTCTGAGGGTACTCCACTAATACTAACGAAGGAAAGGGTCAAATTGAAAATGTCAGGATTGAAGTTTGATTGGAATTGAGATTTTGGCGATGAAATCTTTATTATTGTGGTGTTTAGTTGTCTCTTGTTGAATCCTGCTTGATGATGGTCAGACAGGTGTTTTAAGCTAGTGTGCTGTACAGGTTTAATAATGTAAATGATGAAACTAGTGTGTTTGCGGCTGTTGAGTTATCACACCATTGTTTCAATGGCTCTGAGTATTATTTGATCGCTTTTGTCGCTCTGTGTTTTGAACTTGACGAGATTAAACAATAGCGTTGCCAGTGGTATGATAACTGTGAAAGGTATTTGAAATAGCGACGACCGGAATGTAATACAACTAAAATGGTGCTTAGAATTTCGACGTGATAGAATGGTTGGAATTTTGGAATGATGTTTTAAGCGCGAAAGGTGTTTGGAATATTGATGAACGAAAAGGTATGCAACTAATTTAATATGGTTGTTTTTGGAGTTTGATAGTCTGATCCCGTACATACATTTTTTACACATAGATTTGTATTACCTAAACTATGTAATGAGAAAATGTCAACAAAAAGTGACTATTGTTAATACCAACCTTTGGGGACTATTCAAGATTTTCACTAAATTATCTATTTTAACTTTAATTTTATGTGTTTTGCTTGATACAATCCATTTCGACTATGTCTTATCCTTGTAAAGAATTACCAAATTTGGATATGCCATTCTCAGTTATCATAATGTTAAGCATTATGGTAACTGAGAAGGAGCTATGAGTTTTGCTTTTTTCTGAATTATTTCCTTTGTCTAATAAAAATATGTTATTTGGGGCGATGATTTATTTTTTAATATTTATTAATCCCACTTACAGCTATCATTACAGGTGAAAAATAACTATAAGGAAGGAAGGTTTAAGACCAACAGTGGACTGGAAAAGGCTGTTGATACGTAAAGAAAATACCATGAAAATTAGAAAATAACGCCTTGAAAGATTATGTGCTACTGAGTACCCATTTGAAACAAAAATATATAAGTTCAGTTTAAAAATTCAAGTTTGTGTAATAATTATTTAAAGACTGTCCATCAACTAGCGTTCTGACTGCTGTGGACACAAACTTACGGAATTTAAAATGTATAACATATACATAATATACTTTACAAGTCTGTTTGATTTTGAAACTATATTGAAATTTTGATCGATATCGATAGCGGATTTGCTCAATCGCTATTAAATTAAAAAGTTACGAAATTTCTGTTCAAATTGTCTTTAGCCCTAACTGACAAACATAGTGCCATCTTCTTCGGGCAACTCTAATTTGTCATATGAGTGAAGAGTGTAGATATATTCAATTTGTTCTTAAAATATCGTTCCTGCCATGCTTTAGTTATTCTTCTGTGGTACGTGTCATTGGAAACCAATTGGAAATTAATATGTCAATGGATCTGGTTTTTTATCGATATTATGCGTTGTCAACAGAATCTTTTAATGTTTTGGTGCTGGAACGCACCCGATGCCTGGAATGTCAACATTTGGCGTTAGTTCATTGAAATGTTACATGCTTGGGTTTAGCGTGCATTTATCAGAGGACAAAATTGAATTTCTTAGTTTTCAGGCAGGGGTAAGTGTCAAATTAAATGCAAGTTTATAGGATCGCAACGCTCATCCCGTGGCCGGCATTTCCGAAAAGCGGGTGCAAATTACAGAGGGTAAACTATTAGTCGCACCGAAGATTCTTTACACCTAATAAATATAAATTGTGTCTTTTGACGCAGGTTACTCCGAATGTATTTTTACCGTAACTTTTAATGAATTTTGCTTAAATTCATTCTCACGTTTTCATTCATACACAATGTAAAATCTACAAACCAAAAATTTTAATGCGATGTAGTGAGTTGTCTGTAATATATCACTTTTGTGGTCAATTATTTCATATTTTAGGATAGCTATACAACATGTAACAAGTTTAATGCACATCTTGAAAGTACTTTGTTCAGAATCGGCAACTGAATCCATTTCCGTCATTTTTAATATTGTTTATTTTTAGTCTTAAAATAATTAAAATAACGTAAATTGTAGTCACTCATTTTTAAAAAAATTGAGCTATTCGAAAATAAACCTTAAATCAAAGCAGAACAGCTTATTTTTAAATGCATTTGTTAAATGGTTCAACGTTGACTTACACAAACGCACACATTAAAACAACACAATTAAAAAAAAAATTGAGCTATTCGAAAATAAACCTTAAATCAAAGCAGAACGGCTTATTTTTTAAATGCATTTGTTATATGGTTTCACGTTGACTTACACAAACGCACACATTAATACAACACAATAGACGGCAAAAGACAATAGCACACAATTGACCACCAAAATGTCTATCATCTATCTTTCACTAACGTAGGTAATAAACAACGGGAAAGAGCGAGACGTAATGTCTCGCTCGCGCTGGCGCATGACAAACGCAGCGGGCGATGCGCTTAGACATGTTATGACAAGTACAACCGGGAATATCTATCTGATTCTATCAGTGAGTGCTGTGAAAACCTTTTTAAAAGTTCACTTGTTTACAAAATGTGTAATGGTGTATAATTTAATCATTCAACAACAAAGTGAAAAGTTCAACATCATCTTGATGTTGACTTGTCACCCCTGGACTTTCTCATTGTGGAGAAATATTAAATCACCAGTTTATTGTGACGAGAGAAAAAGTGCCGAGTAGTTAATTAATTAAGATACTAGCTGCTTTTGAAACAGTGAAAAGATGTGATTTGTGAGGAAATACTGAAGTGCTACGTGGACGAAAGAAATGTGATTTAAGCCTGTAAGTTATTTTATTATTCTATTATTGTAAGTATTTAGATTCACAAGACAACTTTAAACACGCCGTTCTTGTTTATTTCTCTCATTGATATTCTTTTATTTTATCTGATTAAGTTAAGATAGTCACAATAGTCACTTACGATGTTAAGAAACAATAGATCGTGCATATTAATAACAAACAATAAATGATTCGACTGTCCACACCATAGCTTAAAAGTGTGATGGAAAGAAATACTCATAATATCTTTGGTAATATCAACAGTAGCCGACAAATTGTTCAAACATCATTTTTGTAAACCCCACTCTATCAGAGTGTGGTTTACAGACTGAATTTCATACATTTTGTTTTATCGTATTGTGTTTCGTTCCTATCAGATCGCTGTTGTTTGTTTACCATAGCAACCGTTTCGTTTGTGTGCGTGCGCAGATTTAGAGTGACCACGATTTTCACTTTTAATTGAGTTAATACTTTCTTTAAAAAACATTATTTACGCAAATAAAAAAAATATTTCAATGCATGCATTATGATTGTAACAAGGTTTTCTAATTGGGGTGTCTGAGGATGTGCGTTATTTCCATTACACGTTGTATACATACATACATATATACATCGCTTGGAGCAAATTATTTATTGCCTATGATTAAAAAATATCAAACCATAATAGACGATCATATTTGTCCCCTATCATTGACATACATGGTACTCTATTATTGACTTAAATTTACTTACGTGTTAAATTAGTTATTTAACACGTAAGTAAATTTAAGTCAATAGGGTCCTAAACAATCGGCAAATTAATGAAAATTCTTCCGGAAAATTCGACCACTCATACACAAAATCAAATATGTTTCTTTTCATTAAAATTTACACTATAGCGTAAAATCAAAAACACAACTGTTTGAAAAAAGATTGTGAAGCCCTAAATGTGTCTTTACAAAAAGTCTTCTTCTCGTGGCACCAACTTTACAAACTTTTCTTAATACAAGATTACAGCCGGTTTCTGAATTGAGAATTTGAGCTGTAATCAGTTGAAAATTTCTCAACTTGTTGAAGTCAACTTAAGTTCTTTCTGTTTCACAGGCCAGAGTGAGACTTTTTCAAAGCGCTTTCAACTGAGTATTCTTCAAATCATGAATAACTCAAACCCATCAACACTAGTACGTTCCGATACAAGTAAAAAAACCGGTACTAACCATAGATTCATATTAATTAACATTTTACAAAGAAGCACACTTGTCAGTTAATTATTTTTATGCGGAAACAAATAAAAAGTCGGAATAAAGTTGTATTTAATATTATTTCAACGATTATTTAATTTTTAATGAACAGTTTGTTGAATTTGTTCAATTCGGAATAGTGAAAACGGAACGTGTATGTTATGCTTATGTCAAAACATAAGGAACTAATAGAGACCGCATAAAAATAGCAACCTTACCCAATATAATTATGTAGTTCGCTTTGACTTATGTTTTTTTTCTCATGTAATATCTAGTTTACACTCTCGCGCGAGTGGCGAGGCGAGCGACGAGGTGCGCGAGTGTAAACGCTCGCTCGTGGCTCGCCTCGTAGCTCGCCTCGCCACTCGTGGCGCTCGCGTCGGAGGCGGTTTTTTAGGCACGAGTCAAAGGGCCTCGCGAGGGACGCGAGCGTTGTGTTTACACTCGCGCTCTCGTTTCAGTTTGTTTAGGGCGCCCTTCCGTGCAGGTTGTGTTCGATTTCAATTAAAAATGGACTGGTTCCAAAAAGAAACGCGGCAGTTCTTGGCACTGTATCAGGCCGAGCGAATAATTTGGGATCCAAAAAATAAGATGCATAAAAATACCCAAAAAGTAAATGATGCGGGGCAAAAATTTTCTGAGGTTATGTGTAGATCGCTAGCAGAGTTCTGTGCAAAGTAACTTGTTAAGGCTAGAGCTAATGCCGCTATTACTTCGACGTCTTCCATCGTTGCTAGCTCAACGCAAACTGAACGCATCGCGAGAGTGTAAACAGGCACTCGCTAGCTCGCAACAACACGCGAGAGTGTAAACTAGGTATAAGAAAAAGATAAATATACAAATGACGTTTCGATTCGAATCTTCGTAGGTTGTCAGTGTCACTAATTTTAACTAGATTAGTGATGGGCTTTCTCAAAATGAATTTCGATAAAATATCGATAATGTTTGCAATTAATCCTTAGATATGGTTTACTCAGAATAAATATCAATTGAATGTTGATAAATCCTCAGGTAAGCTAAAATATGTGAATAAATCCAAACTTAAAGACGAAGAAATAAATTATGATTCAATTTACTTTTAAATTACCTTTTTGAATGGTGGTGAATAAAGTAATTGATATTTATTGTTTTATTTATTTATTATTTATTTTTGGTTTGTTTGTTTGTTTGGTTGATCGCCGAGTTCACATCCCACATATCGAAAATCTCATGAGCTGGGTCCAAATATTTGATCTCCTTCTCTTTTTCTGCTCTCACGAGATTGACGTTATGCGTTATCGTCATAACGGCTATCAATGCGAGTCACTCTGCTCGGTCGATACTACTACTACAATATGACGCTTACGGCTGCAATAAACCTGTCTGTAATGAATTAATGATAGACCTATTCCACGAAAATGCAAGACCATTTTTTCGGGAACTTGGTCAGGCACATATGTATCTGTAGTACGGTACCTCTGAACCAATGAGATTATATTTAAAGGCTTCTTGCTGATGGATTATCTTGACCACTTGATTGTGTCTGTGCAAATACGGCTGATGGTATTGCAAATAAACTTTAATAAACGAAACATTTTTTGAGGATACTCTATCGTCAAAAAGTATTTTTAAGGAAATATTGCAGTTTAGCTTATACATCACAATAGCGCAAAGACTACCTTCTTTTGCAATAACTGTCACCCACATCAGCGAATCTGAGGTCAGAAGCTAGTCTGTAAAGTAAAAGTATCGTTAAAGTTATAACATCAGTATGTTTATGCGTCACAATCTTTATACGAATAAATCAAAATGTCTAGAAGTTTCAAAGTTTCAAATTAAGTTCTATTGAATTCTGACGGGTAAGTTGTGGCCACACGGCCACCTATGTCAGACCTTTTTGTGATGGTCTTGGGATCGGATCCCTCCGTCTATTTCTAATAATATATATTATAGTCTAAGTGTCAAAGTCAGTTTGTTTTTTTTTATACAATATATTTGCGGCCAGGTATATTTGCGACATATGGCGGCCACCATGGAGCTATATAGAAATATACCTCCATGGATGAAACAGCGAAATTATTTGGATTGATTTAACACGGAAATCTCTTATTTATATTTCTAATGGTAAAGGTGAAGAAGAGATCTTCCAATTACACTAAAGATGAGAAATCGAAAAATAAAAAAAACGCTGGTGGAGGTACATTACTCCAACACTTTCCGATACTGGTCACCAGATCGTATCAATAAATGATCAAAATCAGACCAGACGCAAAGCTAAACGATAAAGCAGCTGAATATTTTGGTAGGTATGGTTACGTTATAATTTCACCAATATAGGCATATTAATTCATTTATAATGTTCATACGTTTTAAAAATTGTATATTATACACCTTTGCCTATCCTTTGGAGAAACACAGACGTGAAGTTATGAGATAAATATGTTACAGGCCAGACTATAATAATAGAAGCAATTGTTATAGAGAAGCCCAAACCAGTGCGACCAAAACTAGATGAAAAATAAACAGTAAAAGTATACCCAGAAAAATAAAAAAGTATCCCCAAAACAGAGTACCAAAATAAATCTGTGCAATTACCTAAGAAAATTTATTTCTCTACTTTACAAATTATTTTATTGTGATAATTATGTTTGTTGTGTTTTCTTTTGTTTATAACTGTTGAAAGTGAAATATATGAATACAATTATGGTATATAGTTTTAACATTTTTATCTACTGCAGTACTATTGCAATGCCTATCCTGCTTTTTCTCATAGAGATAGTAGAGATGAAAATGAACTAATTGTCACTAAATGTATTTTTCATTATTGCTCTAATATCACTTTTCCCATCGATTAATAAAATTCATTCATTTTTTATATGACGTACATTTATTTAAAAAAAAATTGATAAGAGTTTTCTACAATTGTTGCTTTGTTAAAGGCAAAATTTTGATTAATTGTCCATCCCACAGATATAGATCTACATAGATAACGCAACTATCACGATTTGTATTGAAACCAAGCGTGCTGACTTTTTAATACCTACTTTGACGTTGCCTGTATCACGAAGTCGAAGCGATGCGCGACAGTATCGCTTGTGCGATATTCATCGTCTCCTAATACACAACGTCAGATCAAACGTCCGAAGCAAACGCGGCAACGTAATGTGAATAAAGTTTACTTAACGCTAAAACGGACGCGCGGGGACTGAAGTTAGTGGCGACCAAGCTAGATGCTTGGTCCGAGTTCAGACACGCGAAGTGCATGCATTTGCGTTATCTATGTAGATCAATATCTGTGGTCCATCCCTTCTATTTGTTCCTGAACTGAAATGACTAGAATTTTAATCGTAGTTCCAAATATGTACCTTTTACTATATATTTTAAATTTGAGATGTTTCAGGCACAAATACTCAAAATGTGGTCAACGATTTTTTGTGAAACGGAAAATTTATTAAGTATGAGATAATTAGTGTTTCAAATATACTCAACGCGAAATTCTCAATTCAGCAACCGGCCAATTATGAGACGGCAACAAAAGCAACAAAACCGAGTCAATCAATAACCATAAACCTTGCAATCGTTAGTTTCTAATTCCCACTAATATTCTCTCTGCCGGATTTTCTCACGATTCTCTAAGTAAGGAAGGTAAGCGCGGTGAAATTTATAATATAAAGTCGAACGTGTTTGTTTGTGGGTCCTCCTTTCACGCTTAGTAAAAGCGAATGAAACTTGAACTGAATGGATTTTGATGAAACTTCGGGGATATAGGCATGAGATGTATGTATGTATGTAATTCAGTATTCCCTAGCTAGCTCACATACAACAAATAACGCGTGTGAGGCTGCTATCCAAAAATTTGAATTGTTATGATATATGATTTAACTGGTAAGTCAGTAAATCTGTGACGAGCCATTACTACAAGGAGCTTATATAGTGGCGCCGGTAACGAAACCATAGCGCGATCTAACTCGATCCCTACGCCACCTATCGAGCGACCAGTAAATATTTTGCGACACATTTTCGCATGAATATATAGTTATTTACATTAATTAATAATATTTTTTTATTTTAATACAATTATATGGACCATACAGCTAATTTAGGAAATTAAATGTTTTTATTTTCTAGTAATTCTTCAGGTGTGCTATTGGAAATATAAAATATTCGTTCAAAAATAATCCCAGTAGTTGTATAATGTTTTATGATATAAATAGTAGGTACATACATTTTTGGCATCAAATAAACTAGATTTAAAAATACATCACAGCTTGTGACAGATTTAGCGCCGTCTGGTGGGACTTGCGGAATCTCTGAAGAAAGCTTTGGGGCCCAATTTTCCTAACAAACTACAGTTTCGATATAATGTCAGTATCATACTTACGTCACAAAAATCGTATTCTTCTAAATTATCTGATATTTGGATGAAGTTGTAACACAGATCTGTGAATAACATGGATTGGGCGTACCTACGAAATTAGCATGCATACCTACGAAATGATGTGCCGTATAAAATGGCTGCCGTTGGGTTGGACTCCAGAATATAATCGATATCGACATTAAGCCGGTTAGAGGTAAATACTACATTACTGTAGATTTACAAAAATTATGTAAATTAATATTTGTAGTAAGTTACTTTAAATCTTTTGCCAGATTAGTTTATTCCATAAGGCAAATGCGGGCAAACATGGTAAAGCGAAAAACGTCCATTGTATCAGACATGTAACAAAATATTATCTGGAAGCCAATATCGAAACTGTGTCGCTGTGAAAGTACCGGACATGAATGGCACCATACATACCGTAATGAAACACAGCCACACTGAAATACCATGAGGGTGTAAGAAAAGTCAAAATTGATTAATACATTTTATTTATTTGTTTTTATCTGTATATAAAAATCCTTGCGTTACTGACTGCCTGACAGATAAGCTACAGCCAAAACTATAAGGTGCAGCTGAAATTTGGCATGTATGTTATTTGGGGATCGCAAGAGTGCACTAAGAAGGAGTTTCTTGAAATTCCCACGGGATCGGACAGAAACAGTCAAATAAAAAAATGTGCGGGTGTAGCTGCGGGCGTCCTCTTGTTTCTAAATAAAATTATTTTTTTCAACGTTTCATTGCTAGGAATTCTCGCATACAGTTGCTGTTCATGTTATCTGTTGGCAAAAAACATAATATAATTATTTTAACTCCTCATTTTCCTCAACATAGGGCAGGATGCAGCGCTTTTGGGTTTTATGTAATCAGGGCTAAGTAAAGTAAGTTGGTCAAATATCGCTTTTCCTTTACTAGGTACAGACAAAATTGGTGGAATTTTTAATTTATCGCCGTTTACAGACACGAGATATTTTTAACAATATTATAGTTTGTGGAAGTATCTATACATTACGGATATATTGACAACCCATATCGACATTAGCAGTAACATCACTACTAACCTCTAATACGTAAATATAGAAATTTCTAAACTACGAATATAACAACATTTAGGCCATAACGCAGCTAAAATTTGTTAAATTTACTATAAAAAGAACCTCTTGTAACAATATTTTGTACAAATACTAATCCAATTCAACAATATAAGTCATAACTTGTTACTTACTTGTGAAGAGTACATTTGTGTTGACTATAGCTTTATCTTGCACTGCACAGTTCAATTTAACACTTAGGCATGATTTTATGATCCCTAGCAAAGCCTGGAGCACTGATGTATCTGGTTTTTAGTCATATTTATGCACAAAAACAAAATTATTATGTTCGATACACAACGATTTGACAGCAGATGTACCATAAAACTTGTCGAATAATATGGCGACACTGGCGCGATTAACATTTCTAATAAAATATCGTTATGATGAATGTATTCAGTAAACTATGGCTATCTTTTTTTTCTGACTGGGATAACCCTAAGACAAAACGAGACAATACTATGTTAGGTGGCTATATGTCGATTTTGTATATATTTCTATAATGTAAAGTATCCATAGGTACTATTTGTCCTCTCCATATATATTCTTTTCTCAAAGAGTTGTAACGAGATCGTAAATTGAAACAAGTGACAAAATATGTGTCAACGACAACGACAACCCAGCCTACTAGACGGCAGACGTAAGGCGAACACTTTCTGACAACACGTTAGACTTATACGTCTTACATAAGACCAATCACAACACTAGTTATGAATTATGACGTACCGCAAATTTGAACCGGCCAATTGGAATACAATTTTGTAGTCCCCTTCGCCCCGCATACCTCACCGCTTTGACAGAATTGTTTGTTTGTAGAAATTAAAACATTAGGTGTCTAGTAGGCTGGGTTGTCGTTGGTCAACGACGAACTGTTTATTGCAAATTATACCATAATGACTTTAGGTTAGCAGAATACGGCTTCTGAGTCTATCCAAAATATCATTTCAATGTCATATAAAAAATGAGAAATGGCCTGCTGATTTCAATTTTATTGATGATGTCAAAAATGTTAATCATGGTTTCACCTAATAATGTGCACAGAATCTTAAGACTTTGCCTTATATTTTGGATAAAACCAACATTAAAAAAATCTGCTTTTAAGGGTAGTAGAGTCTTGAAGAGCTTTAATTTACCCAGAAAGTTTTCTTTATCAAATTAACGAATTGTTCAATAGATTTAATAATATTCTAAGTAATAAGTTTTATCTAAGATTTCAAAGTCATGTTAAGATTAGGTATAACACAAGCTCTACATTTTAGAAATCATTAGGAATGTTCTTAAGTATCACATATAACTGAGTGAATAAATTATTGCCTTTGAATTAAAAAAATAAAATAATGTGTTTTAAAATGTGAGAATATTCTATCAATCCCTTTAGCAATAAAATTGTAGAATTAAAATGATATGAAAATGTGATAGACAAGTTTTACTCACGAATATTCCGGTTTTACATTTCAATATGTTTAAGAGAAAAGACGACATTCTGTAGCAACTCCAGCTTTCCTTAATATTATTCTACCACAAATATGTGCTCCCTTGCCAATATCTTGCATATTAATCCCCCAGATCTCGGCGTTTCAGAAACGCAGAGAGAAATTCTTTCGGATATATTAGAACCGCAGTGGCAGACTCGGACAGAAAGCTGGAGGAAAAACTGAACGTTTTAAGCGCTAGTCTTACGTCGTTGAAAGGTTTTAATATTTGTCGTTCAAAGGAAAATAAAATGACGTCTTTCAAAGTAATATTTAAGAATAGTTTGAAGTATTGTTTGAAGTACCTACGTAATTAGCAAAATCATCGATAAGCGATGGAGCCATAAAAAAAGTACATAATAAATTAATTAATATAAAGAGTTTTTAAATGTCTGTTTTTAATTGTATATTCTATCTGGCAGTACATATACATGATTGAAAATCGTGTTTTACAATGAGATGGTAAATTGATTCTAAGATACGGCAAAAACCTTAAGGGAAATGGTATTAATGAGTAATCTACGGATAAAAACTTTTGCCAACGCCTACTGTCATAATACTTCGTAATATTTATAGTTTTATTGTTCTACAGACTTTACAAAGGCGTTACAATCATTGAATAAAGGAACACAAAGTAAGTACACCTAAATACGAAACAACAATATGTAGATCATTCAAAAATGTTCCTCGTGTGGAGATCGAACCCACAACACTTGGAGCAACGCTAATAGTAGAGGAGCTCATGAAGGGATTTCGGGATTTACTCGAGCGCGTCAGATATTGATAGCATCCATGCCCTACGTACTTTGAATAAAGTAAGAATGTTAATCTGATCGTTTGTATAGTGGAGGTAAGATTACAATATGCAAAAAAAGAAAATTAATCGAGCGTGTCAGATTTTCTAAGGGGATGTTAAGTGAACCTAAAACTAAACCTAAAGGCTCTCATTGAATAATCTGACGATTTAGGTGTCACACAAACCCGTAGCCATTATTAGAAAGTTGCAAATGTGAATGAGTGAATTCGTCGTTTTGAAATACTCAAGCGCGTCAGATTAAGATATATATGGGGTGACTCAAGTGACAAGACCATTCCCACCCACACGTAAAATACACGCCAAGACGTGGAGTTGCGGAAACGGCCCGTGCTATCAAGTATCAAGATATATATGCTTTATCATAACGTCCTAGACGTGCTTTCTCATAATCTGACGATTATCTGCAGGGATTAGGGCAACCTCTCTTTTTAAAGATTTTGAAAGTCTATAGCTTCTCCCCACACCAGTGAAAATTTATACATTATATACATTTTAATCTTTTTATCATCTAAGCTTTGCAAGCCATCTATGACGCTCGAGTTAATCTCAAGTTAGCATCGTGGGCTACCTTACTATAAGCAGCAAGGCAACTTCTAAACCATTTATTTTATACACCACGTTGGGTGCCACTTTCGGTGGTTGTAGGTGGAAGCAGAGGCTTGTTATAAAGAAGAAGTTTATTGCTAAGTATTATCTCACGCAAATAGCAAAAATCGACGGCTTATTTATTAATTTAATTGTATTTCTAGCCAAACGGCAACGAGCTTATAGCAACCACTCGAATTGAAAGATAAACCAATGGATAATAAGAGGCATATTGCAGGCATTATCCATATATATAAAACTTCAATATACGTATATAGAAGTAATCCGCTTTTGTATGATTCACAAATAATGCACAGTCGAAAATACTAGTCGCAAGAAGCTATAATTGGTCATGGCATTTTCCTTGGAAAGTGTAGAGGAGCACTAAGAGAAGATTTTTGTCAATTCCAAATTCCATTCCAAGAGGAAAACGAAGTCCCAAGAAGACTAAGTCGTGGACGGGGTCTATTAATGTATATGATTTAAATAATGTATAACATTTGCAAGTATTGTTTTCTTATGTAATATTAATTCATACACCACCTACTTTCTTAGAAACCGCACATGCAATATCCTATGCGAATAACAAGAAGTACGGCTTCACCATAAGTGTAGATTGTTGCCACTTGGACTATGTTGGCACTCGATTAATGTTCACTATGGTCACCTTTTGGGAAATGCAGATGTGTTTTCATAGAAGATAATTCAATGGCGAAACTGGACTTAGAAAGGTGTCTAGAATACAGTAGTGGGTCTACACACTACGGTGAAACAAGCAATACAAGCATAAGTCCATAAATTAGCCATTCTTCGGATCTAACACGATGCAAATACCATCTTTGCGTAGAGACGGAAAACTCGACATCAAACCCTATACGACTGCCTCGTTGGTCTCGCGGCATAAATGTGTGCGTGGGATCGGGAGGTCCCGGGTTCGATTCCTGGGTAGTGTTATTGGGTTTTTCTGTCACGAAATTCTCAGTAGCAGCACGGAGTCTGGAAATGTGCCCGATACGGCAATAGGCTCGCCCCTTATTACGTGGGACTAAAGTATATCTGGCGAAAAGTGGGTGTAGAAATACACCTCTGCCTACCCCTTCGGGGATAAAAGGTGTGACGATATGTATGTATGTATGTCTTCGGATCTTCGTAGTTGTAAAATCTTCCATTTTACCCTTTAATAATCTTTAAGGCGTTAATACACTTTAGCATTCATTTGTAACGAGCATTATTGCAAATGTAACATTATTACAGTAATATGTCTTTTTAGCCGATTTCAACAAAAGGGGATGTTCTGTATTTGTTTCTTATATGTTTGTAATTTCAAAACTTGGTCAATAGTATTTAAACCAATTTCGAAAATACCATTTGTTTGTAGAAAATACGTAGTATCTATTTCTCCCATTGCAGTTTGAGGGATAAACTTCGATATCAGTTGTTGAATGATTCAAAATGTCATTAAATTATTCATTTATATTAGCTTGACATAAATGAAAAGGGAGTGAATAAACAGATAACGGCTGATAGGAGAGAATGGAAGAGAAAGACATTCTGCGCCGACCCCAAGTAATATGGGAACAGGGCAGGCAAAAGAAGAAGAAGCTTGTAAAACATTTTTATAAGAAAAAAATCATTATTTAGTAAATAGCCCCTTCGATCAAAATACAGCTTCATTGTCAATCCCATGCCAAAACTCACCTTCCGGTCTTCATAATTAGGCCTCATTGTAAATATTGCCCAACCTCTTATAAGTTTGTAGGGGCCTTTTTCAATGGACCAGAGTTCGCAGTCTGTAGTACTGGTTTTAGCCCTCTCCATAATTTTGTTACATTGTATAGGTACAATACTACCTACTGTTTCTATAGAGGGTATCTTTTGTCGCGAATTTTATTATTGTAAATATGTTTCCTGCTAAGCTTTTGTAATTGAACTGTGTGGGTTACCATTATACAGACTAGCTTTTATTTGCGGTATCGCGTGTGAATGTTAACAGTATTTGTATCAAAGAGCCAGCTGTAACCCCAGTTTTGAATGCTTAGGAAAAACAAACAATTTCCTCGTAGTTAAATTTTACCCTCTCTACAATACAATTATGTTATATTTTTGCAAAATAAATCTCACCGATCCAAGGTCTCGTCTATTTTCATGTCTCGTCTATTTAAATTCATCAAATTCGGAACAGCCGTTTGGATATTAATATCTCAGCATCTCAAGTACTGATAGTAAGTCTCCATTCCGTCTTGTCCGTCTGTATGAACACAATAAACATTTTATTTTCTATTCAATGAACTCTTTATTCGAATTGATTATACATTAACTACATTAAAATTATCTTGCAACCATTGACATATTTCCTGCACCCAGCGTTCTTTTCCAAATGGTTACATATAGAAAGAAGAAGAAGAAGAAAAGCACTTATTTTCACAATATACATGATCATAATACATATTTTTTTACCTTATAATAAGGCACAGGTTATATATTCTTTTGTAAACACATTGAAAAGTAACAGTAGGCATGTTGTGAAAACGAAGTCACCACTCAGGCTTATTGTTTATTTTAGGCTACACCTCAAATCAACCCTGATTTTATTTGGTGACCCCAAGTGACGATACAGATGTCATCGTACATTAAAGCTAAGCGTCCACTGATCGGCATCGTACGCATCGGACGCGTCGCATTTTACGGATCTTAGTATTCTTTGAATAGAAAGTAATACAAGTGCGTCCACTGATCCGCATCGTACGGATCGCACATCGGCAATGCGACACGGATGCTCCGAGAGGCAACTTTTGCGATGCGTGCCGATGACGTCGTACCGAATGTCGTGTATCTAGACATTTTGTTTTCTTTTTTTAGATGTGTTTGCATTTTCTTTCTCTTCTACTAACAAACAAGCAATAACGAAAAATTGTTCTTCTTCGCTTTCTTCCATTCTCACAAATACATGTTCGATCACTGGTACTTGCGTCGGCAATACGATCGCTGCCGATACAGTGGACGCAGTATGAAGAAAATTGCGATGCGTCCGATGCGTACGATGCCGATCAGTCGACGCTTAGCATAAGTATCTAATTCATAAAATACAGAAAAAAAACAACTGAAAACCTTATCCTAATATATCGGTGCCTGCAATGATTTTATGTAATATGTAATAAATAGAATATACCAACATAAGATTTAATTATATAAACAAGTATAAATTAGGAAAGATAAATACATTAATAAGTTATATCGATGTTAATAAGATACGACTACCCTTTATACCATTATTATTAGACCGGTTTGTTAAATGTTTAGAAAGTGAATGTTAGTGTGTGCTGGTCACACCTGGCAGTCTAGAATATCTGGCTGCACCCTTTTACAATGATGCTACACAAAAACTGGTGCAAAAGCGTAAAAGTGGTGAATAAGTTCCGAATTTGTTTTGGGTGAAGTTGGCGATAAATTTTTGTATGCTACATTATAATCTAACGGTTTTTGCAATTTTTTGGTGTTTTATACAATCAGATTGATAGCGTCCTATTATTGTTTAAGTCTTTTAGAAGTGGTTTTGATCTTCTGACACAATGCGTCACAACTATGGCGTATTGAATGTGCATGATGAGTGAATTTACTTCCCACTTCTGAATTTTCTTCTTCCATCTGAATGACTTGCTATTTTAGACAGATTTAGTAATAATAGAAAACTTTTTCGATAAACAAATCGACTTTATAAATAACATTTATTAGACTTCCCGAAACACACGATGGTATTTGAAAGCCTCGTTATATTTGCATCGGAACATTTTCACTCAATCTTTCTTTGTTGCCCGTTCAAAGCGTTTATGAGCGTTTTATGTAAAATTTATATACCATAGAGTTTCCTTATATCTTAATAAGAACCGCTTCCAAAATCCGTCTAACCATATTACCAAAATCGAGTAACGGAAAAGAAAAACTCTAATTACATTATAGAACGAACAAACGCGAATACCACATTAGGAAGGATTATGTGGAGGGTAAAAATACCCACGTTTTTTTACCCCGATCGGTGCTTTTGCACTGTTGGAGGCAGGGGTTAATTTGAATTTATGCTGGCAATAAATATTTTTGGTACCTACAAAGAGTTATTGGTCGCGATTTATTACTGTACAGTTTTTAAAGGGTTATTTTTGTAAGTATTTACAATGATATTCACTGCTACAATGTTTGTGTACTGGTGATGGTTAGCATTCTGTTACATCAAAAATTAAATACCCGTTAATTTTTCAAAAAGAATGGGTGTTATTAAAGTATTCATTACATTCTTTCTGAAAATGTTATGTATACTGTTTTTATGTTATGAGTGAATTAAAATGGCAAATGGTTTTAAGAATAAGTACGGCAATGTGTCAATAAGGCCATGTATAAGGTTAACTTTGCCGGTATAAATACGATGTTTGTTCTGCAGCAGATTATTTTTGGATTGGTACATGGTTTGATGACGAGTTATCTCTTGACAAAGATACTAATTCCTTTGTATATTATCCTAAGACACCCACAAATTAAAAGGGTAGTAACACTTCATTTTAATCCATCACCACGCGTACTGGAGAAAAAGTCATAACTATTATTTTTTACTACCAACAACGAACACATACAGACAGATAACGGAAGGTTGGTTTCCATTGCCAGTCGTTGGCAAAAGAACCCTAAAAACTAAATAAACTTTGTTGTTCAAATAAACCAAAAGTATTCTAACAAACGAAGTTAACTCGGCACCATTGCACAAGATAAAAAAATCTCTATTTGATATTTGTTCACTTTCCCATGATAATAGAATTATATGACTTATGGATTTTCCTCTATATATTTATGAGACGCTCTCCTGCATAAGGAAATCGGTATACCTGCTTAATGGGGAATAGTGCGTAAGCTGCAAAACAAATTCAGTGTTCATTAAATGCGGATCTCAGTAAAGACCAGAAGGGCCAAACTACGTGTCGACGACGATATGTGTCAAATTAGACGTATTTGTTCAAAATACAGTGTCGATGTCAAATAATATACGGGAAACGCCTTCTGAAACCACAATTTCGTTTAAAATTTCGGACTATAATGTCACTTACCTGAGCCCCAACCATTCCTTGCTTGAGTCTCGGTAGATCAGTGTAGAAGTATTTGGAGACAGACCAGGGTTCCACCACAGTCAGGTCAGTATTCAGCTCGAACTCGTTGATCTGGTTACGCAGGAACTTCCTGATGTTCCACGGAAGATCATTGTGCCTGTAATGGGAAATGTTGGTTTTAAATCATCAGCGCATTAGCTTAGGTGTATTGAGACTTGGCTTGCTGTTCGTAACAGATCAGCAAAGTAAAGCAACACTTGTACAGGTCACCACTTGGATGGGTGACCGTATGTGGCATTTACATCTGAGCGCTACCGTGCTTCGGAGGGCATGTAAAGCTGTCGGTCGCGGTTCTTGTCTTCGGGCGGTCTGAAAACTCCGAAACCATAGTTGGCCACATCCATCACCAGCCTTTAACGGTCCACTGCTGGACCAGGCCTCTCCTTTGAAAGGAGGAATTGGCCTACTATACCAAGCTGGCCAAACGGGTTGGTATAGGGTTTGTATCAAGTTTTCCTTCTCTTACAATGCTGTTCTCTGCATAATATGCTCCCTCTGTCGGCTCTTACGACACCCATGGTATGGGGTGGTGACATTCCGTATTCTTAATCCGTCACCACACGGACAAGTTGGCCACATACTCACAGAGAAAAAAAACAGTGCTCGTGATTTGCTAACAATTATACATTTTGGTTAAGATTGCGGGAAGCGGTTGGATATGGCCGGCTCAAGATCGGTCTGTGGGGAGAAATTTGGGGGAAGCATATGTGCAGCAGTGGCCGTCTGTAGGCTGACATGATGATGATACATTTTGAAGGCAATATTAGCTGGCTAATGGTAACTTGGCAAATGTAGTGTAAGATACCTGCCGGCTATTTGGAGAGACGATAATTATACGCAAAGTGGCTGACAGCGGTTGGACACGAAAATCGGGCTTCGTGGTGTGCCAATAGAGAGGTCTATATCCACCGGTGGTATACTATGATAATCATTACTTAAAACGAATTTTATAATTAAATATAATTGGTGTACTACCACGCCAGTTGCAGAGTTAATTAACAACATAATATTAACTACGTACTAAGGTAAAGTAGTAGAGCTCTTGTGTATGAACTCAGTAATCTCCGGCACTACGCGTCGGTAAAAAAAAAGGCTCTTTGTATATGATAGCCTCATTCTTAAGGTAGGTTATTTTGCTGTCGCAAGTAACTTTATTTATTTTACTAGCTTTCGCCCGCAGCTTCGCCCGCATGAAATTTTAATAAAGAGTAGCCTTTGTACTTCTCCAGGTTTCATCAAATTTCATCACAAACGGATCTGCACATTAGCCGTGTAGCATACATATAAACAAATAATACCTACTTAAAATTACTTTTGTTTTCATAGTCGTCAAACTTTAGGTAAAGATTAGTATGTAGGTATATTATTAAAGTTATTGAAGAGCTTATGTATCTACTGAATAGAATAGTAGCAAAAGTAAAAACTGAAAGCATTACCACAAAGTACATAATCAGACCGCCCCTCTGTAAGCGCTTTGAATGACGCTGCGCTTATATCAATTATATCGTGATAACTTTTAAACTATTCGTCAAAACTACTTACTGTAAAGACAAAGTTCATCTACATTAAATACTAAAGGCAATAAATCTATCAATTTTGAAAACAATTGATAACTACACTACTCTAGAATGAGCATTGTAAAAAACATATTTTTTGTGTTACACTGTTTTATTACAATAAAAATGATCTAGTTAGGTTAAGTACCAAAAGCTAAAAAGTAATTCGGTAAGTCCTAGCTGCCAGATCGCACCAAACTTCTCATCAATCTGGGGTATTGATCAGACAAATATAAAATCGTTGGGCCAGTGAAATTTCTATCATAATGTTTATTCTGGATACGCTACGCCCAAAATTAAAATAAATGTTTTTTTTTTAGTTTATTTTATTTTCAAGTTTTTAGTTTTGTCTGTTAATACTTCTCATTCTGTTTTCATCGTGAGGTCTATTCTACCAATCAAGCCCTTTCATTCGATACCCATATTGAGGTATATGTGGAAAATAAGTTTTCCGCTATTTTGTGGCGGCGGCTATCTTGGATTTTTAATAGTAAGGTCAATTCTACCAATCAAGCCCTTTCATTTGATTCCCATATTGAGGTATTATGTGGAAAATAAGTAATCCGCCATTTTGTGACGGCAGCCATCTTGAATTTTTCATAGTGAGCCTCTATGGTAAACAATTTCACCGTACATTATCTTCAAGTAACTTTTACGGTTTAGGCAACGCACGCGAAGACAGCTTTCAGAGTTCAGGATTTTTGCCGACTTAGTTGATACTTTTCCTTATAGGCATTTTCATTTTCCATTAGGCATTCACTGAGGGAAAAATTTAAAGAAATTAAGATAATGACTGTCGCATCTCAATACATTTATGAGAACTTGTTATATGTCAGGAAAAATATAAATATGTTTTCTAAATTCAGCGACATTCATAAATTAAATACACGAAACAAAAACAAACTAGTTCTACCTACAACTAGACTACAAAAAATAAGTAACTCATACAAGTGTCAAAGCATACGTTTTTACAACAAAATTCCAGGCAATATTCAGTAACTAAGTATTAATAAATTCAAAGTATTTATTAAACAGAGCTTGTGTTCAAAAGCTTATTACACACTTAAAGATTATTTAGCAGACAAAAACGCCTGGAATTGAGTTTAAAAATTATGAATTGACATTAAATTATGAATTGACATTATGAATTTTGAAATTAGTGACATAATATTTTTATTTACATTTGTAGTACTTATATCTTTACATTCTGACATTTTTGATTTGACATTTGTAATTTTATTTATTTTGTTTTGACATTGTTTGATTTGACATTGTTATTTTCTTTTGACATTTAAAATTACTTAAGTAATATATTATTATTTTATTTTTTAGACATTCTTAAATTGACATTCAATAATATTTTCTGACATTTAAATATATGCCATTTAATTGTTTAAATTTTTATAATTTTACATATTGTTTACAACATGTATTTTACTATGTATTAGCATGTAAAGTTGTGAGTACGATGTGGGCATTATTAAACATATAAACAAATAGTTGTGGCAACCTGTCTGATGGCTTAGGCTGACATGCCTATGCATACACCTTCTGATGGCGTGGAGGCATAGTGATACAGATCGTGCTGGCTCCCTCAATCAAGGTTGAGCCGTACGATTGCTGTTGAATGCGGGCCATCAGTGGGCCGAGTCAGTCAAAAGCGTCAGATGATTTCCTGCATTGTACTTGCATACTAAACCCTTTTTTGTCTGGACTTTAAAAGATCAAGAAAGAAATTGAAGTGACAAAAAAACAATGACTCTGAGTTTGTTTCGGCTTTTCTTCTCAAGAAGTCATTTAGCTAGGAAAAGCCGGCATCATCTAGAATAGGGTTTTGACATGTATAAGTGTTGTAAACAACCAAAATGCAGAAATAAATATGTCTTTATGTCTTTATATTATGGCAACATTATACAAAATCTTTATAAATTGTAGCCTATCTGTTATTCTGATGTATAAACTATATTACTCTAAAGTTTCATCCAAATCCGTTCAGTAGTTTTTGCATGAAAGAGTAACAAACATCCATCCATACATCCATCCATCCATCTATACATACATATTCACAAACTTTCACATTTATAATATTAGTAGGATTAAATTTCAACAAAATCGGTTCAAGCGTTTTAGCGTGAAAACGGAACATACATATATACACACTTTCGAATTTATAATATTAGAAGGGAAGTAGGGATAGTAGGGATATCATTAGAGACTTTATACACAACATTATCTAACTGTTTTACCACCTTCATAGCATGTAAATTATTTTTACCGCTTACTCGTGAACATGCCACATATAACTGACCATGTGAAAAACAACATGTTCGGGGGTCGATTGCAGCCGTTTCAAGTCTGTCCCTGCGATTTATTTAGAAAATACACACAGGGCTACGAATATTCAGCCCTCCGAAAGTAAGATAGCCCCGTTGAGTTACTCAAGAGTTATCTGAATTCAGGCCTCAGTCTCCCACCCACGGATTCCCACGTACGTGAGGTGTGGGAATTTGGGAATAATGAGACACCTGTATAAGTACAGAACACGAAGGAACGAAAGAAATCAAAGAAACACATCCACATTCATTATTCAAAAGAAACGACTAAGACACCAATCCGACGAAAACGAAAGAAAATTAATTAAATATTTTCGTCAAAATATCTTTAACGTACAGACTTTTTCACCACCACAGTTTCATTATAGTATAGATATCGTGATAACTTTTTAACTATTCGTCCAAACTACTTACTGTTAAGACAAAGTTCATCTACATTAAATACTAAAGGCAATATCTATCAATTTTGAAAACAATTTGATAAGTACACTACTCTAGAATGAGCATTGTAAAATACATATTTTTTGTGTTACACTGTTTTATTACAATAAAAATGATCTAGTTAGGTTATGTACCAAAAGCTAAAAAGTGATTCGGTAAGTCCTAGCTGCCAGATCGCACCAAACTTCTCATCAATCTGGGGTATTGATCAGACAAATATAAAATCGTTGGGCCAGTGAAATTTCTATCATAATGTTTATTCTAGATACGCTACGCCAAAAATTAAAATAAATGTTTTTTTTTTAGTTTATTTTATTTTCAAGTTTTTAGTTTTGTTTGTTAATACTTCTCATTCTTTTTTCATCGTGAGGTCTATTCTACCAATCAAGCCCTTTAATTCGATACCCATATTGAGGTATTTGTGAAAAATAAATTTTCCGCTATTTTGTGGCGGCGGCCATCCTGGATTTTTAATAGTAAGGTCAATTCTACCATTCAAGCCCTTTCATTTGATTCCCATATTGAGGTATTTGTGGAAAATATGTAATCAGCCATTTTGCGGCGACAGCCATCAGCTCTTCAGGTTCAGCCGTTTTAGCGTGAAAACGGAACATACATACATACATACACACTTTCGAATTTATAATATTAGAAGGGAAGTAGGGATAGCAGGGATATCATTAGAGACTTTCTTTATACACAACATTATCTAACTGAGTTCAGGCCTCAGTCTCCCACCCACGGATTCCCACGTACGTGAGGTGTGGGAATTTGGGAATAATGAGACACCTGTATAAGTAAAGAACACGAATGAACGAAAGAAATCAAAGAAACACATTCACATCCATTATTCAAAAGTAACGAATAAGACACCAATCCGACGAAAACGAAAGAAAATTAACCGAGAAACTCATCAATCCACGGCGAATCTTAACACCGCCATTCAGAAAACGCCATCTATGTTTACATATACAAACCGACCGAGATAGAAAATAATATAGACTAATAGACCATTTATTGAAAAAAGGATCTATAGTAATTGTTTTTATCATTTAAAATAAATTGAAACGATTATATAACTATTATATAAACATAATAATTTGAAATAAATGAGATTGACCGTTTAAATTAAGTGGACATTGTAATAAATTTTGACACAGAGACTTTTTGTTTATGAAACTGCCGAATATTATACTCTATAATTTTTTTAATAACAGAAAGATACCTGACACATAATTATTGTCTTTTTTGCAAGAAACATTTATTTTGCTAGAAAATTCTTTGAAAATAGTGACATCTATCGGTTGGAAGGATAACTATAAATATCCTCGGTTCCAGTATTTATTTATCGAAACTACGTAAAAATATACTGACGAAATTAAGAAACACCTCCTTTTTTAAAGTCGCGTAAATAGCCATAAAACACTTCGACGGTACCTTTTTAGACTAACTATACTTTTACTAACAAACTTATAATGATCATAGATGGCATCACATATATAACCAATTTTGGATGATCCCTGTTTTGTTTGGGACTACGTACAAAGGAGAGGTCAAGCTGTACACCGAAAACCACTCAACCGATTGTGATGTAACATATACTATTTTATAGATTTAAGTATCCTTTGTACATGGGTGTAAGTTTTATTGAAATCAATTTCGCCATTTTAGAGATCTTTAGCAACATAGGGAAAGACGTCGGACAGACAGACAGACATAAATTCTAAAAAATATCAAGTATTGCTTTTTATCATTTTCCTAGATTTTTTAGCTAATTTTCGTCAAAATATCTTAAATGTACAGACTTTTTTACCTCTACAGTTTTATTATAGTATAGATAGATTATATAAATATACTACACATATATAAATACTTATACATACAAACATGCATACATACATACAACAAACATACACAAACACACATATGTAATAAATATTCATTACATTCATTACATTACATAAAAAGGTGTGGTGAGTGATTAAAAGAATACAAAGTGGTTCTACTTCATTTCATTCCTTGGGTGTCATAAGAGTGGTCTAAAGAAAATACACGAAGCAAATAGGTAGTATAATGAGGGTGTTTGATATTTCTTCTACCACCAGACAGCGCTTAGTATGCCTCAGGTCCAAACTGACGTCAGATATGTACAGACGCGTACACACGCATAATACAAACAAACACAGACGTACGAAAATATAGGGGTTTTGACAGTTTTGTCAGGTTTCTGGATCTGATACCTCAGTGCTGCCGCGTAGTGAGCGTCATTTCAGAAGACCCTCATTGCGAAGGCACGGAAAACTCGACACCAAACACTATCTCAATCAGACAAAATTATTTTAGTCTATGACCCACAGTGCTTTTGTGAAGCAAGTTTGGAGAGGCTGAAAGCCAGCAGTGGAAAGGCTGCTAAGGACATGAAAATTCAGCTACGCATTTACACTGAGCGTAAATTGTTGGAAGGTTGGCGTAATTCTCATTAACTTGACAAAATACTCTGTAATTACACGCAAATAAATTATGATCCTGTTGAGTAGTACTGCGGATGGGTTTCTCTTTTAAATAGACACCGAGTACCGTTTGATATATTTAGGATATACTAGCAACTACCCGCGGTACTCATCGGTCGTGACATAGCGTAGGTATAAGATTAGATTGGGATTACGTGGTCATGGAATCGAATCATGTAATAAAAGTGAGTGGATTTCCGAAACATAATTAATGAGATGGTTTATTAGAATTTATCATATATAGACTGCACAGTTGGCGTAGTAGTTTAAGCGTTCGTCTTGCCACTTGATACTGCGCCGACTATTGTGTGTTCGATGCCCACACGGGGTAACACTTAGTAAGATCCACAAATTGTTGTTTCGAGCCCGGGTGAATTTTGAATAATTTATTCCTAGTGTGGGAAGATTTATTTTAAAGTCATCATCATCGTCCTAGCGTTATCCCGGTTGCATCCAAGACTAAACCGCCTTGGAGCCCGCATACTGGTCTAACCAGATATGACAGAATATCAACTTTTCCTCAGAGCGACTGCCATCTGACCTCCGCAACCCAAAGGGATAGCGATATTCCGTGGTTTAGACCAGTATCAGTTAATTTTAAAGTAACAAATATAAAAACGCTCGATTGGGTTAAAATGATCGTGAGTGGATTTTCCCAAAATATTATTGGGTATGATGGTTTATTTTTTATTTTGTTAGCCGAGTGTTCCTAACTTTATTTTTACTACATATATCAACGCTATGTAAGTAGGTTACATTGTTTCTGGTAATGAAACTAACGCGTTCATATTTTATCTGTTTAAATACCACATTTTCCATTAGTTGGTGCATTCTGTGCCGTTGCCAAAAACCAAAAACCATCTTGTTTTAGCTACTACCAACTTTTGGCAAAAAAATAGTAACTTGTAACGTTAAGCATACGAGTAATATTTTTGGATAGTTCTTGGATAAAATCTTTCTACTACTGTATATGACTAAAAGATGTCTGCAGCTCCGCTCACATATTTTATTTTAATTTAACTATTTCTTCCCGAATTAAATTTCGTGGAATCCCATCTTAGTGCACCCCTACGGTCTCCAAGGAATATACATGTCCGGATTCCGGCTCCTTACACCCAATAGTTTGGCTGTGTGTAGTCTACACAGTAACGCAAGAATTTTATTATCATCATCATATCAGCCGAAAGACACTGCTGGAAAAAGCCCCCCTCCCCAAGGCTCTCCGCATAGACCGATCCTGAGCCACCCAAGAATTTTATAAATACACATAAACTTTTTAAAGTATTTAGCATGTTTGTTACTCTTTCACAGAATGCTATATCTAATAGAATATCAGCTGAAAAAAACGAGCTCAGGTTGTGTCGCATGCGAACCAACTAAAACTAACAAGCATTCGATATTCCCTCCAATTTCGTCCAAAAAGCCTTTACCGTTTCGCTGAACCATCCGTTTTTCTTTATTTAGCGTCGTGCTGCCTGTCCATAGTGCAAACGACTTGCGGCGACTTTTGATAGATAAACATCTATTTTTAGGGGCCGGTTTGGTAGACAGAATATTCATGAAGGAGAATTTGTGGCTGGGTGAAGTTTAAACGCCCCGTTTACTGTTCGTTTGAGTTTAGGTTTGGAAATAAAAGGGATTGTTTATGATGAGGAATTTGACTTATTTTTTTACTTCAGCAGTTGATATAATTTGTAAACTACTTATTAATTCCTCGTAGTACTTCATCCTAATAACCTAGAGATGTCCACTGTCGATGTGCACATGGGCCTCCTCCTAGTCTCTCCATCAAATATAAAGTTATCTTGTCATAAAATCATGAACCTTATAATACTGCTCAAACTATAATGAGTCTAGGACCTGACCATCTATTCAAACCTAGCAACTATTTTTTTATAGACTCACGCCTGTATCCCCGAAGGGGTAAGCAGAGGTGTAATATTACACCCACATTTCGCAATGAATTTTTAGGTCCCACGTAATAGAGGGCGAGCCTATTGCCGTACCGGGCACCAGACTCCGTGCTGCTACTGAGAATTTTCTAACGGTAAAACTCAATAACACTTTGCCCGACCCGGGAATCGAACCCGAGACCTTCCAATCCCACGCGCGCATTTATGCCGCGAGACCAACGAGGTAGTCCGCCGAGGCAGACCTAGCAACTAGTACAGTGAAGACTATGGGTACATACCTAATGGATCATCCATATTCCGTACTATATTAATTATGATAAATGCTAATCTGTATTTCTGTTATGCTGTCACGGCTAAACCATTGATCGAATATTGATGAAATTTTATATACTTATGGATTGTTGTAGATCAAAGTCAAACATAGCTTAGAATTATTTTCAATAATCTACCTCTAAAGCGCTGAGCTAATTCATATCGATAAGAGCCAAATAAATAAGTTATAAAATTAGTACTTTCATCGACATACCACCCTAGCAAAGCCGCAATCCTTAAACGATTATTTTCAATACATTTTCAATAATAAATTTCATAGTAAGTACTATAAACAAAAAGGAGTCTAAACATTACATAGCCGTCAAATTACTTATAGGAATTGCCTGCGTCTTCTACTCATTGTAAAACATAAGAAATATTGGCGCATACTTCTACAATTTTACAGGCAATTTTATTGTACAATAAAAAATAAGTTATTGTATCGATAGCAAAGGAAATAATAAAATCCAATTCAATATTGTGAAAACGTTGTTGTGAAATATACGTACAGTAAAATGTTTACGATCTGTAAAAGCAAATTTTTAAAAGATTAAAGGATATAACTTAACAGCTTTACAGTTCTGTATAAGATTTGATTGTGCTTAACAGCTGGCCTAGTGGAGGGACCAACTACACAAACTGCCACGCAGATGGTGTCGGGTTCAAATACAATATTCTGCGTAACGCCGGCGCGCACCCATAATTAATATAGTACGGTGATTTTCCGAAGTCATGCGTGTATTAAATTGTTCATTATCGCTTGCTAAACGGTGCAGGAAAAGGTTGTGAGGAAACTGACAACTGCAATTGTGAGAGTTCGGTTTTATTTTCGTTTTGCATTTGGCTAGCGTAGTGAACTATGGCCTTACATTTCTCATATTAAAAATAGAGCATATCATCATAGTATTGGGTAAATACCAAGACCAAACACAATTTAATTTACTCGTCATAACTTCGCAATGTCGATGGTGGTTGGCTGGGTTGAACCCGGGACACTTCATAGCTATTAGTACTATGCAGTTAATCTATAAAAAATAATAATTATCTCCACTAGACTATCACTGCCTGCTATCTCATTCTCACAACAATATATAGTATTATGAAAACCAAAATCGGAGTCTCCTAAACACACAACTAATATCGTTTTACCACATAAATAGTTGACCAACATAACGAATAATATAAATAGGTGTCCCAAACATTCTGTCCTCTACCGGAAATCGAATGCCTGACCCCTTGTTTACTGATCATTTTGGCAGAAAGACATTCGCTTCGGTATATTTCCGTTCAATTATGGCGGGTACCTATATAAATCTAACAAATAGTTAGGGGCTTTGTTTATAACGTATCTCATAGCACTATGAATTTAGGGGTTGCGGAGGTCAAACAGACATTCTCTCTGTGGAAAAGCTAATATTCAGACCAATCCAGTTAGACTACAAAGCGGACCTCGGGCTCTAACTGGAAAAAACGCTAGGAGGGTGATGATTATATTAATATGAAACAAAAGTCTTTTGTTTGATTTATATAGAAGTGGCGGCGGCAGCCCAGTGATGTATGTAACGGACTGCCGATACGATGGTCTCGGGTTCGATCCCTCGATACCCCGGACACACACCTCTGACTTTTCGAAGTTATGTGTGTATTATAAATTAACTATTGCTCGCTTAATGATGTGTCCGGTAGATGGCAATAGGCTCGCCCCCTATTACATTGGGACCGAAACATAACTGACGAAGTGTGGGTGTGTAATACACCTCTGCTTACCCTTTCGGGGATAACAGGCGTGAAGTTATGTTTTAAAAGAAACACATTATACTTTTTCTGTGTACCTTCTATTTGTAAAGGTTATTTCAGTACGCAATCTTGTGTTGCGGAGAACTTTACAAACTTCCAAGCAATGGGTATAAAGAACACCTAGACTCGAAACAACAATTTGTGGGTCACAGAAAATGTTGTCTTCTATAGAGATTGAATCTAAAACCTAGTTCGGCCTAGTGCCAATCATCATATGGCGTAACGACAGCTTATAATGGGTGGCGCAAAAGTAATGACCCTATTTGGTCCAGCCACAACTTTGTTTCTAAATTAGAAAACTAGAATTAGTTATTTAAATATGTATATTTGTGCCATGAAGTTTAGTTGCATTATGATTTAAATATGATGTCTATATTAAATTTTGACCTCCGGAGTTGAATTTTTGAGCCCTATTTATGACATTTTCCATAACTAGCCGTAACACTTCCTGCGATATGTTTCTTATTTCTTAGTGTATGTTTTCTTTTAAAGCTGCGAGAGTCTGTGGTTTGTTCACATACACCCGAGATTTCAAATAGTGAATTTTTCATTTCGAAGGGGACTGTCAGACGCTTACTGACTAAAAACCAACCCGTGCTCCTCGTGTACCCATGTGTCAGAGGGTAGGGTTTCACCGAAGCATTCCTCGCTACCCCCCGACGGGTATTGGCCCGCCAGATGGTCAGGCGGGCTCCGAACGAAACCCCCTTGGCGGTGAAGGTGTTGGGCTCCGCCGCCAAAACACTCAGCGGCCGCAGAGGATAGGGAGGACGGCAACGCAACACCGCATCTCCTCTTCCTCACACAACGCAATGACCTGCCAAGTTTTGTTTGAATGTTTGCAAAGTTCTCCAGCGATACAGGGAATTTTTCTTACTGCGGGAGTTGTTGTTTAGAAATGAAAATGAAAAATGGACTACGGTTAAACATTATATTTTTAAAATGTTTCATAAATTTTACCTATGGGGAAACTTTAGCTTAGTACTGAGGAAATGAGGCAGTGTAGGTCACTAAAAAGCTCTTAAAACATTGTTTCTATTTCTTCAATAATCTTAAAACATCTACAGTGTATGAGTATGCAATCGGACATACATATATGCGAGACTACGAGAATATTTATGTTATTTTTTCTACTGAGTATTCGAACGAAACACCTATAAGATCCAGTGCATTTTCACAAGTTGGTACCGTACTGCTGCCGTACAACGGCAATAATGCCGGATTGCACACGTGCCGCTATATAGACCAGTGCAGATACGTTAGAAAACGGTAAAAAGTAAAATAAAATTACAGTAGGATGAAACCCATTGGAGAAGGAAGAGAATATAGCGATCATTAAAGGAAAAATAAATTACGGGCGATCTGAGGTCGGGAAGTGGATGGGGTGGCGATTTTAAGGGTAAAAAAGGGATTATCTCGATTGCCAGCAAAACTACAAGGCCTACGGGAAAAAACGTCAATGGCAAAGTTGTAGGTAATAAAAAGATCTACAACTTTTGTATTTACACTTTATTCACACAACGTCATAATTTATGTGAAAAATTGAAATAACCAAGTTTTTGGTTTTTTATTTTTAACTTTTACAATATCTTTTTCTTTTACACGAAATTTGGTGAAAACTTACCTTTTTATGTTCCAAATACACTGTTAATGTTTTTTTATTAAAAAAAAATATTTTTACGCCTTATTTTGACTTAATATCGAAATAGAACCCTTATTTTCAATTGAAAATTCTCACGTCAATATATCAGTTTTTTTATTGTTCGGCGTTTTGTTCGTTGAAATCTCTACTTTCTGATGGTGTGAATAAAATATACATTACTAAGGTAAACGTTCTCAGAAAATTCAAAGAAATGAAACAACCTCGAGACCGATTTTTTTAATCATATATAATGTACAATTTTGAGATAGTTATTAAAATTATCACTTTAATTACTCCAAAAACGTAAGATTCCATGCTATTGATAAAAAAGAACTTAAAAATCGATATAATTACAACTAAAATTAGAAACCAAATAAGTTAATATTTAATAAGACATCTACAATATTTTGAGAAAGTTATAGAATCTTTAAATTATAGCGTAGACTCCTATTTATTACTATTTTAAGATAATGTATATACCTGAGTGACCCACAGACAATTTGAGCCCATAAATAGTTATTTTATAGAAAAGTGGGGAAGCGCTAGGTGGATCCCAGCCCTGACATGTATTTTTATGAATAATGTTGTTCACTGTTCTGTATTTCGAATACTGACTAACTGTTTTTACAGCTGATACGAAATAACAAAATAACAGGCAGTAAGGCCCAGATCCACCTAGCCCTTCCCTTTTTCTCTATAAAATAACGAATGATGGGCTAAAAGTTTCATCCTACTATAATTTTCTATCGTTTCAAAAATTTTCCACCCTGGTCTAATATTTTTCTATACGAAGGTCTTCGTTGTAGAGCAGCTTTACGCTCGACCGTATACAGAACGTGCATCTCACTGCTTTCGCATTTCATCATCGGTCCGAAGGCCAATTCTCGTATTTTATATGTTTTTTTTTATTATTGACATTTTATATTTTGAACGAAATGAGATTAGATTTTTAATTGACACCGAATCGGTATTTTGCAAATTTAATGTCATTATCGTCTAATTTGACTTCTATAGTTCGACGTTGCCACATTGTTCAATTTACAATCTAGTCACAATAACATTCCAATAACATTAAAATATCAATTAATTTAGGAGAATACCATTTGTGACATAAGTATGACACAGACATTAGATCGAAACTGCATTTTGGACAAATATAATTATGAGCATTGGGCTTCTGGTACTTGCGTATCGACAAAAGACCATCCGTGCTAAGCACGTTACCCCGTCTATAAAGAAACAGTAGGCCATTATTGCAAATAGGCCTCTCCTAATTTGTATCACAATAGCAGTGTGGCTATTGTGAGCCAAAAGGAGGATTCGGCCTACTATTACTAATACTGAACTCTATTTCGAATGCGCTATTCCTTTTGCAAGTGCAGCAGAATCGATATTGTTCCCTTAAATTTATTAACTGAGGCACGTGTAAGGCGTGAACTATAACGTCCAATATAATCTCGATGGGTCAACTTATAATGATCATTATCATAGAATTATCTGGTTATTTGATATTGACCAAAAAACCAGCTAATCGGGAACTATCCCTATCATGGACGTCTATATATCTTGGGGTCAAGCTATATTTGTCAACTTAGGCTGGACGTTGCCAGCCCTTACCAAATAAGCCTGGACTGTCTTTATTTCGCACATTCATACAATTCAAGTCCAAGCTATACTGGACATTGAAACTGGATGCCTAGGACATGGGACAGTATGAAGGGTCAAGTCAGCCAATCAAATCAAAAATAACCATTTAGTTTTGTGCTCAATAGATGACGTTGACCGAATTTTAAATGTCGGTGTTAAGATTCTCCGGTAGGGCTATGAAAGGGATGTCCTTAGGTCATTTAGCTTTTAGTCTTTTTTGGTCCGTTAATGGAGAAAGTAGCAAACCAGTTCAGTTTGTGACGAGAGTGTGTAGAGAGTAGATGATCTTTAATGGTGTTTTCGATAACTGAATTATTGTGAGTTGATTTTTAATTTATACTATATTGTAATCTGTGTGACCCAATATTTTCTAGAAAATTCTATAGGCATATTTTAAGTAAATTTGTGACACAAACTGACTAAGGACGAGGTAAGTACGCTTTCTTTTCTTTCGCCTCTAAGGGTCGGTGACGCGTTGACAAAAAACGTTTTTTTTTATTTATTTAAACTATAATAATATGTTTAACAAAGTGTTCCATAGACGAATTTAATCCATAAGGTATTTTTAATAGTCAATCACGAATGATACTGATATAATGTTGATAGTAGGTGCATTACATATAGGTAAAATTGTTAGTAAAGCATACCAACTATTTGGATTTATAATGCGTTCTACAATCGACTTTAAAAATACTTCTTCCTATCTCTGCTTGTAAAAGGCCCTAGTACGCTCTCAGTTAGAGTATGCCGTGTCCGTCTGGCGTCCATTTTACAAAAAGTTTATTGAAATGATTCAGCATGTTCAGTATAAATTCTTGCGTGCCATGCACTATAGATGTTATGGCTATCACTTGTCGTACCAAAATCTGCTTACCAAGTACAAGCTACCAACACTGGAAAATAGACGCCAGTACTTAGAAGCCGTAAATTTATATAACATAGTTAGGAATAAATTTGACTGTATTGATTTGTGTAATATGCTATTCTATGTGGTTCCTAGGACCGTCCATAGGCGAAAGGTACGCGCTGGCAGATTATTTTCAGTGGGCTATTGAAAGTCCAACTCTGGGTTGCGTTCGCCTGTGCGCAGAATGGTCGAGTCCTATAATAGGTCTTTTGAACATATAGACATTTTTACGTGTCCTATCTATAGGTTCAAAAGACTTATACTTAAGGAGCTCACATGAATTTCTCGCTTTCTTTCTTCCTATTTTCTTCAACTTTTTCTCACTTTTCATTTATTTTATATTCAAACGCTTACCTAAACACGAAAGTTAATTATTTTCTATTATGTATATAATATGCCACTCTAGTGATTTTCTCTATGTATCCTACTGATAATCTGTGAACAGCGTTGTGGGCTGCAATATTGTAATGAATATTATGTAATATTAGTTTCTGTATTTTATATTGTAGCTGTTGGTTGTTCCTTTTGAATAAAATAAAAATAAAAAAATAAAATAAAATTATTATTTTAATAAAATTCTTTAAAAAATAATTTTGCTACAAGTATACATATTATAATATATATAAAATAAGAAACCAATATTACATATATAAAACTATTTATAAATATAATATTACATATATTTATAATTTAATTTTATAACAAAATGGCCACATAGCTTAAAAATCGTCTAGAATCTGAAGTGAAGTTACCAAATTACAACTTTTAATCTCGACAAGTTAAGTTACCAAACTTACATACTTTACATTGTATCCCGGCTAAAAAGCTTCGCGTAGTTCCAATAATACCGGGTATTTTCAAGCAAGGTGCTTAGCTTATAGATAAAACCAAAACCTGATCTTAATACAAAATTCGATCCACATCGTTATAGCAATTTCGGAGTTTAAAAAGAAAACACATAATAATATTTAAAACAATAATTGCTTGATTTGTTAGCATCACGACGAGTCGCCATTGCCGCTTGACGCGTCATGACGCCATGAGTCATTTTCGTATCATTCAAAAAGATGGCTAAAGGCTCTATAACATCATGCTACGAGCCAAAGGCGTTACCAGCCGATTGCCTAGAGAGGAGAGGGGGGGGGGGGGGCAAGAACGCCAGCCGATGGCCTGGGAGGAGGGCAAGTTGATATGCAAAATAAGATAAGTAGTTATTTAAAGTATGAATTGTAGGGTCTTTAGAATCTCTAGGGGGCGGGGGTGGGGCGCTGCCCCTCCTGCCTCTCCTTGGCGTCGCCCATGTTACGAGCTATGTGAGTTGAACACAATTAAAGCAAATATTTAAAAACTAAGGAACACGATTAAATAGAAAATAGTCCTAAAAAGTTGATGTCAGTTCTGCAGTTCAAATATTTCTGCTAACTAGCCTTTTTGTGCTATTTGTGTTTTTCTATTGTATTGTCATTAAGTATTGATAAGTGTACAAATTTGTACTTCTACCCGCCGTTAAAGAAGGTGTAATCCGTGTACAAACGAAAGATTCGGTTATACTGAAACATAGATACATATCAAGCTAACAATAGTGAATAGTGAATAGCATGTTAAAAAGCAGCATGTAATAGCACGCTATAAAAAGTCGAATAGCGGCTGAAACCATTATTTATAACGCACAAATATATTATTATATAGTACATATTATATATTATAATATATATAATATAATTTATAACGCACAAATAAATGAGCAATACACAATAAAAGGCCAGCGTCATTTCAATAGCAGTAGCTGAACAATATCAAAATAATGATGTCCACTTGACGACGGAATTGCCGTCGGCAGCCGATCTCAACGGAGACTAGCCAACTGCTCAAGATATGTAGGAATAACAAACGTAATGTAATACTTATTAAATCAAACAATAACACCTCAATTATATTAAAACTATTTTTTCAAAGACAAAGTGTAAATCATTTAATCATCTTGGTAACAATGTGACCATTATGAACGTAATACTTTTTTATTAAATTATTTAATGCTTCTAAATTTATTCGCTCAAGACACAATGTGACGCTTATGAACTTCAAGTTATATAAATAACTAGAGGATGCCCGCGGTTACACCCGCGTTATTTAAGGCTACTGCTCCGCTCCCGTCACTCATAGCGCGATGTTATAACCTTCCTCGATAAATGGGCTATCTAACACTGATAGAATTTTTGAAATCGGTCCAGTAGTTCCTGAGATTAGCGCGTTCAACCAAACAAACAAACAAACTCTTCAGCTTTATATATTAGTATAAGATATATATTGCTTTTGCATTTGAGATTATAATATAGTAAATGATGTTAAAATAATTATGTGCTCTTGACTGAATATCGGTCGCTAGCCTATATCAGTGGTCTTTCTATTCCTCAGATAGGTATTATATTCAAGTCAACAATGGGCAAACACAAGTGAACTCTATATTCCTTTACTTTCAATAGTCCCATTAAATGGCAGATCCGAAATAATTGAAGAGAGTCTATGCGCAAAATCTACGGCTTAAAGCGCTCTCCGAGCCAGGAAAATTGGCAAACTCCTAACACCGCTATTTTCAAGCTATTTTTGTCAAAAAATCTTCAGCGTTCAACCTATTCGTTGAAGGAGGTTGTATTTGAGTCATTTGCAACAAATTGACCCCCGTCACCTAAAGGTCCAAAATTAACGGTATCATTGCACATGACCACAAACCTTCACTGAATAGGACGAATTTGCTGCCATCCTGTATATCAATGTATGCTCCACTAAGAAATCCTACCGGTGATCCAATAACCCACAGTCACTACCCTAACAGAAAAGCTGAAACAAGTACAATACAAAAGATAAAGATTGAACTATAGTACGCAGTTTGCATGTAGACAGATTGAAACACCGTAGCTAATACTACTTTTAAGCAAAAGTGTACCTTAAAATTAAGGTAATAAAGTTTATATTTCTGTGTGTTAGTGGTACGTTTGTTTATTACATTGTGTTGAATTGTAGCGGAGTAGCTACAACACCTGGTGTTGACTACTTTTAAACTACCACGATTTGCACGTCCACGACTCTTTTTGATGACAGTCATCCCGTGACCACGGCTGGTGTAACCCATGCCGAAACGTTGGGAAAAATAGAAAGGTATTTCATCTTTCTTTTCGTTCATTAACACGATTCAGACCCGTTACATAATCTTAAGTACCTGGTATTGAGTCGTTTAAGCCCAAATGTTTAAATAATAGTTCCCTTCAAATAATGTTGTAATTATGTTACGATAGCTTTCACCCGTGGCTTTGCCTTTTTGTCAGTTATCGTGCAAAAAGGCAGCCTATGTGATAGTCTAATATTTAAGTTATATTATTGCAAAGTTATACGAAAATCTGTTTTGCAATTTAGCAGCTAATAATAGCAGAAATTTTTACCAAAATACAAATAGTTTTCTCTCGGGCCAAAGCTAATAAAATATCATCATCTTCTTGCCCTGGTCCCAATCTATTTGGGGTCGGCGCAGTACGTCCTTTGCTTCCATTCTTTTCTGTCGCCCGTCATCTGATCATTTACCCCTTTCTCTTTCATATCCATCCTCACACAGTCCATCCATCTTTTCCTTGGCCTCCCTGTCCCTTTCCATCCCTCTACCTTCATAATCATCACTTGCTTACCTACATACATATCATCTCTTCGCATAATATGTCCATACCAAGCCAAACGACTTCCTTTCACTTTCTCGTCTATAGGCGCCACTTTCAGACTACCTCTCACGTATTCATTCCTAATCTTATCCATTCTCGTAACTCCACACATCCATCGCAACTTTCTCATCTCTGCCACATGTAATCGTTTTCATCCATCTTCTTAGTAGCCCAACACTCAGCTCCATAGAATACGACCGGCCTTATATCCGCCTTATATATGCGTCCCTTGAATTTCAAAGGCATTTTAGGATCGCATATTGTGCCCGAGACCTGTCGCCATTTCATCCAACCTGAGTTGATCCTTTGCCGAACATCTCGGTCAATTTCGCCGTCGTGTTGCAGGAGTGAACCGAGGTAGCGAAAGTCGGAGCATACTGGTAGGGGTATACCGCCGAGTGTAACCGGGCTTGGACTAGAGAGGCCGCCAAAGTCACAGAACTTGTATTCAGTTTTGGTTCTGCTTATCCTAAGGCCTACGTTCTTCAGTCTCTGCCACCACTCCTCCAGCTTGCTCTGCACCTCCTGTCCACTTTCAGCTGCCAGAAACACCAAGTAAGATAAGTGTGTATGCCACACTTATCACATTCAGAATAATATCTTGCAATATCACTTCCACAGCAAACAATCTGTCATTAATTCTATTTACACATGTCACACCATCTTTCAGATTTTCGACTAACACAATTCCCACACCATTTCTTTTCCCATCACTTCCACAATAATAAAACTTGTATCCTTCTCCGATCTCCCTAGCTTTCGTACCTTTCCATCTTGTTTCCTGCAGACATGCCACATTTATTCGTCTTCTTTTCAAAACATCACCTAACTCTCTAGCCCTTCCAGTCATCGGACCTACATTCAAACTTGCTTACCTCACCCTTACGTCACAGGCTGGCTTCTTACGTTGCCCTCGCCCGGAGTAGTGCAACAACCCTTGCATACTTCTCGCAGGTGCCGGGTGCTGCTCCTGCGCGTCGCCTGCGGGGAACGCCCTAACCCTATTGCACTAATTAACATATGTGGCCATACTGCAAAAAGGTTTTGGCTTGGATTTTACTAGCCGGTCGCCTGCCTGACGCCAACCCTCCTTGGGAATGTTATCGTTATAAAGGAGGAGGGATAGGAGAAACGGGGTAAATGGATAGGATGTGTGATGAGGAAAAAGGGGTTTGTAGGTGGGGGTACTGTAGTTACTGGAAGGATATAGGGTAGTGACTACAGTAGCTCGGAGCGCCGGGAGCGCGTACCCGAAGCCCTGTCTAATGGTCGGACAGGCCAATAGACAGAAGCACCCCCTGACTAAAGCTAATAAAATATATGAAATATAATTTGAATATATAGAGCTGAAGAGTTTGTTTGTTTGCTTGAACGCGCTAATCTCAGGAATGACTGGTCCAATTTGAAAAATTCTTTCAGTGTTAGATAGCCCAGTAGCCCAAGGCTATAGGCTATCAGAGCGCAGCATTAGCCTTAAATAACGGGGCTGTGTGTAACCTCGGGCTCATCTAGTGAACTATAAATTCTTTACCTAAATTTTCACCCTTGGAGAGTCACCACTTGAGCTTTAAAAGAAATGCTGAAGTAATTGCTCCTTCGACGTAAACTTTACCACCAACGCAGCGTCAACCATACCCAGGAATGTTACATTTTAAATAAACTTATTTCTGAACCAAGCTTTTCTGGTATTGTAAATTGCTTTACGGTATTTAAATTTACTTTTACATGATTGTAAAAGGTTTTATCTCTTCAGCAATTATGCTATTATGTTCAATTTATGCTAAGGTAAACCATACGTAGCTAGCATTTTATGCTTTGTAGCATAAATTTAACTAATAATATAAAGCAGTGTCCTATAATTTTCTTTGTATAATTATGGTATTTAGAAATTAAATTATCCATTTTATTGTGAGTAATGCAGTTTGTCAATTTCTTCAGTTATTTTTTTACATTGCACACGTTAGTAAAAATATGAAATTACATAAAAATTAACACTCGTGACTGCCTCGTTGGTCGCGCGGCATAAATGTGCGCGTGGGATTGGGAGGTCTCGGGTTCGATTCCCGGGTCGGGCAAAGTGTTATTGGGTTTTTCCGTTAGGAAATTCTCAGTAGCAGCACGGAGTCCGGTAATGTGCCCGGTACGGCAAAAGGCTCGCCGTATTACGTGGGTGCGTTACCTAAAAAATTCATGGCGAAATGTGGGTGTATTATTATACCTCTGCCTACCCCTTCGGGGATACAGGCGTGAGTCTATAAATAAAAATAAATAAAAAATTAACATAAGTTACATTACATTACAACGCTCAAATGTGTACCCACCATTCAACATAGTCACTCCGTTTTATATTAATGGTATTTTTAATGAGTCTCCTTGTCAAAATACGTAGGCATAACGCCTGATATAATTCCTATTTCATAATTTAACGAGCACACGAACGAGGTATTGTTTAACATGGGAAAGGATTTTTCAAAATGATGGCTCATTTGGAACATTCTGTACATTCCAGTCATTTAGCAAAATTTGCGACCAACTAACATATTTTGTTACGTAATTATAGGTTTTACTCTAATGTGGTTTGCGGAAACTTTTGCGGATGCTTGTGTAGTGTTGTATATTGGTGTTTGTGTGTATGTATGTGTGGTTTAGCGTAGTTAGAAAACTACTTATCCGGTTTTGTGGAACGGTCTGTGAATGTTTTCGGTATTGTAGTTCGGATGTGGATGCAACGGCATGCTTAAAGTTATTATTTTAATAGTGTGTGTTATATTATAATTACTTTATTTGTTTTATTCGCAATGGGGGACGAATATAAGTAATAAAAATAATCTCCTTTCTAAGACAAGTCCCCTTCTATAAACGAATTCTGTACCTCAGAATGCTAAAGACATTCAGACAACGGATTCAAAGAAACATCAGACTCGGATCCTGTCTCGTGTGGGAATCAAACTCACAGTACTTAAAACAAAACAAATCGTCAAGCCAACCGCTCAAATCACTGCACCATTCGTGCAATCAAATTATCATTAAAACTTATGGCAGGACACAGCAAATATTAAAATTAATACATTCATAACATTACCTTCAAACGTACTGTTTAGATAGTTTCATAACATTGAACAAATGGCGGTCGGGTCGACCTAGCGCCTTTAATTTTCAACCTTCCTAACTTATACTGTAACTATGTATTTATTTGTTAGTTTCGAAAGGTAGAAAGAAAGGGTCATTTTGGGTTATGTCAAATGTTTTGTATAACTTCACTGTTTTTTCCTCTATATGTGGAAGCTTGTAATTGGCATATATTAAGTTCATGACTACTCTGTAAATATAGCCGTAAGCTCCCTAAATAAAAAAAATAAAATATTTTATAACTAACCTTATAATGCAGTTACTACCATTCATGAAATATGATTTTCTATATCTTGAGTACATACGATATTGCTGCTATTGTATTTATATTAGATAAAAAAAATATAATTATGCAAAAGTGCAGTGATTTGACTTGTGTGGAAGTCACAACACTGGAGAAGAAGGAAATAGCTGTTAATAACACTATTCAAGGTATATTGGTTAAATTGCATTCAGTAAAAAATATTTGAATATATTTTGTTTGTAATGTATTTTGTTATAAATCAAACTTCAATCAGATACAATAAAGACAATTCTTTTTACGCTTATGGAGAAGTATCTCATCTTTTACTCGTATAGCTTGGATGATTACCTCCTCTGCTAATAATTATGTTAACATGAGTACAATCCAAAGCGCCTACGACACGTGGAAATTCATCAATTGCATTGAAGCTAGCTGCAACTCGACGTAGATCTTAAATGTAGACGTAGAACTTTCCTGTTTGGCAATTTAATAAATGTTGAGCTAAATTTTACGAGGGTTTAAGAACTTTTTGCACTAATCTACACACTGGACTTGTGTTTATTTGATAATCACCCAAGACCTGTTCAGTTGATAAGATCCTGTGGCAATAACCCTCAAACAAATTAAAAACTGTGTCAGACCATCATCAACAGATTTATTTCTTTGAGACATGGGTTCCTTATCTACAATGTTTCGTATTTGCTCAACTGCTTCTATTTATTTATTTATTTATTTATTTCAATAAGCACACTAACAGTATAATTACAAGAAACACTGTACACAGCCTTCTTATGTCTCAATTAAGAGTAATTACACAGGTAATAAGTATGCATAACATTATGGAAATATTTTTTCACGTAAAAGGGATTATACATTTTCATGCAAGCCATACTAGACTATCAAAATAAAATTATTGAAAACACAAAAGACAGATACTTAAACAATGTAATCCAAACATATCTAAAATCAATTAATATTAAACATTACAAGTGTTAGGTAATACAGATCAGTGTCCCTATTGCAGAAGGAAATACCTACATATATGGTCTAAATTCCATCGCAAAGATGTCGATCTTACTGTTAGACTTGACAACTCTTTCATTGTACAACCGAGCCATACGCGTCAGTGGACTATTATAACTGATGTTCAAGGTGCACATGGGTACGTCGAATATACGTGGATTGCGCATAGCGTGTGAGTTAATTTTGAGTAGGAAGTTGTTAATGAGTGGTGCATCTATAGTTCCTTTAATTATCTTATGTAGAATTAATAAATCCGAGATGTCACGCCTTTCTTTTAGACTTTTCATTTTATAATATGTTAACCTATCTTCGTACGCAGGTATTGACTTTCGGACTCCATTTCTAATTGTTAGATGTCTTACAAATCGAGCTTGAATTGATTCTATGCAATCAGAGTAAGTGGATTGGAAGGGTGACCATACAGCAGAACAATATTCCAGTGTACACCTCACCAAAGCGTTATATAGCAAAATCATGCTGCTGTTATTACGAAAAGGTTTACACATTCGAATAATAAAGCCAAGGGTCTTGCTAGCCTTAGTTATGGACTTATCTATGTGATGTCGGAATGACAGTGGTGTATCAAAAGTAACCCCTAAGTCACGAATGACTGATACCCTTTCTAGAGTGGCTCCATCTATTTTGTAGTCAAACTCAATATATTTCACCTTTTTTGTAAAAGTAATACACTGGCATTTCTTGACGTTAAGTGTCATCCTGTTATCTAAACACCATTGTTGGATAATATTTACATCATCCTGAAGAGCCAAGCAATCATCAAGTGTAGCTACTTTACGATATACCTTTAAATCGTCAGCATAAGCCAGACACTCACTCTTAATTAAATCTAACAGGTCATTGATAAAAACTAGAAATAATAAAGGGCCCAATTTGGATCCCTGAGGAACGCCCGATGTAGGTGTAAATGGTCTAAATTCATAGCCAGCCAGTGCTACAAGTTGAGATCGATTTTGCAAATAGCTGTCAAACCACCGCAACAGACAGCCTTGGATCCCGGCATTATTTAACTTCATGGAAAGTATTAAATGATCCACACGGTCAAAAGCTTTTGCAAAATCTGTATATACAGCATCAACTTGACCCCTTTCCTGAAACGTATTAGTAATATAGGTGGTATATATTAAAAAAATTGAAAGAGTCGATCGGTTGGACACAAAACCATGTTGCCGAGAACTTAAAGTATGGTGAAGATGATAATATACTGTTTTGTATATGAGGCCTTCAAAGATTTTAGCAAACTGAGAAATAATAGATATCGGTTTGTAATTGGTTACGTCATTTAAATTACCGGATTTGTGTATTGGGACAATATGCGCGATCTTCCATACATCAGGAAATACGCCACTCTTCAGAGATTTGTTATATATAATATGTAGAGGTATAACAAGTACTTCCATACAGAGTCGAATAAAAATAGGAGGTAGTCCATCGGGGCCCGCACCCTTATTCAAATTCAGTGCTTTAATGCTTGCCTTTATTTCACTCTCAGAAATATATATAGAAGAAAGAGAATAACTAGATGCAGTGCCTGATCTAGGGGCATTAAATGGCTGTTGATTTGGAGCATATGTAGACGCAAAATAATCTGCAAACAGGTCAACGATACAGTCACCGCCCTCACACATTTGGTCGCCATAAAAAACTTGATTTGGAACGCTTTTGAACGTTCTTTTCGATTTTGTATACCGCCAAAATGACTTTACATTGGTTTTGAGTTCCTGTTCTATATTTGCTATATAAACCCTATAGCAATTATCTATAGCTTTTTTCGACCTCCTACGTAATAGATCAAACATATCATAATCTCTTGGATTATTGTATTTTTTAAACTTAGTATGATATTTGTGTTTTCCTTCAAAATTTTAATTAATGATGAGGAGAACCAAACTGGATATTTAGCCTTCTTGGGTTTGGCTTTAGGAGTATTCTTGTCAATTATGTCCCATAAGATGTTGTAAAAATGTTGCACAAACTCATTACAATCAAGACCTCTATAGCTATCCCAATCAATTAGGCGAAGATCGGCAATACACGCCTCATAGTCTGTTCTATTAAAGTTATAATTTAAACGAGTAATATTGGGGCATAAGTTAGTGACCGAGGTTCTCTTAATCACTACTTCTATCGGTGGATGATGTATGTCAGGTTTGCTGAGTGGCGGTGCGTTGCTTATACTGACACAGGCATTCTCGTCCACGATAACTAGGTCTAAAACATGGTTGTTTTCATTGCTAATACTATTTACTTGATTAAAACCCGTAACATTGAGAAAATCTCTTAATATTATAGACTTTGGGTCGCAAACGCCCATGAATGGGTCATCTTTACACTGCCATTTGATATTTGCTAAATTAAAATCTCCTATCACCAATGTATTGCAATCTGTATTTTGCAGACATGTGTCCTCAATCCTACCCATAAAGTCGCTAAAGGTACCGCTCGGTATATAAGATGGTAGATACACAAGAAATAAGTTTATACAGGCACCTCCAGAAACCACTGACAGCCACATATATTCAACGAATATTTGCCAATCCTGTTTCTTAACAAAGTTAATTTTTTTACTTATAGCTAACAGAATGCCACCACCATGAGATTTGGAGTACAATTGCTTAAAACCATCGCATCTATCCCTACGTACAACAGTATATCTATCATCAAAATACTCGGATGACAAAAACCAGTCATCCAACCAGGTTTCTGTAAAGCATATTATACCATAACTTGAATTAATTATTGACATATAAATATCATACCTGTGTTATAACCTGTGTTGGAAACAAGGCCAGGTCCCTGATGACTGGACGAAGGCAGTGCTTGTCCCAATTTATAAAGGGAAAGGTTCGCAGCAGGAATGTCGAAATTATCGCGGAATTAGCCTTCTTAGTGTTGTAGGAAAAATGTATGCCAGAATATTGATTGACAGGGCAGTAAATGTGACTAATGAGAAGATATGGGATGTGCAAGCGGGATTTCGGAAGGGAATGCGATGTACGGATCAGGTCTTTTCCTTACGCTGCGTAACCGAAAAGTGTCTGGCAAAAAACCAGATGGTATATTGCGCGTTCATAGACCTGGAAAAGGCTTATGATAGAGTGAATAGAAAGGAATTATGGAAGGTGCTATCTATGTATGGGGTGGACAATTTTATAATTAGGGCTCTGAAATCTCTGTATAGGGGTTCCAGAGCCTGTGTTCGGGTTAACGGTGCCTATACAGACTGGTTTGACATCTCTATAGGTGTCAGACAGGGGTGTGCAGCCTCGCCCTGGTTGTTCAACTTATTCATGGATAGCTGCATGAAAGATATGAGGGAAATGGAATGCGGGATCGATATGGCAGGATTGCGTGCTAAGTGCCTCTTGTACGCCGATGATCAAGTCATTCTGGCGTCGTCGGCGACTGAGTTACAACAAATGATGAACTGCATGAATGAGAGCTTTGAATCGAAAGGTATGAAATTGAATGCAAAAAAGACGAAAGTGATGGTGTTTGAGAAGGATGAAAATGTGATTGAGTGTAATATTGCGATTGGAGAAGAAAACATTGAACAAGTGGCAGAATTTGTATATTTGGGTAGCATGTTTACAAGAGATGGAAGATGTGAAGGAGATATTGCAAGGAGAGTGACTGCGGGAAACTGTGTAAATGGAGCGCTGCATGCCTTTATGAACGGCCAGAATGTGCCAAAACAGGCGCGACTGGCTGTTCATAATGGAGTGCTTGTGCCCACGTTGATGTACGGTAGTGAGTGTTGGGTGTGGCAGAAAAAGCATGAAAGCAGAATTAACACAGTTGAGATGCGGTCACTGCGTAGTATGTGTGGGGTAAGACTGATTGATAGAATTCCGAATGCAGTAATACGAGAGCGATGTGGCCTGAAAGAAGATGTCGTGACAAGGATTGAGAAAGGAATGCTGAAATGGTTTGGGCACGTGGAGCGAATGAGTGAAGAAAGAATGACGCACCAAATATATGAGGCTAACGTGTATGGGCAAGCCGGTCGCGGCCGACCTCGTAGGACATTCGTCGACCAAATTGGTGACGTTCTGAAAAACGGGAAGGTCCTAAGCACCCGGAACCGGCGAGCATGTATGAACAGAGTAATGAATGTAGAGGAAGCGCGTGAGGTTTGTAAGGATAGATGCAAGTGGCGTTCCGTTGTCTCTGCCTACCCCGACGGGAAAAAGGCGTGAGTTTATGTATGTATGTATGTATAAATATCATGTGACTTAGTCTTCATTCCTCTCACGTTTTGATAAAAATCAGATGTACGCATATTGGGTAAAATACAATTAGGATACACATGACATGTTATGAACTTAAAAACTAGAAAGATAAAACAAATAAAAAAATTAGACAATCTTTTCTAAACACTGTTGATCTCTTATTAATATACTTCCTGAATTTTCACTTTTGGCAACATAAATTTTACCGTATCGAACCCAGACAAACTTATAGGACTTTTCTTTTGCTCGCAGCCGAGCCGCTGCATGTAAGTAATGTATGTATACTCTGTATGTAATACGTGATTCGCCGCCGTCGTGCCTTGAATATAAATTTACCTTGCCGGAATTTGACCACGAGAAAAATCTTCTTCGGGATCAGACAAAGATGAAAGACAAGTTAAAACATAACTTTGGTATTCATTGTAAACTACTTCAATACCGTAAAACAGACACAACAACTTCAATGTACAATAAGAACAAACACTTCAATGTACAATAAGATATTATGGAAATATACTATACTAGACAATGGATAAACACACATATATACATTTTTTTTTGTAAATACATACATAATTATTATACATAGAAACACCCAGACCAAGACAAACGTCCATGTTCACGCACACTAATATTGGACTTGAGCGGGAATCGAACCCGCGACCTTCGGCGTAGCAGTCAACTACACTACCGCTTCGCCAACCGGTCGTCAATGTTTCTAAAGTCACCACAACACGAAGTTTATTCTTAGCGCAAGACTTGCTTTTTTTTAACTAAAAAGAAAAAGGAATATACTCAAAAATTTGATTATACTGTACCGGCGAGAGCTAACTAAAAATCTTTAAATTATTTAAACATAGCGATAATAACGACCACTAAAGCATCACGTATAAGATTTTTTGTAAATAACGCGTCCTTGGCTCATAAATATTTTGACATATTAGTGAAATAGGCTGCCTCCATAGATAATAAATAACACATCAACATAAAAACGTAGCGAATAAAAACAGAATATTATGTTTTTATTTATTTACCCTTTTTACAATAAAAGAATACAGAGACATATTTATATTATAATAGCATCTAAAAAAACCATCAAGGTTTATACTAATGCTACTTTGAGTCCGTCTATACATACAATTAAGTTAAAAAGTACTTTTGTTTGGTATTATACATAACAATGTATAATACCAAACTACCAAACAAACACAATGATTAGTGAGGCAGATACATATTTACAAACATGCTTATCAGATTGACAATTTTTATTTTCTAAAGAAGACTTAAGTAATATTGTATTAATTTAGATTTTATATTTTTATTTGAAATGCTATAACATAAATCTGAGGGTAAGTTATTAATAAGTCGCGGGACAATATAACCGGTAGTCCGCTCGCCATTGGTATTATTGGCTCGCTGTATGCGAAGCCGATTCTCGGAAATTGCCCGAGTGCGTACAGGATGTTCGATAACTTGTCTTAATGATTCGTTAAAAAACTGCTCTTTTAATAATGAATAATGTACTTGACTATGAATTGGTAAAACGTTACAATATTTTAACAAGCCATTTTCATTGTCATAAAATTGATTTTTTATTTTTGGTGAGACTATTGTTTTTAGAATTCTTACTTGAAGTTTACAGATATTATCAAGATACGTTTTATAAGTACGTCCATAACTATTGGCCAATTGTATGTGAGATTCTGCCAATGCGTAATAAAGCATTAGTTTCACCTTGTACGGGATACGATTTTTTAGTATTGTGATATTTGCTAGAAATTGTCTCAGTTTATCGCAAACTCGTTCTATGTGATGGCTCCAGTTAAACTTGCCATCTATGATCAACCCAAGATATGTTTGCTTTTCGACAATATCAATCGATGGACAGTTACATAAGTTACATTGTTTTGCTTGAAAGTCATGTAAACAGTCATGGCCATGAGCACTTACATATGGGGATTTAATGACTAATAATTTTGTTTTGTTTGCGTTAAGTACAAGACCCGTATCATGGTACCACCTTGATAAAGCATCCAAATCAGACTGCAAACATTCGCGTGCTGTTTGGGGATTTTTATCAGCAATAACAAGACAAGTGTCATCCGCAAACTGATAGCATGTACTGTTAGTGATGCAGTTGCTCATGTTATTAACGTAGATCAAGAAGTGTAAGGGACCTATTACTGAGCCTTGTGCAGTTCCTTCAGTTACAGACGTGAGTCCACTACAGATGTTATCGATTTTGACAGTGAAACCCCGATTTTTTAGATAATCTGTACACCATGCCAGTAACGGGCCTCGTACTCCGCAGTCGCCTAATCTATCGATTAGTTGATTATGCACTAGGGTATCAAAGGCACGTGAGAAATCAATAAAGAGAGCAAGCACGTGTTTTTTTTCATTTAAGTGCTTATTGACTTTATCGGTGAAATTAGACAAGAGAGCCATAGTGCTTTTACCAGACTGGAAGCCAAATTGGTGTTGGCTGATTACGTCGTGTTTCCTATAAAACGCATGGATTTGCTCACATACATATTTCTCAACAACTTTATCGATAGATGAAAGCAATGTTATTGGGCGATAATTTGAATAATCTTTTCTTTTACCCTTTTTATACACTGGTCTTACACAGCCCACTTTTAGAGCGTCCGGATAAAGCCTAGTTTCAACACTCCGGTTAATTAAGTCAGCGATAGAGCCAGAAATACTGTCGCCTATAATTTTGATATCAGAAACCTTAACCTTATCTGGACCTGGAGCTTTTCTTGAGTTAAGTTGTTTAATGATCTTATGAATGCTGCTAGTCGAGGCTTTCTTAAATAAAATGCTCGAATCTAAGGGTTTGTGTTTAACATTGGAATCTGATAATTTTAAATTACAATTAGGAATTATGTCTTTTAGAGCTCGATCAAAAGTAATTGCAAACCTGTCGGCAGTATTTTTGGTAGAAATTCCTTGTGCGGCGAATGCCCTAAGTATAGCTGTATCTATCGATAGCGTCACTCGTCCTAACGTTTGGTTAACAATTTGATACACCTTTTTTATATTTTTAAATTATTATTAATTTCATGAATGTAGTATTTATTTATTTTATTTTCTAGAACTTTATGAACTTTATTTCTAATTTTATTATATTCTTATTAATTTTTTGGGTCATTTAAACTATTTTTCCAATCAGAGAATAGTTTATCTCGTTTTTTACAAAGTCGGGTGACATTGTTATCGATCCAGGGTAAACTAAGCTTTTTTGTGTACTTGCTATGCGATTTTATCCTCTTATTATTAGTTGCCGACTTAATTTTGCATTATCAAAAGAATCTATACTATAATAAAACTGTAGAGGTGAAAAAGTCTGTACATTAAAGATATTTTGACGAAAATTAGCTAAAAAATCTAGGAAAATGCTAAAAAGCAATAATTGATAATTTTTTGAATTTATGTCTGTCTGTCTGTCTGACGTCTTTCCCTATGTTGCTAAAGATCTCTAAAATGGCGTAATTGATTTCAATAAAATTTACACTCATGTACAAAGGATACTCAAATCTATAAAATAGTATATGTTACATCAAAATCGGTTGAGTGGTTTTCGGTGTACAGCTTGACCTCTCCTTTGTACGTAGTCCCAAACAAAACAGGGATCATCCAAAACTGGTTATTTATGTGATGTCATCTATGATCATTATAAGTTTGTTAGTAAAAGTATAGTTAGTCAAAAAAGGTACCTTCGAAGTGTTTTATGGCTATTTACCCGACTTTAAAAAAGGAGGTGATTCTTAATTTCGTCAGTAGGTATATTTTTACGTACATACATACATACATATACTCACCCCTTTTTCCCGTCGGGGTAGGCAGAGACAACGGAACGCCACTTGCTTCTATCCTTACAAACCTCACGCGCTTCCTCTACATTCATTACTCTTTTCATACATGCTCGCCGGTTGCGGGTGCTTCGGACCTTGCCGTTTTTCAGAACGTCACCAATTTGGTCGACAAATGTCCTACGAGGTCAGCTGCGACCGCCTTGCCCATACACGTTTGCCTCATATATTTGGTGCGTCATTCTTTCTTCACTCATTCGCTCCACGTGTCCAAACCATCTCAGCATTCCTTTCTCAATTCTTGTCACAGCATCTTCTTTCAGACCACATCGCTCTCGTATTACTGCATTCGGAATTCTATCAATCAGTCTCACCCCACACATACTACGCAGTGATCGCGTGATCAGTACTTATTTTTACGTATTTTCGATAAATAAATTACTGGAACCGAGGATATTTATAGTTATCCTTCCGACCGATAGATGTCACTATTTTCAAATACTTTTCTAGCAAAATAAATGTTTCTTGCAAAAAAGGCAATAATTATGTGTCGGGTATATTTTTATTAAAAAAATAATAGAGTATAATATTCGGCATTCATAAACAAAAAGTCTCTGTGTCAAAATTTATTACAATGTCCACATAATTTAAACGGTCAATCTCATTTATTTAAAATTATTATGTTTACTTATATAATAGTTATATAATCATTTCATTTTATTTTAAATGAAGGATGTAGAAATTTAGAAATTTCAAGTACTACAGCCTTGCTGATTTCAGTATGAATGGGTCAGCTCGACCGGAGAGGTACAACAGCAAAGTTACAGTGCCTCCGGATCCTCCTTTTAAATGATAAAAACAATTACTATAGATCCTTTTTTCAATAAATTGTCGATTAGTCCATTTTATTTTCTATCTCGGTCGGTTTGTATATGTAAACATAGATGGCGTTTTCTGAATGGCGGTGTTAAGATTCGCCGTGGTTTGATGAGGTTCTCGGTTAATTTTCTTTCGTTTTCGTCGGATTGGTGTTTTAGTCGTTTCTTTTGAATAATGAATGTGGATGTGTTTCTTTGATTTCTTTCGTTCGTTGGTGTTCTGTACTTATACAGGTGTCTCATTATTCCCAAATTCCCACACCTCACGTACGTGGGAATCCGTGGGTGGGAGGACTGAGGCCTGAATTCAGAAAACTCCTGAGTAACTCAACGGGGCTATCTTACTTTCGGCAGGGCTGAATATTCGTAGACCTGTGTGTATTTTCGAAATAAATCGCAGGGACAGACTTGAAACAGCTGGAATCGACCTCCGAACATGTTGTTTTTCACATGGTCTGTTATATGTGACATGTTCACGAGTAAGCGGTAAAAAGAATTTACATGTTCTATATGAAGGTGGTAAAACAGAGAGATAATGTTGTGTATAAAGAAAGTCTCTTATGATATCCCTACTATCCTTACTTCCCTTCTAATATTATAAAATCGAAAGTGTGTATGTATGTATGTATGTTTCGTTTTTGTTGAAATTTAATCCTACTAATATTATAAATGTGAAAGTTTGTGAAGATGTATGTATAGATGGATAGATGGATGGATGGATGGATGGATGGATGGATGGATGGATGGATGTATGGATGGATGTTTCTTACTCTTTCACGCAAAAACTACTGAACGGATTTGGATGAAACTTTAGAGTAATATAGTTTATACATCAGAATAACACATATGCTACAATTAATAAAGATTTTGTATAATGTTGCCATAATATAAGGAAAAGTATCAACTAAGTCGGCAAAAATCCTGAACTCTGAAAGCTGTCTTCACGTGCGTTGCCTAAGCCCTAAAAGTTACTTGAAGATAATGTACGGTGAAATTGTTTATCATAGAGGCTCACTATAAAAAATCCAAGATGGCTGTCGCCGCAAAATGGCGGATTACATATTTGCCACAAATACCTCAATATGGGTATCGAATAAAAGGGCTTGATTGGTAGAATAGGCTCACTATGAAAAATCCAATATGGCTGCCGCCACAAAATGGCTAATTACATATTTTCCACAAATACCTCAATATAGGAATCAAATGAAAGGGCTTGATTGGTAGAATTGACCTTACTATTAAAAATCCAAGATAGCCGCCGCCACAAAATAGCGGAAAACTTATTTTCCACAAATACCTCAATATGGGTATCGAATGAAAGGGCTTGATTGGTAGAATAGACCTCACGATGAAAACAGACTGAGAAGTATTAACAAACAAAACTAAAAACTTGAAAATAAAATAAACTAAAAAAAAACATTTATTTTAATTTTGGGCGTAGCGTATGCAGAATAAACATTATGATAGAAATTTCACTTGCCCAACGATTTTATATTTGTCTGATCAATATCCCAGATTGATGAGAAATTTGGCGTGATCTGGCAGCTAGGGCTTACCGAATTACTTTTTAGCTTTTGGTACATAACCTAACTAGATCATTTTTATTGTAATAAAACAGAGTAACACAAAAAATATGTTTTTTACAATGCTCATTCTAGAGTAGTGTAGTTATCAAATTGTTTTCAAAACTGATATATTTATTGCCTTAAGTATTTAATGTAGATGAACTTTGTCTTAACAGTAAGTAGTTTGGACGAATAGTTCAAAAGTTATCACGATATAATTGATATAAGTGCAGCGTCATTCAAAGCGCTTTCTATGAGTTGGCGCTCTTAAGCGCAGCGGGGCAGAGGGGCGGTCTGATTATGTACTTTGTGGTAATGCTTTCAGTTTTTATTTTTGCTGCTATTCTATTCAGTAGATACATATGCTCTTCAATAACTTTAATAATATACCTACATACTAATCTTTACCTAAAGTTTGACGACTATGAAAACAAAATTAATTTTAAGTAGGTATTATTTGTTTATATGTTTGCTACACGGCTAATGTGCAGATGTTGCGTTTGTGATGAAATTTGATTTGGATAGTCTGAAACCTGGGGAAGTACAAAGGCTACTCTTTATTAAAATTTCATGCGGACGAAGTCGCGGGCTAAAGCTAGTAATTGATATAAGCGCAGCGTCATTCAAAGCGCTTCCTATGAGTTGGCGCTCTTAAGCGCAGCGGGGCAGAGGGACGGTCTGATTATGTACTTTGTGGCAATGCTTTCAGTTTTTATTTTTGCTGCTATTCTATTCAGTAGATACATAAGCTTTTCAATAACTTTAATAATATACCTACATACTAATCTTTACCTAAAGTTTGACGACTATGAAAACAAAAGTAATTTTAAGTAGGTACTATCTGTTTATATGTATGCTACACGGCTAATGTGCAAATTCTTTTCGGATGAAATTTGATATGGTTAGTCTGAAACCTGAGGCAGTACAAAGGCTACTCTTTATTAAAATTTCATGCGGGCGAAGCCGCGGGCGAAAGCTAGTTATAAATAAAGCTAAAAATATCGTTTGGAGAATGCATGCTTTTTGTCTTTAACCATTGGACACTTTTAAGTTATTTGTAATAAATGTTGTGGTCAAAACTAATTTCAGAAACATCCTGTACGCACTTTGGAACTTCATACGATTCGTCAACGCAGGTAAATATAATGCCCCGGTGATCGGCCAGTACGACATCGAGCACCGCCGCGAACGGATGTAATGTGGGAAAACGTGCGAATATGTGATCGATACACGATTTGGTAATCAAATCTTGTTTAGTTTCTATTCGAGTGTAATCAGTTATTCCACACATTAATCCGCGTTCGCTAAGTGCTCCTAAGTATGAATCTTTGTATGAGGAAATGCATTTCAGGTCAATATTCGTATCCCCAATCAAAAGGAAATTTTGTTTTATATCAAACTTAGTAATGTCAAATGAAATCAAATCAAATCATCTTTATTGTGGATCATAGGTTATTGTACATGTAGGTGGGTAATACAGATGGTCTTAATTAAATATTCTGCGAGCAGCTATGTCCTACCCTTAAGGCGTACAATAATTATAATGTAGGTAAGTCATCTATGAGTTTACATCATTTTATTATAATATATAAAAAAACATGCATGTCAACAATAATAATTATAATAACACATCGCAAATGATTAGTTAATTAAATATTAATTTTAATAAATTTCAGTAAACAGTTTTGTAACAAAAAGGACTTTCTACTTCATCAACTCAAAAAAACATGTTGCTCATCGCGTATGTATACAAAACGCATCATGACCCAGGCAGATTATCTTTTAATAGTGATTTGTCGGCAAAGAAGTCTTTCATAGAGTAATAGCATTTGCTCACTAACAGTTAATGGAGTTTCTTTTTAAATGATTTTACTTCAGTAATTGCTCTTATAGGTCTTGGAATATTATTGTATATACGCGGAGCCGCGCAGAAAATACTTTTGTGTAAGAAATGAGTCTTACAAGGAACTATGTCTAGCTTGTCCTGATGCCGTGTAAGGGTTCGATATTTAAATAGAGCAGTATTATTTTTGACAAAAACTGCGACCTCAAAAATATACAGACACGGTAATGTTAATACGTTCATTTGTTTGAAAAATGGTTCACACGATTCGGTTTTCTGTAGGTTGAAAATTGCCCTGACACACCGTTTCAGTGCAATGAACGCGCGTTCCTTATCAACACTATTGCCCCAAAATATCAAACCGTATCTAAGGTTAGAGCTGACGTAACCATGGTATGCTGTTATTAGTGTTAGTAGGTTTGCAATTTTGCTTAATCTGTGAAGTGCATATGAGAAATTGCTTAATTTTTTGCAGACATAGTCGACTTGTTTTTTCCAATTTATTTTGTCATCAACGTGTAACCCTAGAAATTTTGTTGTTTCTGTTTCTTCAATGTGTTTATCTTGATACTTGATGTTTAAAGTACCCGTACGTCGAGTTCTTATTTTAAAATTCATTATTTTGGTCTTGTCAATATTAATCATTAATTTATTTGAATTAAGCCAGTCATTTAATAATTACCCTGTGCTTGACGATTTGTGTTTTTGATAAAACTGGTGCGCTTACTGTAGATGATTGTTTCGTTTCCTTATTAATTTTAAAGTTATCTTTGTGGGTATTTGATTGGTCAGTCGTATTACTCTCGGAAATGTTTTGTTTCGAAATTGGTTTACTGGGTGATAATAGAGTGTTTGTGCAAGCACTTCTAGCTAGATGTATTGGAGAGTGGCGAGACGTGCTTAATCTCATATTTAGTAGTCTCTTCGACACTGCTGATGAGTAGTTTCTTTGTTGAGAGGTAGTGCAGGTTATTTTCTTCAGTAATTCAATTTGCATTTGCTGATCATGAATATTTTGTTTTAATTGAGAGTTTTCGAAGTTAAGATTTTCAATTTCTATATCTGCGCTTTTTAATTTTTCCTTAAACTCATTTATTTCTCGTCTTAGGTCCTCAACAAATGATTGGTCATTATTTTGTGTAGCACTCTGTATACTCAACATAGTCGAATCTAACATATTTGAGTTCAATATGTCTTGACTAGTCGATAAGTTTACTTGTGATTCGGATCTCGTCAGTTTGTTTCTCATAGTCACGTTTTCCATCTTAATTGCTTTTATTTTAATGTTCCAATAATGAGTGCAGCCCGTTCGTGGTTGATTTAATTGGTGTTCGGTAGTATTCACTTATATCTTGTTTACAAATACTTCTTCTTGTTTTTTTCACTTATAGTTGATGGCTGTTTGAGATAACACTTGTAGGTAAGAATCACGAAATAAATTTCACAGTAGTTATAACTTTTGCTGATGAAATGCAACTTTTACTATTTTTTACGAAAATAAACACAGAGCAGTTTTATATCAACCTTAACTAGATAGTGGCGCCATCTAGTTCACTTAGTGTAATGTGCTTACTTAGTTATCTGACAAATATATATTTGTTTGTAGATGGTGGCCTATAGATTGCACACAAAACCACTTCAGGGCGTGAGCCTAATTTAAAGGTACCACTAATATTTTCAAAGGTTTTAGTTTTATTTTCGATTTGTGCGAACTTTATGTGGTTTCTTACGTAAACAATAATTCCACCGCATTTTTGATTCGTTCGTAGTTGTGAGTACAATTTATAGCTGGGTAAGTTATACAAATCAATAATTTTATCAGAAATACCCACCTCGGTTAAAATTATAAGATCAATTGGAAAAATACAGTTATGAATCGTTTGTTGCAGTTTAGTAAAGTTCTTTATTAGCGACCTGATATTAAAATGCAGACATGATACTAGTTTTAGGTGGTAATTGTTTGAAAAAATAACTCGTAGAACTACACTGAAAGATTTATTTTATGCTCAAATCCATAATTATAATAATAACTAGGAAATAATACCAACTTTGAAATACGAATTTAATTCAATGACTTTATAATACTTGGACCCTTCTGGTTGTTTCTCGTTGGGATAATCTGAAAATAACTTTTCAATTTGTTCAATGTCATGCAATGTACGGATATAATAAATTTTACTCATACTGGATTTCCTAGCACACACTTTACCGTTCTTACTCCACACATATTGACAGGACTTGTTTAATAACTGGGTTTTAGCTTTAATTAGTAATGTCTTTTGATGCTTGGTAAGGGCCTCACGTATATAAACACGGCCATCAGCTTTTTCCTTTGGGACGTTCGGCATTAGTTGACCCACGGTGAAGCGATGTTCTTTGCTTGCGTCTACCCACTGTTGCTGGATCATCTACGACTTAACTTCTACGAGGATGGATCCTGGTTTGTCCTTAGTTCCTGGTAGTCGCCGTGACGACTGTATTTCCTTGTCCTCCACGTTCAGTTTTAAGGCTACAGTATCTACAACCTTTTTTACATCATTGGATGGTATTTCAGGTTACCCGGCTATTTCCAGGGATGTCGCAAGTGATTGTTGCTCAAACTCTTTGAGCCCTTGCTCCAGGACTTGAACACGCAACTCAAGGTTCTTATTTTTGTTTTGCAGGTCGTAATTTTTTCTTTCAAGGTCCTTTATTTTGTTATCTTGTTTATTTAGAGGCTCCATTGTCGTAAGCTGCTCACTGAGGAATTCGAGCGAGCTCTCAATCCCTCTAATTTCCTCGCGGAGGGTATTCTTTACCTCTCGACTGATATCCTGCACCAGTTTTTTGGCATCAACGATTGGAGCTATCTGCGTCAATCCAGCAGTCTCATAGACATTATCATCATTATCGTCCTCTTCAGGTATCACGAAGGAAGATCTGCGTGAGATGTTTTTTAGGCAGTCCTCACAACTCCAGTCTATACCGGTCGAGTTCTTGATGGTGTTAAGCTGTTTATTGGACAGCTTTGAGCACACAGGATTGGCGTGTACGATATTATTACACCGGCTGCACTCCAGTCCAGGCACATTCTTCGTAATATTTTTTTTGCATTTCACACACTTTTTAATTACCATTATAGAATGAGGGTGGATAGTATAATATTCTCGTTAACGCGCGCTACCGTTCGCATTAAAGCTCACAACAGACTGATATGTAGATATTATATACCTGTAAACTTCCGATGTTTTCTCAGAGGACTTGTGACTCGTGTCTCGTGAACTTTATCAGTCAACTACTTCCGAACGTACCTCTATAACCTATAGGTCAACGACTTTTGTTAACATTTAAAAAGAAAAGTATTTTCTAAAAAAGATTTTTGAGACATAGACAACGTAAATTGAAGAGCGATTCACACGTACCACAATTACACCACTAAGGTGAGCGCAAATTGATATGAAAACGAATAGTTCTATTCACATGAGCTGAATAGTGCATTCTTTATTAACTACGTGTGTGATACCTAAGGCATCGCAGCCACGTCGCAACCACAACGCAACTACAAAGTAGCGTCAATACGACAACTCCACGCAAGCATATGTACATCGCAACCTGTAGCAATAACGCAGTTACAACCACACTTTTTACTTTTCACGCGTAACCATATTTTGTCGTAACGTTTTGTCGAGACCTTTTGGTGTGGTTGTCGTGTGAATCAGGACTGAGTAAATATATTTGCTAATATTACTAACATTCTATCTACTAAAATGCTTGAAGGCTATTATCGTTATCGAAATTCCGTTTACCCAAAGATAACATAGGAATTTAACGAACCCTCATTTATTATATACCTTATTTGCGTAAACTATGAAGTTGTATATTTGCTGATTTTATTGAAAAGCTATTATCCTGATAAACATCAACTCACTGAATATTGTAGTAGTCTGAGATCCGTAGAAGAGCGACCTCTTCACCGATCTGGTTATTGGATGAACACTATTTTATATCAAATTTCGCATGTCAAAATATATATCGCAAATGGGTTGGCAAAAAAATTCGGTCCAGACTAAGAAAAGTTGAAAAAAAAGGTATTTGGCTTTTCATTTAATATTGCATATACGCGTTTAAGGAATAAATCTAATAGTACTAGTAGGTGCATAGGGTTCCCACCAAGAACTTAGGGTCCCAAGCCAACCTCACCTGCAAGTGGTGCACCTGCCGATCAACCGACGAGGCTCTGGCAAACAAAATATCCCGATAAGCGGCAATAGGCTCGCCACCTATTGCGTGCGATCAAAATCCTGGCGGAAAGTGGGCGTTTAATATGCCTTTGCCTACCCCTTCGGGGAAACAGGCGTGAGTCTATGTATGTATGTGTATGTACTAGTAGAATATATGAACCCTAAAGGGCACGAAAACATTGGGTTGTCATTTTTTTCTGGTGTATTTGTAGGGTTGCCAGGTAAGGTATAAACACTTTGACTGTTAAGTTGATACTAGTTATATTTATCCATTTCGTTTAATAGACAATTATTATATTAAAATGATCGCTACTCCACTGATGATATTAAGTAGCCTACAAAAAACCTGTCAGAAAAAGCGGTTAGCATTTTTTTTTAACCTGTACCGGTTTTTTTAACAACCCATTCGCGATAAAAATGTTAACATGCATAATTTGAAATAAAATACTTTTCATCCAATAATTAGATCGGTGAAGGACACTCTTCTACGGATTTTAGACTATAGCGAAACTGTTGAGTTTAAGAAGTATTAAGTAAGAATTTTGAATGTACCATAATACGAACTACGAGTATCTACTTGCTCTATTACTGGAGTTTTAGATAGGCCTGAAACTGCGAGTATGATCAGTAACAAATAATTATAGTCTTTCTACTTGCTGTTTGCTGAATAATTGTTATTATTGATAGTTTTTGTTCCCAAATATAAATTCAAACTGAGCACAACTTTGGTGCTATACCAAGACCTTAACGTTGTAACTGGAGCGAGGCCCATAACTACTGAATAATTATCCTATTTCTGCTGTAACTAGCCGACTGATATTTTGGTAAAGAGCACAAGACTAAATAGGCGGTAGTAATTTTTTTTTTTACCACAATCACACAACACCATCTAGTCACAAATTAAGCAGAGCTTGTACTATGGGTACTAGACAATGGATAAACATACATATATACTTTTTTTTTGTAAATACATACATATTATACATAGAAACACCCAGACCAAGACAAACATCCATGTTCACGCACACAAATGTTTGACTTGAGCGGGAATCGAACCCGCGACCTTCGGCGTAGCAGTCGCTTACACTACCGCTTCGCCAACCGGTCGTCAAAAATTTAAAATCGCAAGAGGCAAAAATAACATGTAGACACTAAACAACCATTTTTGCGTCACACAAAGAGTTCCCGTGCCAACACCCGGTGCCGTGTCAACTTGCGGTAGTCACAATCATCATCATCATACAGCATTACGCATTTCACTGCTGGACGTAAGCCTCTCCTTATTTAAGTCACTTTATATTATGTATGATCGTAGTACGTGTGAAGCAACCCTTACCGGTTCAAAGTAATTTTTATATATTATGTTCCTTTAACACGTTTTGAAGTGTTTGTTTCGTGAAAGTTTCGCTTGCAATGTGTAGTGTCTTCGACGATTGGAATTTGAATTTAATAATGACACAACTTTGTGCCGGCGACATATTGTTATTTTTTTAGGGTTCCGTACCTCGAAAGGAAAAAACGGAACCCTTATAGGATCACTTTGTTGTCCGTCCGTCTGTCAAGAACCTTTTTCTCAGGAATGCGTGGAGGTATCAAACTGAAATTTATACTAAATACTCGAATCTACGGTTCCATTGAGCTGTAAAAAAATCAAACATCTAATCCAACGCAATCAAAAGATACAGCCGTTTATGCTGCAAATTGCAGCATATATTCAAACTTGCATTGGAATTAAAACCTACAGGGTACTTCCCGTGAACTCTGAATCTTGAAATTTGGTACGAAGCAACGTCTTATATTACATATAAAGGAAAAATTGCGAAAACCGTAAATTGTTAGTTGCAGCATATAAAAAATATTTTTAATAAATTTTAAGTTACTACCCCTTTCTCTTGAACGAGTGGAGGTACGAGGGTCAAACTGAAAGTTCTTAGAAAATCAAAAACTGATTACATTAGCCAGTTATTAGTTTTATTATATCTTTTCAAAATATTGTCCATTGACGTCAATACACCGCTGCATGCGATGGAACCACTGGGAAAAGCACTTTGCCCACTCGTCCTTAGGGGTCTCTTCAATGGCATCGCGATACGCAGCCACCGCTTCTTCAGCATTCATAAACCGCTTTCCTTTAAGTTTTTCTTTAATTTTTGGAAATAAATAAAAATCACAAGGCGCGAGGTCGGGGCTATACGCCGGGTGACCCAGTAATTCAACGTTTGATGTCGCCAAATAGTCGATCGTTCGCTTGGCGGTGTGCGACGAGGCGTTGTCGTGGTGAAGGAGGATCCTACTGCGAGGTCGTTTCTCTCGAACTTTTTCCAAGACAAGTGGCAAACAATTGGTAGTGTACCATTCTGCAGAAACTGTTTTTTGATCCTCTAACACAATTGTTGCGAAATGACCTATCCTTCCAAAGAACGAGGCCACCATTTTTTTTCCCGCACTTCGATCTCTCTTCACTTTAGTTGGCAACTCCTCGAAAGGAAACACCCACTGAGCAGATTGTCTTTTGGTTTCAGGATCATAACAGTAAATCCAGCTTTCGTCACCTGTTAGTATGTCGAACACAGCATTTGTGTCACCTCCGTTAAATCTTTCAATCATTTTACGGCACCAATCCACACGATGGAGTTTTTAAGCCTTAGTCAAATTATGAGGTATCCACCGGGCGCAAAGCTTCCTGACCGCTAAATGTTCGTGGAGGATTTTGTGCACTTGACTCATACCGATGCCTAAGCTTGTCCGAATCTGCTGATAGGTCACTCTTTTGTCAGTCTCTATCATACGCCGCACAACACAGATGTTATTTTCAGTCGTCGCCGTAGAAGGCCGTCCCTCACGTACATCATCAGTGAGATTAGTGCGACCACGTTTAAACTCATTAAACCAGTTGTAAACAGTCGCACGAGATGGGGCTTCATCGTGAAAGGCCAATCGTAGTCTATCATACCTTTCTTGTTGACTTAAATGACATCGAAAGTCATAAAAAATCATTGCACGAAAATTTTCTCGTGTTAAATTCATATTGACGTGACACAGACAATTTTCAATTTGCCGCCAAATCGTAAAACAAATGACAAATTAATGAAATATATACTCAGTAATATTGGCAAAGAGTTCTATTTTCAAATTTTAGAATATATTTTTTATTATATTGTTTATAAGTGGCCAGTTCTAAGAACTTTCAGTTTGACCCTCGTATTAAATTGAAATTCATATCAAAGGCTCAGGTATATAACACCGTTAGGCTGCAACAAAATCAAGCTTCTATGTCAACGCAATCAAAAGAAAGAGCAATATAAGCATATTTTCAAACTCACGACTACTCGCAAGGGAATCAAAACCTACAGGGTACTTCCGGTGAACTCAAAATCTTGAAATTTGGTACGAAGCAACGTCTTATATTACATATAAAGGAAAAATTGCGAAAACCGTAAATTTTTAGTTACAGCATATAAAAAAATATTTTTAATAAATTTTAAGTTACTACCCCTTTCTCTTGAACGAGTGGAGGTATTAAATTGAAATTCATATCAAAGGCTCAGGTATATAACACCGTTAGGCTGCAACAAAATCAAGCTTCTATGTCAACGCAATCAAAAGAAAGAGCAATATAAGCATATTTTCAAACTCACGACTACTCGCAAGGGAATCAAAACCTACAGGGTACTTCCGGTGAACTCAAAATCTTGAAATTTGGTACGAAGCAACTTCTTATATCACTTATAAAGGAAAAATTGCGAAAACCGTAAATTTTTAGTTACAGCATATAAAAAAAACATTTTTAATAAATTTAAAGCTACTACCCCTTTCTTTTGAACGCGTGGAGGTATTAAATTGAAATTCATATCAAAGACTAAAATATATAACACCGTTAGGCTGTAACAAAATCAAACTTCTATGTCAACGCAATCAAAAGAAAGAGCAATATAAGAATATTTTCAAACTTGCGCCTACTCGCAAGTGAATCAAAACCTACAGGGTACTTCCCGTGAACTCAGAATCTTTAAATTTGGTACGAAGCAACTTCTTATATTACTTATAAAGGAAAAATTGCGAAAACCGTAAATTTTTAGTTACAGCATATAAAAAAAACATTTTTAATAAATTTAAAGTTACTACCCCTTTCTTTTGAACGCGTGGAGGTATTAAATTGAAATTCATATCAAAGACTAAAATATATAACACCTGGCTGGCTGTAACAAAATCAAACTTCTATGTCAACGCAATCAAAAGAAAGAGCAATATAAGAATATTTTCAAACTTGCGCCTACTCGCAAGTGAATCAAAACCTACAGGGTACTTCCCGTGAACTCAGAATCTTTAAATTTGGTACGAAGCAACTTCTTATATTACTTATAAAGGAAAAATTGCGAAAACCGTAAATTTTTAGTTACAGCATAAAAAAAATATTTTTAATAAATTTAAAGTTCTCTTGAACGCGTAGAGGTATTAAATTGAAATTCATATCAAATACTCAAGTATATAACACCGTTATGCTGTAACAAAATCAAACTTCTATATAGATAGATAGTAACTCTTTATTGTACACCAGAAAAAACAAGAATACATGGATCAAAAGAAGAACTTAAGTCTAGTGGTACAAGGGCGGTCTTATCGCAAAATGCGATTTCTTCCAGACAACCAAGAATGGAATACAATGATTTAGTGACTGAGAGAGTGGGTAAATTATGGTGTACTTTATGGAATAGTGTATTCATAGGAGCTCAGCATTACTAATAACAATACTATTTACTTACATACTAAAATTACTAAATACATAAATACATACATTATAAAATATATAAATAGGTAGATACCATAAATATATATATACATACATTATAAAATATATAACTTCTATGTCTACGCAATCAAAAGAAAGAGCAATATAATCATATTTTCAAACTCGCGACTACTCGCAAGTGAATCAAAACCTACAGGGTATTTCCCGTGAACTCAAAATCTTGAAATTTGGTACGAAGCAAAGTCTTATAGCCCAGATAAAGGATGCGGAAGGCTGAGGACCGTGTACTGTGGTGCGTGTTGGGAGAGGCCTATGTCCAGCAGTGGACTGCGATAGGCTGATTGAGATTGAGATTTCAAATAATTACATAGTCTTCAAACCTTTTTGCTAAATATTCTGTTTGACGACCAGCTAGCTTGTCATATAGACGTCACTATGACATACGCACTTTTTTATAACCGTAGTGTGGACATGGTGTGGACCACAGAGCAGATACAAAGAGGAGGTGTTGTAATATAATTTCCCTAGGAAAAAACGCGTGACAATTTGCGGGGTGAGGGGGTGTTAGATCCCGCCCATTTCTTTATTTTCCATCTACCGTTCAATAGCAAAACTACTCGCTAACTCTGTTGATTTTACTTTGTAGTTACGCAACTATCTCACACTAGGTGTCACTAAAAGTGCAGGATGCAACAGGGTCGTACTCAGGATTTTAGTAGGCCATCTTGATACGTATTTTTTATTGAAATGAAAACAAAAAAACAAGTTTGAATAAAATGGTTTTTGATGAATGACGAAATAGTTCCCTTCTTTAATTTTCTAAGGCCCTTTTTTGTCACTATGAAGTCTTCATCATTAAAATGGCAAGAATTTTTTTTATATTTAGTCGGAGACCAATCGTTTCTGTTAATTTTTGAAATCTGCTCACTGCTGCACTGCTGTCTTAGATCATCTTCGGATGGAAATCTAGAACATAGGTACATCATTTGAAATTTAACTAAATAAACTAGGTGGGCATTAAGTGCTTTAAGAGTAAGGCCCAACAAACGTTATTTTGTGAGTTGTGAGTCGCGTAAAATGAGTCGGCGGAATTTACGCTGCATTCGGCGTATCCTACTCCGTATCATCTAACTATTAGAATTCATTCTTAGTTCGGGTTCGGGAATAACGTAAGTCCTTAGGTGATATGGAGTAGAATACACTCGCAACTTCAGGGTGTTTGTACTACACGGCGACGCAAAGTGAGTTGGAGTATGCAGCCGAATTCCGCCGACTCATTTTACGCGACTCCCAAAATGACGTTCATTTAGCCTCACCCGTAATTAATTAAATAACAACTACCATACCAGTTGTCCCACGGAAGGAAAGTACTTTATTTAAATAAATTATTGTTGATAAAATATTTAGTTTATAGAAGACTAGCTGTTACCCGCGACTTCGTGGTATTTTCATTAGTTTTTTTTTGTGAGATCCTATCTTTCCTAAATTTAAAGCCTAAGTTACTCCCTGTTACATCAGTTCAGTTTCAGAGTATTAGTCCAGCCGTTTCAGAGATTAGTCGGAACAAACAGACAGACAGACAGATATGGTAAAAAAGTTGTTTTGGTATATGTACCGTATAATATACAACCATAAACACTAAGTAAATATCGGTTACTTATTGTAATATTACAAACAGACACTCCAATTTTATTTATTCGTATAGATTTGTATAGATTGTATTTTTATGTCTAGCGTATTTAATGTTTTAAGTACTTTCCATGTGTGATACAGCCGCGGGACAATCGGATTGGATTCTAATTCCGGCCCTGTCTTTTTGACATTTCATGTTTAATGTTCATAATTGACGAAAGATGGCGGCATGTTTAAAAAGATATATAAAAACTAAAAAAAAACAATATTTTGGCAATTAAAGAATCTTTAGGAATTAAAGTTTAACAAATTTCAGTACATATGATTATTAAAATACATTAATGATGAGCTCTACATACCTAAATATTCTAAGTTCACGTAGCAGAAAGTATCGCCATCTAATGTCGGGTAGAATTATACTTGAAAACGCCGAAGCTAAGAGATTTTTCTAGAACTATTTCAATAAATTACGCATAAAATTACTTATGAATGAAATGTGATGCCATCCATAGCACCAGAACGTCTATCCGAGTAGTTTTTACATGACAAAACACAACACTTCATCTTTTTTTTCTTTTAGCGCGAATGTAATGCTGTTTAAAGGGAACGTTTACGATGTGCACAGGGCGAACGCCAACAACAAACTGACTTAGGCCACGCCCATGTGATGACGTCAGGACCTAGTTGAAAATCACAGTGCACAGTTGTTTAGGCCATCTCCTCTTTGTATCTGCTCTGTGGTGTGGACAGATTGACATACTATCACAATATAATTATCATCGAAAAGTCAGTGATGTGTGCCCGGGGTACCTGGGGATCGAACCCGAGATGATCGTCTCGGCAGTCTGTTACGTACACCACTGGGCTATCGCCAATTACTTATTTTTAAATTGTTACTTAATTTTTTGATTAATAATATTAATTATTGTTTTATTTTATGTGCAAATAGTTACCTAGTAATAGTTTTATTTTCATCGCAAATAAAAACTATAATTATTAAAAATACTTTATAAGTATTTTTGTAACAGATTTCTAATAGTCACTAAAAACTTTGTAAACCAAGAACTTTGATAGAAAATTTTACCATCATTCATCAACAGACTTTTGCAAGGCTGCTGCAAGGCTGCTGCAAGGCTGGTATAGGTCTTTATGTTACATTATAAAATAAGCGATATATGTTAATATTAAATAAAGGATGACTGATTACAAACGACAAAGACACCTTTTTCTTTAATTTATGCTCCTCCAGCTTGCCATACTGTAATGTTATGGATTTCATTTTGCAATAAAAATACCATAACTATGACTGGTGAACTTTTACTCATATACCTACAGGTTTGTACGGAACCCTCGGTGCGCGAGTCCGACTCGCACTTGACCGGTTTTTTTAAACTAGAAAGAAATGAAATTTATAAATTCTGTGAAAGTCACAAAATTTTCTATGTATTTATTTTTAGTAAGAGAAACATCAATTAAGACGCATCTCACTGAATAACGTGCCTACGTGGTTTTGACGTACTGTTAGGAGGCCGTCCCCGTTGCACTGATATTTATTGTTCAAGGCAACACTTTACAGATACAGTTCTACTGGTACCGATTTCCGAGTTCCGGGAGCGAACCGCTTTTCGCGACGGACAGAATCTAACTGACTTTCAATAAGAAATAAATCATACAAGTAAATGAAAATGCTGACCAAGTAGAAACAATAGAATGGAAATGTACTAGAATACGTGAAATGCTGATCTAGCGTTATTAAGGAACTATCTCGGGTTCTAACATCTCCCCCCTTAAGATGAAGCTTTATCAATTTTAAGATGAAGCGAAATTAAAGAAAATAGAAAATATGGAAATCGATTGGAAGCTTGGAAATCGGTTTACATCAAAATTAAATTAGAATATAGTTTAAAGATATAGAAAAAAAACAATAGTACAATATGGAGTATATTACGTTTATACCCAAAAATAATATTTGACAATTTCAGCTCATCAGATAATAATTGTCTATACTTTACCTTATTACTATTTAAGATAAACAACATATTGAAGTTATATAATATTAACGACTTATACATAGCATAGTAAGATAGAAGACAGTTCGACGTAGCTTAAAAGTTTAAGTTTCGTTTGCTTGAATTGGAAAAGTCAACCTTACGAATAGCGTCATAAGAGCTATGATGCTGTAAAGCTGGTAAAGATTTAACAGATTTCTTCTCATCTTCTGACGACGTAGAGATATCGGACATCTCTATGGAGTTGGAAACTTTTGACTTATGTTTAACTGACTTCTTATTATGACATTGGTTAAAAATTTGTATACAGCATCCGGAACCGTGATTACGATTTTTAAAACAATTGTATAGCTTGTAAAATAAAAACAGAAATATAGACACAATTAAAATATAAGTAAAAGTGGAATAATAGGTTCCGTATTTAATAAAATGAGATTGGTTTGACAAATTATTGATCTCATTTTCCAAAGCATCCATCTGATGAGATGCGTATTTTAACGAATCTTAATTAATTTTACTTAAAGATATAGGAGACAAATATGGCAAAGTTTTATTGACTTTTCTTCTATCACAACAATCATCTAACGTAATTTCGAAAGTAATATCTAAAGGTGATTTAATTTGGAAAGATTTTACACTAGTTGGAGTTAACTGAATAGTTTTAGAGTAACCAACACAATTTTCGGTTAACTTTACAGAACCAGTGCCAACAATAGAATAATCGACAATATCTTCATCACATTTTATAGTTAATTTAATAATATTGGATTGGACAAAAATCCATTCGTTATTTCGCAACTTTTGCCAAATATCAATATTGCCAAATAATAATTTAGCGTTACACTCAGTGGGTAGTGACAAGGTCACTTCCGTTAATAATCTAGATTCACAATTAGGATTTAGTATACAAGAATATATGGTTTGCATTTCACAAATAGAATATTGGTTATTAATTACTTTACACTTATCTAAGTTATCAAACATAGTATGGTGCATTCTATCGTCACTTAAAGCAGTGTAGGCAATGGAAGGTTGAATGAGCGCGAATGTTTTGATATTAGATCCGTTATGGGGAGTCGGTAAAGGTATATTCTTATAGATAACGAACTTGTCGTCACTTATTAGTGGAATTCGCAACACGAAAACGATCTTATTATTATAGTAATAAGAGCTTAATTGCGAAAAATCCTTGATAGAATGAATATTATTAATACTTAATTGTATTGGGAAATCTAGCCTCTTATTAATATGACCACTTTGTTTGCGTAGTTCATCGTAAAGGCTACTAGGACTTATAATACTAGGGTGTAGAACGTTTACCTTAGAAAATAAAATAGAGTTTAAAGTAGTATCTAATAGATTAGAAATAGTAAGTAAAGAGCTTTCTATTATATTTAATAAACTATTTACACGCGAAATATTGTATAACAAGTTATGCGTCTTAGTAACTTGAGATAAGATGTCATTCATAACATCTATTTGAGAGTTTAACTTAATCTCGTTTTGATTTAGTTTATATATAGTAGAATTAAAATTATTAATTGTAGACTTAACAATGTGTATATTATCTTTCATGAGCCGATATAGTTCGGACTCACTCTTTTGACAAGATTCGATGGCGGCGTCGTATTTTCTGGCGTCGTCAGCATCTAATGTACCGAAAAAGAATTTTAAAATTTCACCACCGAATTCTAAGGACCTCTTGACCTTGGTCAGTGTTTGATTTATAGTTAAATGAGATAACGATTGTACTTTACGAAGGTTAGACTGAATTAGTATTTTAATAGGGCTAGAATAGTCCTTACATTGCATAATATCTTGTGATTGTATCTTACTGCAGATGTTTTGAGTTTTACGTAATAATGATTCGATATTAGTTAAGTAGGGTTCTAATGATACAATATCAATATGAGTTACGACATTCCAGTAGTCATTATAGAAACGAATATTAGTAACAGGTTCGAAGTAGATGCCGGGACTATGAGTTATCGGAGTTATCTTCGATTCGGCGTGGCAGCCGTAGCACAAGGCTCTGAAAATAAGATAGTTCAAGATACAGCGGGTTTGATTTCATTTGTCTGATATTTGATATGCTTGCGGCCCACCTGTAACGTTACGTTATGTTTATTATGTACTTTAATTATCTTGTAAGGGCCTTTCCAAACAGGGGACAGTGCTTTTCTTAGCCTGTGATGATGTTTAAGATACACCATATCGCCTGTTTTATAAGTAACATCGCGTGATTTAGAATCATAGTATTGCTTTGACCGTTCTTTACTATTTATAATATTTTGTATAGCTTTTTCTCGGCTAAGCCGCATTCGATATTGCAGTGCTCGAATGTATTCATTATAGGTAGAACTGTTAGAAGTATCATATAAAGAATTGGGAATAGTAGGTTTGTAACTATATAAAAGTTCGTAAGGGGTAAATTCAGTTGTACAGTGAGGGGTAGTATTATACGCTAATATAGCAGTAAATAGGTAACAATTTTGATTGTCATTAACGAAGGACTTTAAGTACTCCTTAAGAGTAGCATGTGACCTTTCTAATGCACCATTCGTTTGCGGATGGTAAGGAGTAGTAAAAAAAATTGGTTGCCTGTAAAGTCGGTATACGGGCGAAAGTTTTACGTGACAACGACTTTGAGTGGTAAAATAATTTTAATGTGAATATTCATTCGTATAGTAGGAAGAAGGATGAAAGACGCGTGCCTTTCACTTTTTATGTCTGTCTCTCTCGCTCTTAGGCGGGACGCGTGCCTCTCACTCGCTCTCATTGTGAGCGCATAACGTGAGCGGAGCGTAACGCAGTTTCTTGAAGTGTCACCCGGCAAACCAATTTATAAGACGTTGTCACGTCAAAAGGGATTTTATCTTAAGGATTTCGGTAAGTTGTTTAAATAGATCTGAAGTAAAGCATGTACCAAGGTCGGTTAAAATAGTTTTAGGAAACCCAAACAACGACATAAAGTGTACGAGATTTCGAGCTATCTCTTCACTTGTAGCGGTAACCATAGGATAAGCACTTGAAAATTTAGTTAAGTCATCTTGTAGAGTTAAGATGTACTTAAAATTTTGGAAACCAGCATCGGGTAATGGACCAACGATGTCTAAAGCTAAACGTTCAAATGGTTTAGTAGATGTAGAAGTTATCTCCATAGGAGCTTTATTTGAATGCCTTAATGGCTTATTTATTTGGCACAACTTACACTATTTGACATACCGTTCAATATCGGCACGCATGCCTTTCCAGTAATATGCGGCCTTGATTCGATTATACATGCGGCGCGCACCTGGATGACCAGCAATAGTAGAGTCATGATTTTCCTTCAAAATTGTAGGGACCTCGGCAGGAGTTGGGTAAATTAATTGATTTTTATAGATATGTACTTTAATATTTGTGTTATGAAAAACGTAAGATATCATGTTATATAATTTAGTATATACAATTTTAGAAAAAGGATCTGTAAAATCAGATATAGCAAGATCAGTTATGTTATCTAATAAGAGCATATTTCTTAATTTAATTAATAAATTGTAAATATCTTTGTATTTCGTTTCTTCATAATGATGTACTTTAGAATATAGAAAATAATATATCTCGTGTTTATTAATAACTTTATGTACTGTAAACGGCTCGCGTTCCGTATTAAGCAATTCAGCGGAATTCTCGAGCTGCGATAGTATTTCTTCGCAGTGAGGCATAGAGTAATCAAAGTCTAAAGAGACTGGACAAGCGATTGATTTTATTTTAGATAAATGTAGAGCCTGACTACACTCTTCGATAATAGTATTAGAAGTAGGTAACTTATTTGCAAATTGGTTCTTAAAATATTTTTCATAAGTAGAATTATTAAGACGATTTGAGTCAATGACATTTACTGGATGTCGAGATAACGCATCTGCGTTTGAATTAAGATGACCTTGATTGTATACAATTTCGTAGTCGTACTCCTCAAGCTTTAAGCGCCATCGGATGAGTCGACTGCCTGGATCTTTGTTACTAAAAAGCCAAACTAAAGGTCGATGATCTGTAACGATCTTAAATTTGCGCCCAAATATATAAGGGCGAAAGGTTTTAACAGCAAAAATAATGGCAAGGAGTTCCTTCTCCGTTGTCGAATAATTACCTTCGGCTTTGTTAAGCGTTCTAGAGGCGTAGGCTATATTGCCTATATCGCCTTGGGACAACACCGCGCCTACGGCGTAGTTTGAGGCGTCTGTTGTGATTATAAACGGAGTTCTAAAATCAGGGTATTGTAATAAAGGAGCCGTGGTAAGTTTACTTTTAAGAATTTGGAAAGCTGTTTCTTGTTCAACAGTCCAATTGAAAGAGACGTCCTTTTTCAATAAGGATGTAAGAGGCTTGGTTAACTTCGAAAAGTTTTCAATAACTCGCCTATAATAGCCAACAAGGCCTAGAAAAGATTTTATTTGTTTGACATTTGTAGGGGTTGGGAATTCGCTAACGGCCTTGACCTTATCAGGATTCGGAGATACACCTTTGTCGGTGATAATGTGGCCAAGATAAGCAACCTCGCGACGTAAAAACTCGCACTTATCTGGCTGTAATTTAAGATTAAATTTTCGCATTCTGTCAAAAACTAATTTAAGCTTTTTAATATGGTCAAGCAAGTTTTGCGAGTAAATAATACAATCATCCAAGTAAACGTAGGCATGGAGACCTTGAAGTCCAGAAAGAGCCGTATTCATAAGCCTTTGGAATGTTGTGGGAGCATTTTTCAAGCCAAATGGCATCCTAGTAAATTCATAATGCCCGGAAGTGCTAGAATTTGTGTTAACGGTGAATCCGGTTTTCGGCGCGTCCTTGGAACTCATTTTAATTTGATGAAAACCGCTAGATAGGTCTAAAGTACTAAAATATTTGGAATGACCCAATTGGTCTAAGATGTCAGTGATCAGAGGCAGTGGATTACTTTCGGAGACCGTCGCATCGTTAAGACGGCGGTAATCGATTACGATTCTCCATTTCTTTTTGCCAGACGCGTCCATTTTTTTGGGGACCACCCATACAGGGGCACTCCATGGTGAAATAGAAGGGCGAATAATATTTTGGTTTAACATTTTTCGGATTTGGGAATCAACTTCCTCCTTGTGGCATTCGGGGAAGCGATATGATTTAACGTGGATAGGCGGCGTATCACCAGAGTTAATTGAATGCTCAACGGCATTAGTAAAAGATAAGGGCTCGCCTTCCATGTGGAAAATATCGGTATATTCCGAACAACACTCTAGTAAAGCTTTTTGCTCTTCCGAATTTAAATGAGAGCAACGAATAAGGTCTAAAACCTTTTGAACATGATCAGATTTGGAAAAGGAAATAGAATAAGTATTTAGGCATGATTCAGAGTTCAGATCGTTTTGTTCGAGAGGTGTCAACTCTGCGTAATAATCTTTGATCTCGACGTCAGAGTCGGTCGTGTTTAAAAACGTAATATTAATTCTTTTATTCGACTTGATTGAGACAATACAATTTGCGACATAAACACCATTACATACGGTATGATCTAGAACAAGGGCTTCGTTATGAGAATAAAGTTCAGGTATGTAATTAGATATCGCGCATTCGATTACTGCTTCGGATCGCGCGGGAATAATGTAAGTTGGTTGAATGTAGTTTATAGGTAAGATATGACCACAAATATTTAATGACTTAGAATCGTAGTTAATGTTAGTTTTAAAATAACCAAGAAAATCGCTACCGAGTAAGCCGTCATACTCGAGACTGACTTGCTCATTGATCATATGAAATTTGTAATTAAATTGATCATTAGATATAGAAAAATCCATTTGAAATGTGCCCAATGTTTGAGAACAACTTTCTACACCATTAATTCCTTTTAATTTCACGACTTCGCGAGACAAATCGGGTGATATACATAGTACTGCCTGTTTCACGAGGCTAATAGCTGCACCCGTGTCGATAAGCATCTTTAAAGGCTCTTTGGAATAACTAGAAACTAAATAAACATATGGCAAAGATATTTTCTTGATTTTTATACTAGTTTCATAAATTGGAGTAGATTTAATAACATCACAAGATTTAGTAGGTATAGAATTAGAGTTAGAGATTGGGATGCCTAATTGATTTTTCAGGTTAGCATCATTTTGGTAAGTATTATTTTGGTAAGTATTATTTTGGTAAGTATTAGTAGGATTTAGCATTATTGAATTAGAATAAGATGTAGTATTTTGATGACTCGAGATGTCGTCTCGAGATGTAATCTTAGAGTTAGTATAGTTATAAGATTTAGAATGACTCAGATTTACCTGAGATGTAGGCTTAGTAGGACTCAGTTGATTCAACTGAGATGCAGATTTGGAAAAAGATTTAGTAGGACTCAGTTGGTTTAACTGAGATGTAGATTTAGTGCAAGATTTAGTAGGACTCAATTGATTCAACTGAGATGTAGATTTGGTAATAGATTTAGTATGACTCAGTTGCTTTGACTGAGATGTAGATTTAGTAAACGATTTAGTAGGACTCAGTTGGTTTAACTGAGATGTAGGTTTAGTAAATGATTAAGTAGGACTCAGTTGGTTTAACTGAGATGTAGGTTTAGTAAATGATTTAGTAGGATTCAGTTGATTTGACTGAGATGTAGATTTAGTAAAAGATTTAAGATAAAAGGGTTTCGTGTCCTTTACGCTAGTCGATTTCGGGAGACACGACACCGAAATCTTATTTAGTTTAAATTTTCGTCGCGGGAATCGAACCCGGACTCGTCGGTTTCGCAGAATTTAACTGCGCGACCGTTGTTATCGCGCGGCGGTTCATCATGTTGCGCCTGGTTCGCGTTCTCACGGCGTTGCATATTGTACTGGCGTTTGCGACATTGGTCTATCGTGTGACCTATATTTTTACAGTAACTACACCGTATATTATTAGGATAGTTAGTATTAGGATAGTTATATAAAGGAATATGGAAAGATTTTTGATAGTTATTACGATTTGAATTAGAAGGTTTTTTATTCCTATAGCACTCTGAAGCATTATGCCCACTCGTTATGATGATGTTGGTGAGTTAGATCTGCTGCTACCCGGATGGTGCGGGCTCTCACGTTGCGGTGGAGGCTGACCGTCGACCAATCTTGGTTTTACGGTGACCAGTATGGTGCGGGCTCTGGCTGCTACACAGAGTCTTACCGTCGACCTTGAAGTGTGACGCGGGCACAACCTTGGGTTCTGTCTTACCGTCGATCACGCAAACTGGGGGTCTCTGGGATTCGGATCTCTAGGTATCAACGGACACCATTTACGAGATCCCACTTCTGACACCAAAATTGTTAGGAGGCCGTCCCCGTTTGTCTTTTTAAAAAAAAGACGAATTTTTCAACTGCACTGATATTTATTGTTCAAGGCAACACTTTACAGATACAGTTCTACTGGTACCGATTTCCGAGTTCCGGGAGCGAACCGCTTTTCGCGACGGACAGAATCAAACTGACTTTCAATAAGAAATAAATCATACAAGTAAATGAAAATGCTGACCAAGTAGAAACAATAGAATGGAAATGTACTAGAATACGTGAAATGCTGATCTAGCGTTATTAAGCGATCTAAGGTTATAACAGTACGGTGCCGTTACGTGGAAACTCACAGTGGGACTAGTCCACAAACTTAAAGTTACGCAGCGAACTATGGAACGGGCTAAGCTTGGCGTCTCTTTGAAGGATGAAATCCGCAACGAAGTTATCCGACAAGGAACCAAAATTACGGACATAGCCCACAGAATTAGTAAGCTCAAGTGGCAGTGGGCTGGCCATATTTGTAGAAGGACAGATGGCTGAAGGAGCAAGCGTGTCCTAGAGTGGAGACCACGACTCGGTAAGCGTAAGGAAGGGCGGCCCGCCCGGCTAGATGGAACGATGACCTGAAAAGGGTGGCTGGGACAGACTGGATGTGGAAGGCTGAGGACCGTGTTCTGTGGCGCGTGTTGGGAGAGGCTTATGTCCAGCAGTGGAATGCGATAGACTGATTGATTGACAACACTAAATGAGATAAAACCAACTTTACTTTGACGTGTTACGACCGGTCGCATTTTATATTTGACATATTATTTTATATGGTGCTTATCTTAATATACACCGCTATTTTTTAATTAGTACAAAAACTTTAAGGACAGATAAGCGAAGATATTATTATCATATATGTGACGTAAGAATTTCATAATATCAATAAAGAGCAAAGTTATTATCATTTGTTTATTGTAGAAAATCGCACTTAAATCATAGTCATATTTTACAATCCATTCACTAATTCATTGATAATATTCCATCCTGCTCATTCGCATTCTCTCTGTCGCACTTATGATGTAGGTAGCAATAGAAAATAAAATGAAGAAAAATAATAAATGTAGGTAGTTATTTTTTAATTTTGTTAGTTCTACCCTCTCCTTCATACTTAATTCGGGCGTAGGACCGGTAAAATTTATCGTTTAACAAGTAATTAAATACGGAGGTATGTAATTAGAAAGCAAACAAATATCAAAATAAAAGATGGTGTTCTGGACTAAAAGAAAAGAGTAATTTTGGCGTATTTATGAAGTTAGAATCATCTGCTATTTTATCGTCATCATGTCAGCCTAGAGACGTCCACTGTTGGACATAGGCCTTCCTCAAGGTGTGTGGAGAACACAGACCGATTTTGAGGCGCCTGCATCAAATTATTATTTACTAAAGTACGTATTATTTACTAAACTTACAAGTATTTCCATTGTCCTTCGAAATGTCCACCACCGTTGTCAAAAGCATCCAATATGCACTGTTTTAATTGTTTGACACTGACCCGGTCACTTTGTACACTCACAATACGATGTCCATGGGTACACAGCTGCACTCGCGATTTTTCCACTCAAAAAGTACGCACGAAGCATAGCTACATACTCTCGTGATATGAACTGATATGATAGGCCATCGCGTCGGGCAAACGTAGACAAACAATTAAGTTTTGCAACGAAATTAGATACGCTGACTTTCACTAGTAATTTAGTACTATCTGTCGCATGGTCGGGGCGTGGCGCAGGCGCAGAGGGGCGGGGGGGGGGTGGTAATTTATCAATGGTATGATAGTACACGGGTCGGTCATAGTATTAGTATTGCATTTACCAATTATCACGTATTTTTGTGGACAGTTTTGAGACAGTTTTGGGACTTAGTGTTTTTATTTTTCAACTACATAATTATGATCAGTTCAAGATACTTAGTGCCCTGTTAAATTTTTTGTACTAATTAAAAAATAGCGGTGTATAAAATCCTTGTGTTACTGACTGACTGACAGACACGCTACAGCCGAAACTATTGGGCGCAGTAAGCTAAAATTTGGAATGTATGTTTCTTGGGGACCTTAGGGGTGCACTAAGAAGGGATTTCCCGAAATTCCCACGGGATCGGCCAAAACGGGTAAATAAAAAAAATGCAGGCATAGCTGCTGGCGTCCTCTAGGGTTAAATATGTATCTGTATTTATCAATTATTGGGACCAGTCGTTAAAATCATTGAACAAACGTAACTTGCTTTTTGTCGCGTAATGTTGGCATAAAAGAGAGTAATCTACTAATTTATTAATCAAACGAGAGAATAAGATACACTTTACATTAGAATAAGAGTTGCCTCTATTTGCATACTTACATATGCAAAGCCTTTCAAAGGGCAGTGGACTGCTACTCAGAATTTTCTGATGTAATCACTATTAATAAAATTAAAATATCGCTGTTTAAAATGTTTCGCCTCGTCATTTTTAATAATTATATTTCTGATTCATACGAATTATTCTAAGTTTTTGGTCGCAATCATATAATTGACGGCCGGTTAGCGCAGCGGGAGTATAAGCGACTGCAACGTCGAAGGTCGCGTGTTCGATTCCCGTACAAGTAAAACATTTGTATGCATGAGCATGGATGTTTGTCTTGGTCTGGGTGTTTCTATGTATAATATGTATGTCTTTACAAAAAACAAAAGTATATATGTATGTTTATCTTTTTTAACGAAGTGGAAAATCCCTTCGGATCTCCGACTCTTGGGGGAAATAAGAGCCGGAGTATGTGGTGTTTCCACTAAAAACCACCTCGACTTCCGCCATGTACCCGTGTGTCGGAGGGTGGGGTATCACCAAAGCACTCGTCGCCACCCTCCGACGGGTATTGGCCCGCCAGATGGTCAGGCGGGCCCCGAACAAAACCCCCTTGGCGACGGATAAAGGTGTTGGACTCCGCCGCCAAAACGCCCATCGGCCGCAGAGGATAGGGAGGACGGCAACGCAACACCGCATCTCCTCTTCCTCTGCGGCCCCACCGCGACGCATCGAATGGTGCGCCCCCATTTGGTCGCGGGAGATAGGGCGCGCGGCAACGCAACACCGACACGCCTCTCCTCCCGCAACCGCCACCGACTGCGAGGGACAGACAGAACTGTCCCCCGCACTCGCACCGTTGGACGCATCCTGCGCAGGCGCCTCCAAGCCCACGCGGAGCGTCCCCTCCTGGATCCCTCTTAGCTTCACCGCGGGTGACCAATCCACGGTTACTGAGCCCCCCCACCACGACAAGGTGGAGATCCCACGGGGGGGGGATGTATGTTTATCTAGTACCCATAGTACAAGCTCTGCTTAGTTGTGTGAATGTGGTAGAATATTATTATTCTCTTTATTTAAACTTTTTCATAATTATATTTTATTATTAATAATTATTATTATAATTATTTTTTATTTATATAAACATATATACATACATACATAGACTCACGCCTGTTTCCCCGAAGGGGTAGGCAGAGGTATGCCTCTGCCTACCTCTCTTAAACGCCCACTTTTCGCCAGTGTTTTGATCCCACGTAATAGGTGGCGAGCCTATTGCCGTTTATCGGGATATCTTGTTTGCCAGAGCCTCGTCTGTTGATCGGCAGGTGCACCACTTGCAGGTGAGGTTGGCTTGGGACCCTAAGTTCTTGGTGGGAACCCTATGCACCCTATTTATATATCTAGTGATATATTTCGGAAAAAATAGTATTTATCGCACCATTATTTTAAAAAATAATTTTAGTATTTCTACGAATTGCGTTACTTTAAAATTATTGTTTGATTAATTTTTCAGAGCTATTTATCATGCTACGGTCCAAAGTATAATACAACTCCGTCCTTATTTATGAAAACAATACGAAAATTGCTTACGTAACTTAAATTCATTCATTCAACATGACATATTATGATATCACAAAACCCACACGAATTTTCCCACCTTAATCCGAATACCCGCGTACGTAATCCTCTGTCATAACTAACACAATCTAGTTGAAACATCACAACATTCTACAGGTATATCTACTCGTCAAACATATGAAAGAGACAAAAATATATAAATATCCGAGTGTGAAAGAGTAGAGGTATACTGTGACGGAGACCAGGTAATCCCGTCTCCTGTAAAATACTTAATAAAGGGTCTTATGAGGGAGCTTTAAAAGTAATTAAATTGTTTGAAAAGATTATCTTTTTGTGCGAAATTTCGTGTCTCTTCTGGATTAAGAGATGACCTAGCTAAGAGATGCTGCTTGAATGTTTTTGAAGGGTTTTTTAAGGGTTGTTTTGTAATTTAAGTCCACTTAAAGAAGGGTTGGAAAAACAATTGTGTGACCATTATCTAAAATGGAAAATAAAACTTATTAAACTAAGGGGTTCTTTTCTGTTTGTTTATAAATTAGATGTATTTATGGCTTTGCACGAGTGGAATACTCTTTACCCGAAGGCCAATTCTCGTATTTTATCTGACATCGACACGGTTTTAAACGAAATGCGATTAGATTTCGAATTGATTGACTCACAAAAAAAAACTAGTATTCTGGTAACCTAATGCCATTATTGTCTAATTTAAACTTCGACGTCGACACGTACAATAATTTATATTGATCATTGAAATACCACTTTATTTAGGCAAATATAATTATGAGAATTGGCCCTATGCTGTACCAAATGAAAGACTGAAATAGACGGCTAAGAAAGAAACTGGATAACGATATACCTAATATTTATTTGCTAAAATAAGGTATATGATGTCTATCGATGGGCATAATTATTTTACCAGTATGTAAATTACATTTTTGAAATGTCAAAAACTAAATTAAATGGTAGATTATAAATAATTATGCTGCATGTATTTTATAATTCAATCTTTCTGTTTATAGCATTATATTTTTTTAAATCTATATTCGTGCCTGGGAGTCACCGTAGATGAAATATAGTCTAAAACATTTTGTTCCGTTGGATTTAATGTATTTCTGATGCATAATAATATTTAATGTGAGCTTTTTACACGCTTTATATAAATAAACGTAAAGTTGTCTATTTTTTATATTATATCGTTAACGCAATTTTTAACAAAAGATACTATACGGTTGCGTTGTTGACGTATAAAAAGAAAAATATCTTAAGACAATAAATTTAAAAATAATCTCTTGTCTCTTACGTAACTATAGATTAGCATCAAAATCTATTACATTACAACGAAAACAACTTAAACTACAATGAATTCTTCTAACTAACGCTACTATGATTTCACATAATCAAATAATTCCTACATTCTTGAACATCGTATAAAACATCGTACCGAGGAACTTTCCTCAACGTCTTATTCGGTGTTCTTAACCGTGAAATGAAGTGAGTACGGTCGCGGTCTAAAAATGTTTACCACTTTTCAAATTACATTCTTTGTCACGCTGGGTTCAGCAAGGTCCAAAGTGCTATATCTGAGTACTTATTACTTTTCAATCATTGGTAAGGCATCGATTCAAACAAAAAGAATATGGATATTAGACCGTTAGACCAACGAGGCAGTCTTACGCTAGGCGATATAAATATTGTATTTTTTTCAAAAAGGTATATTCAGGATGTCGTATTTTCGCCAATCGCCATCCCTTTCATTATAATCTGTCAATGTAAAAGTCATTTGATAAACTTATTAATTACAAATACTAAAATCGTAAATAGCAATTTTAAAATTACATTATTTGAAGACTACAAATATTTTAGTTTCAGTGTAAATATCACGCTTGTAATTAAATGAACGTATGTTATAAATGTGGAATAATAAATCGTTTTCGACACCAGTTGCTACGCAACGCATGTTATCACAGATTGGTTGCTTAGTACAACATCGTCGTCCTTGTGTCATTGACGTGTTTATGCAATTATAAGCCTTAAGGTGGTAAACACTTTCAGACCGCGACTGTACGTATGAAATTGTTTGTCGGCAAACGAAGAGTAAAGAGTTAGCTGCGACCTTGGCCCGCTAGCCCGAGAGCAAAGCTCGTTTTACGAAACTATGTCGATGAGCCCGCGCTTACACCCCTGCTATATAAGGCTACTGTTCCACTCCCGTGGGTTATAGCGAGATATGCTTCGGTAAATGACCTACCTAATACTGAAAATACTTTTCAAATCGGACCAGTAGATCCCAGATTAGCGCGTGCAAGCAAACAAACTCTACAGCTTTATAATATTCATAGCTGAGCCCGCAGTTACACTTGCGTTATTTAGGGCTACTGCTCCGCTCCTATGGCTCATAGCGTGATTATTTATATTTTGTAGTAATAGGCGGCAAACGAGCAGACGGCTCGCTTGATGTTAAGCAATTACCGCCACCCATGGACACAAGAAACACACAGGAGTCACAAGTGCGTTGCCACCCTTGGGGTCGGAAAAAGGGATAGGATGAGGAGTGGGAAGAGGACTCACCGAATGAAACGCAACAGTTTAAGTACTGTTACTTTACGTCGATTTTCTGTGAGAGGGTAGTACTTCCCCCCAGTAGTGCCGAGATTAGTGCGTTCAAGCAAACAAACTCTTCAACTTTAGATTAGGAAAATTCCCACAATATAATATAATCGTTTAAAAGTTAAATTGAAAGGTAGCATTCGTGTTTCGAATAAAATGTGCTTTGCTTAAGTGGTGATAGTTGCTAATTGGAAGCGTGACTTGTTTGTTTTGATTTTAGTTTTAGTTTAGCGAGAGCAAGTCATTCAAAGTCAAAATCATTTATGCATCTAGGCCACAAAGGGTCATGGCCACTTTGATCGTGTGATGCGACTTTTGTTACAAGAATTAGTAATGGTCCTTTAGGTGACTAATTATGTTTTTTCTGTAAGAAATCAAATTATTTACTATAATTTTTGTATTTGGCTACTGACCTAGCTGTAGTGTTATAAATTTGATAATTAAATTTAAATATAAACAACAATAAACAAAAATAAAAATTGGCCGTATTTACAAGTATAAACTTTTAGTTAAAAGCAAACAATAATAATTGGCTCAATTTTAAATCAATAAAATATTATCTGGAAACATCAGTAGACTGCAATTGATATGGAAATATTATCATAGAAAACTACTGCAAAATAAAATAAATATAGTAATAAATTCTACAGCAAATAATACATTAATTTTAATAAACCACTAAATAAGCACTTGGAATTGATAAAATAATGAAATATTTGAAACTGAAGGTACTGACGTATTTCTATCAAAACTTTGCTATTATGTGTAATTACCCCAATAAACCAATTTATTATTATTGAATATAATCTTCCATAATAATTAAAAAAGAACAATGCAAATTAATTAATAATGTAAAGAATTTCATTATGAATAATATCGAGTATTAATATGTAAAATAATTACAGCGAAGTGTGCTTTAAGTCCATTAATTTCACGTCAACAGTCTTTCTGAAAATATATTATTTTAAAATGAAATCTAATATATAAAATTCTCGTGTCACAGTTTTCGTTCCCATACTCCTCCGAAACGGCTTGACCGATTTTGATGAAATTTTTTGTGCTTATCCGGTATCTATGAGAATAGGCCAACATCTATTTTTCAAAAAAAAAAATATTTTGCAAAACAACGTTTGCCGGGTCAGCTAGTTCTTATTATAAAATTTACTTTGATTTCAGATACCTATTGATGTCGGCAAATGGGAGTGTAGGCGTGAACCGTGCACTTATTATAAGCAAATACTGGCAGCATACACCACCGCCTCGTAGAGTTGCTTAGCAACGAAAACTGCGGTAAGTGTATACATTCTATACTAAAGTATCACGGCTCATTTGGTTTGATCCCCTATGCTTAAGTATTTTGATGTACATTTCTCGCTCTACTTCGCCGCGAGCGATGTTGCGTCAGAGTAGTAGGTGCCATGGATATCGAAATCGCTGCCGCTGTCGCCCGCTACTGCTGATCGTGAACGGGTCGATACGGCGAAGGCTCATGTCAGATTTTGGTAAGTCTAGATACGTAGCCATTGTATAAATGTAAACTTTCAGCCTGATTATAGCTGAATATACTCGGCATTGGACTCTGTTTGAGACGAGCTGTACCAGAGAATTTTTCGAAGTAGAGTGTATGACATCTCTTTAGTTGGGAAACATTTTGTATAGCTGGTTGCACACATTATCAACGACACGGCAAGTCATAGCATCTCTTCATTATCGTATGAGTGTGTGGCCAAGTCTGGTAGCCTGAAAGCCGACGTGGATCAACGAATGTTAGATAGATAGAAAATTCTTTATTGTACACCAGATATAATACGAATGCTACATATAACATGATACAATTTTACAAATGTATAATAGGCGGCCTTATCGCTGAAATAAAATTTCTCCCAGGCAACCTTGGGGTGGACTGGAAAAGATTAGAGAAACAAAAACAGTGGTGTAGTCATAAAATAAAGTAAGGATAGATATACACATACACAAGTTCATAAATACATCAATACATAAATACCTCAATACATAATAACATAAATACATTAAAACTTAAATACAAATGTTGTACTGAGAGAAGAAGTAGAACCTACAACATAACGTGCCACCGATGCACCGTAACTGCTTTGTGCGTTACTTGACTTGACAAAGTTAAGCAACTTTCACAGAGGCCAACACCTGGATGGGTGACCGCCTGTGAGTCGTTTATATCAGAGGATTACCGTGCTTCGTAAGGCAAGTTAAGTGAACAAGCAACGAAGAAAACCAAGAAAACAATGCTACTGAAAACAGTTTTCAAATTTTAACACGACTTTCTACAATTCGGACTGAACATGTTTATTCAACATATATTTCAGTTATTCGTTTGAAATCTTTATTGGGTAAAGATTTATTAAATTTTATTGTTATTCTACGTCGCGAATCATGTTCTACACGACCGGAAAATAGCCACTTGGATCCGGCAAGCCTTTATTTTCTTATTCTAAGGTTGCTACAAAATTGTATTCATGGACGATTAGTTCGCCCGTACTTGTTTTGGCAAGACCAATATTTTATATTCGATAATGTATTGTAATAATAACATGTACCATAATATATTGTAGTATAAATAATACTGCTTGTTATGTGAAAGAAAATATTTCGTGTACTCTTGAGCTTGTAATCGTGACTTCTTTTTTATTTGTAACTGTTTGTGTATGAGAAATGTTCATAGTGTTGTTTGTGGCAGACGATTTTATTTCAATTGCTGGTAAGTATTCTCTGATTATAGACATGACTGACCTGGATTTGAGGCGAGATAAGCTTTTTAAAAGCAAAAAAAGCCTTCTAAATGTACTTTTTGAAGTACAGAGTACATTTAGAAGGCTTTTCTTTGTCCTTCCTTGCAAAGTAATGAAACAGTCTAGTCAACAACATAGAACATAATGCTAAATGAAGCTAGATAAGGAAGTCAATGTCAAAATTGTTTACTCACATAGAACATAATGTGGCGTTTACGAAAGTCAAATTAAATTTAGGTATGGATCGCTGATTTCTTTGTATTATATATCCCCATTATTTTAGCGTATCTTCCGTCAGTGAGAAATTTATATATCCGTTGAAAGTAATTACTAATTATATACGCTGTTTTCGAAACAAAAGAGCTATTGATGTGCAGCTTGCACCTATGCAAATTATAAATAAACAGTGCGAGTAAAGACGTATTTTTAAAAGAAATATTATATTTCTCAATAATTTCAGAAAAACCCAATCCCTTTTGATTGTCCACAATCGTCTGGTGTAAAAGCTACTAAACGCTACAAATGATCATATTTTGTCAAAAGCTTTACACTTTGCATATTATTATATTTAATAATATTGCACAAACAAACAAAGTTTACACTTTAGTAAATAATGTCATTTAGTTTAATCTAAAACAAATTACTCGTACTGCATATTGATATTAATATCTAAATGGCGCAGAGGTAACGTAAATGATAATATCAAATACATTTAAATAAACATCGAACAGACTCGTGGTTTATTCGAAACTGATTCATATTACTTAATTAACCACTTTTGCTCTGAGATTTAGTTGGAAATACCGCAGTTCATTTTCTAAATGCAAGTTAAATACTCTTCGGGAAGCAAAAGTATGAATTCTCGGCATTTACCTGAGTGAAATTAATACCGCTTAAAATGGCAGAAAGTAAATATAAAAACGTTAACATGGTTGAATTTCAATCAGATCTTGGTGTACAAAGGCTATCGTGTTTCAGTTTTAAGTTCGAAAGTAAATATTGGACTACAGTCTACATTCTGCCAAAGCGAGTGCACACTTTTCGTTGCGCTTGATTCCACTTGACTCGGATAGAACAGTGAAAAGGTACAGATTTTCACTGAAGTTGTGGACAATACTATGCAGAGAAGAGTATTGTGGCTTTGTAGTGTTATTCACCTCCTATATACAAAGGTACTCTGTGGTCTTGTTGCAACGAACATAAGTACCTACAATACATAGAGGTTTTACTTCAGTTTTTAATAAGTCACACTTTTTGCTACAAGACTTACACTTCATAAGATGATTCAAAAACTAACATCTTGTCTTAAAGTAAGGAAGTAATAGAGACCGCATTAAAATAGCAACCTTATCCAATATATTTACTTCACTCTGACTTATGATTTTTTTTCATGTAAGAGAAAGATACAAATGCCATTTAGAATCTTCGAAATTGTCGTAAATTTTATGATGTTTGCAATAAATCCTTAGATTTAGTTTTCTCAGAATGAATACCAATTGAATGTTGATAAATCCTCAGATAAAGTAAAATATGTGAATAAATACAGCTTATACTTAAACACTAATAAATAAGTTACGATAAAAAATATATTTTTAAATTACCTTTTTAATTAAGCAAATGATATTCATTATATCACTAATAATCACTACCTATATGCAATGATAGGGTCAATGACGAGATCATTACCACGCAACGGTTTTCGAATACAAAACCACGTTACGTATTTCAGACTTTTGGAAGTTATATGCTTATTATTTAGAAAATTATCACGATTGTCAAGTGTTCGTCTAAAATCTTCTAAACCAAGTTAGGCCTTTTCAAATTGAAAGGAGGCCTGAGCCCAGTATGCTCAGTTACATAATTATAATCATATTAAATCACCAATCGAGAGCAGGCTGCAATAATAAGTGAGTTAACTAACAGATTAGAAATAAAATTTAACTGCAGGGTCAATTTTAAATAAAATATTTCACACAATATGAATCACATTTATGTAGGGTAAAATAGAAAAAGTGACAGATAGTGTCATTGGCTTAGTTAGAAAAAAAAAATCTCAAATCTTTATAAAATCATATTATATATACAGGTCAAATTAATTACGCCCTTATTAATTGGTTGGTTCACGTTGGTTCACTTTATGCGAATAAATCAAAATCTTTATGAACGAAGTATCAAACTTTCAAATGAAGTTCTATTAAATTTTGAAGGGTAATGGGTCCCCACACGGTGACTTACATGCGGATCTTTCCGTCTATAACATAATATATAAAGTCTAAGCATCTTGTTATGTACTGCTGTTTTTACTCTGATTCTAAAACTCTATTTTTCTAAATTGTCCTTTTCCAAAAATATAAGATAAAAATAGTTAAATATTTATTAATAATTTTAAACAATAATAGTAAAATTGTGAGAAGAACCTGATAGAAATCCATATCACACTTCTAAATCAGTATTTAATCGCGTACATTGATCTGTCTCTTCAAATACAGCCCACTTTTTCCATCTTCCATCTCAAAATTTATTAAACAAATTAACCTCAATCTTTTTTCAATTAAACGATGCACATATGTATCTCTATCATACAAAGCGCAGCATTTCTTGCATACTTTCATTCACATTAATCATATTAATACCGTGGAATTTTAATGAAAACGCTTTGAAACGAGCAAATGATTGGCTTTATCAGTCTTTTTCCACTTCTTTTCAATTCGATACCGTCTTTCAGTTAATAGAGGCTTTATGAACGAACAAAAGGATTAAATACTTATTCAATTTTCACGTTATAAGTAATTGAAATGTCGGATTGACTGAGTTCTTATATTGGCTGAGATCTTTTTAATGCTGCGTCCAGAGGGATTTGGGTGATTTATATTTAAATACTTCTTTGTAATACGCGCCATTGCTTGACGGTTAGATACAGAAGTTTCTTGGTTTGTACGTTTTTATTAAATTATTATACTAATGCATAGAGAAGCTATGGGATAAATAGAAAATAGCTTGTCTTCCCTGTCTATTTATTAGTCCCAGGGATGTTTAATTGTTTGATAATTTTTAGTAAAGCGAAAATGTGTGAATTACCTGAACATGCAACTTCTTTGGAGCTTGGGAATTTAATTTTAATATTATATAATAATAAGTTATATTAAATTATTTTTTTTAGTGCTAAGTGTCGCTCGAACCTCATAATAACCTGCCAAAAATTTATGTCAATTTACAACAAACTTGTTAAATGTACTTTCACATAGCTATACACGATGCGCTAACTCAACATTCTGCAACTTTTCAGACTTGCTGCCGATACGAAGACGCGACGAACTTCAAGTTCTGCTAAACGGTACGTTTATATTTTACTGCACTTTTGTAATGACTGGGCCACCATGATAGGTACATCATCATCATATCAGCCAAACGACGTCCACTGCTGGACATAGGCCTCCCCCAAGGTTCTCCACACAGACCGGTCTTGAGCCGCCCGCATCCAAACGCCTCCCGCGATCTTGACAAGATCGTCGGTCCAGCTTGCCTCTGCTGCGTCGTCCTGTACGTGGCCGCCACTCCAGAACCTTTCTGCCACAACGGCCATCCGTTCTTCGAGCTATGTGCCCTGCCCACTGCCACTTCAGCTTGGCTATCCGGAGAGCTATGTCGGCGACTTTGGTTCTACTGCGGATCTCCTCATTTCTGATTCGATCTCGCAGGAGTTTCTCCAAGCATAGCTCTCTCCATCGCCATCTGAGTGACCTGAGCCTTCTGATAAGGCCCATAGTGAGCGAACACGTCTCTGATCCGTAAGTCATCACTGGCAACACAACTGGTCAAAGACTTTCGTCTTGAGACACTGCGGGATATCGGACGAGAAGATATGTCTTAGCTGAGTTGGATTCGACGATTGACCTCCTTCTCGAAGTTGGACTTACCTAATTGGACTACTTGTCCCAGATAGATATACTTGTCGAGAGTACTTGTCGAGAGAGATGATAGGTCCATTGCCACGTAATGTGCTACGCGATGCTCTATGCGTCACTCTAACATGCTACGCGACACACTGCATAACACTTACAGCCCGTTTACACTATGACTGACTTTCCGTTTACTCGGTCCATCAAAATGTAAACAGTATTATAAAATTTCCACTGAGACATCCATCTCTTTAGACGGAGCAAAAAATCTGCCGGTTCGTCTAAGTGCAAATGAACTCTTAACTAGCAAGCTACGCGATGTACCATATAATACTCTACGCGACGCATAATATCATCCATTACGCGGTGGTCTTTGCCTACGTCATGCAGTACCTGATATGCTACGCGAAAGTCTGAGCACCACGCTACGCGACGCACTGCATCACATTCTACGCGACACTGTAATAAATACACTACGCGACGCTTTATGCTACAATAAGTGCGATATTCTACGTAACATTCTACACGGCCCTTCACGTGATACGCTACGAAATATGTCACTTTGTGTTTCTGCGATATATTGTGAGCAGACCGCGTCATTGATTCTTTTGTCGCGTCTGTCGTTCGTGCCAAGAACATCGATATACATATAATTATATGTACTAAGGCACCGATTTCACCTGGATTGTATCTCCTGTTTAAAGTGTAGGTATTCATATCCAGTACGGAAATGGTTTCAGCCATAGAGACCTTTAAAATATAAATCTTAGCAAACTTCAGTACCTAATTTTACAAGGATAAAACACCACGACTGACTAATGACTCCAGGAAATGATTTTCTAACAAGAACCCTCAATACCAATTCATCCAATCTGCGACAAGATCTACCAAAACGTGACAGCGAGCCCATAAGTCGACGCCTGACCCACCAAGATTGACAAAGGACATAACGCCGTGATACTTATCTAAAATCTATTCCAAACTTCAAAAGAATTAGCAACTCAAAGCCGTCGCCTTCGATACTCTAGCAAACAAAATAATTGCATAAAATTTAAATATTTTGCTTAATTAACATAAAGGTTTGGAGAGGTACAACAAAGGTTCATTTGATCTAATTGGATGAGGGGATGACGCCATTCTACTTCGTCGTCATCTCCGACGGCCCGTGGTGTCATCTAGCGGGGCTTATGGAAGTTAATTTAAGGTTTTTTGATTAAAGTACAAGCGGACGATGACGGGTGGTCTGGAGACGTGGCTTTTGAGACCGAATTTACATTAAGTGATACTCGTATTTTCCGTGGAATGATTCTTCTTATTGCACATAGGTATGTCTATATAGAATAGATTAGGAACGAATGCAAAGAATTCCAACCTAACCTACGAAAATGCAACAACCTTCATTTGATTTAGTTGGCTTTAAACTTAACTGTCCGTAATTGCAACTTCACGTCTAAACTCAAAATACATCTCTAAAAAGTATTCCTAAGATTGAATTACTCAACATTTTATATCATCATTAACGTATTTGATGTTTATGGTATTGTTGGTTAAACATCGTGAGATCAGAAATTCAGTGAATGTTTTTAAAGTGCCCTACGATACAAGATTTATTCCTGGTGCCATATTTCTTCAATATATTTTTATACAAACATGCTGCTTACATCACATTCAAACAGTGATCTTCAAATATCACACTGCAAAGTAGCATACCCTGCAAAAAATTTAGCTCTGTTTCCGTAACTATAATAATATAAAAATGCCTTATTTCAACCCGGCCAGCGTCATCACTCAAAATTTTCTAATATATAAAGCTGAAGAGTTTGTTTGTTTGTTTGTTTGGTTGAATGCGCTAATCTCAGGAACTACTGGTCCGATTGTGAAAATCTTTCAGTGTTAGATAGCCCATTTATCGAGGAAGGCTATAGGCTATATAACATCACGCTATGAGCGACGGGAGCAGAGCAATAGCCTTAAATAATGCGGGTGTAACCGCAGATATCCTCTAGTATCTTTATAAATAGATAAATTTTATGTGTATTTTGGTTTTAAAATGAAAGCTTTAGGTACAAGCACTATAAACCCTAACCGTATAACAATCAAAACACTTTAGATTCGTTCTATTTTGTTTTGGACAATCTATGAATATGTTTAGAATTACCGTAGCCAGGCAGGAAGGTGTATCAGAAGTGCGCAGTGGAAGATGTAATACATCTACCTGACCACGATAGACAATGATCCAGACACAATGCACTGCGTTGCACGATGTTGCGTGATGAATTGAAATCAATCAATATCAATATTATATTTCACTTACCCGCTATCCTTGCTGATGTCAGGCTTGAGCTAAATTAGACACATTCATACAAGTATATTGGCCAAAATAAATGAATGAAGTATCTTATACTTAGCTTCAAACGCGACGTTTTCAGGACACGTTGGCACGTGGACTCGATACCGGATTCACAATTTTCACAAATGTCAATCAATAGTTCACAATCAATTTACCGTTGCCAGCACTAGATCAGGCGGCATTCAAGACGGTTTACTCAATTTAATTCAATTCGCGTTAATTCAAAGGGCGATATTTTACGTACGAGACGACAACCGGCGAGTTAATTTTTCAAGGAAGCGAACGGAAGTGACAGTTCAGTGTGACCATTGTCAGAAATTTTCAATAGACTAAACAAAATGTTACTCAATCGATCTAATCGATTTGACTTATAATAAAACTAATTCTATTTCAAACAGGCTGCATTGATTATGATGTGACTTTACTAGCATGACATGACTTAGGTTGCGGGCCATGTGTTCCAAGAGCAAATGCAAACGAGGTAGAGCCTGAACGACAGTGATGAAAATAATGTTAAGACTGCCTCTTTGGTCCAGTGGATAGCGAATCCGTCCACTAATCGCGAGATCTCGGGTTCGATTCCCAGGTCGGGCAAAAGGCTTTCTGAGTTTTTTTTCGAATTCTCAGTAGCAGCACGGAGTCTGTTAATGTATGTGCCCGGTAACCAGTAGGTTCGCGTTCCCTATTACGTGGGACCTAAAATTCATAAGGCGAAATGTGGGTGTAATGTGTTACACCTCTGCCTACCCCTTCAGAGATACAGGCGTCAGTCAATAACAAAAACAAAATAGTTATAGACAAATGTAGACTTAAGAAAATGAAGTAAACGAAGACTGCTAAAGTCTCTCATTAAAACACGATTCAAAACTGCGAACGCGCTCTGAATTATTCTTTTGGAAACCAGAATCTCCGCAGTGCTATCCGTTTTGTAATGACACTGAGGCATTAGCATGGACGTAATGATTTCCGCGGTAGACGTTTTGGGTTTCGGACCTAAAAAAATAAAATGGAATAGTTCTGCTACTTTCCTATTTATACGACTGACTGAAATTATTCTCAGGCTTGCGTGAATGTTTTATGTGTCGTGTTACAAGATTTGTGAAATAATAGGTTCTATGGTTTCTATATATATCGTCACGACAGTCTCCCATTGGGGTAGACAGTGACTATGGAACGCTTCGGTTCAAACATAACTCTTTCGCTTCCTCGACATTCATTAACCTCACCATGCACGCGCGTCGGTTATGGGTACTTCTAATTCTATGGTTTCTTGTGTTTTATTAGAACAGAGATAATTTTCTTTTCAAAATGGAATAATTTAAATTCCAATGGGTTTAACATTGGTGGCGAGTTTTCCGTCTCTTCATTATGATATTACTTGTTTCGTTTATTTTCCTTAATCGCTTCTTACGACACCCACGGCAAACAGTTCAGATATTAACATAGAGGCGCATTTCCTATGGGCGCTCCGAAAACAAACTTTCTATGATCCGAATTGCCGCTTGGTGGCGTGGCAGTTGCGCTGTGACAGCTGTCTCTACGAGAGCAAGAGAAACGAACGTTCCTCCTGTGTATCTTAACTTCGAGAGCAAGAGAGACGGAGAACGACGCCAGCGCTGCCAACGGCGCCAACTACGAACTAAACTGGAGCCAGTCCCCACTTATAATCGGCACAAGAAATCCTTAAGTACTGCGCTTCCATGTAAATCTGTATTTATTACCCACTTACTCCGTCACCACACGTTTAATGCATAATTTAACTAATTAAAAGCATAATAATACATTAAACTATAATTCAGCTCTTTAAGTACTTGTATCCCAAAATAAATTCCCAGAAGTAGTTCCTATAAAAATATCTAAACAAAGGGTGTTTTGGTTCCAAAATAAAAGCTAAGCTAAGCGTCTGTAATTTATTACTACGTGCCAAGGGTGTCCGTATAAATTGTATTAACGGACTGGATATTCGGGCAACACAGCGGTTCTAGGCTGATCGGTGTTGCTTATACAATATCTAGACTAAGTACCTATATGCCATATATATACTATATGCCATATTGCAAAACAAGTTTCGTAGTTATACCAAATAAGTGAACCGGGCGAAATGACGGCAAAAACAGTAGTATTCATACATCTGAAATCTAATATCTTTCTTAACGTGATAAAGACACTTTATTATACCCGTAATAGGCATAAATCCTTTTTGCAGAGGATTTTACAAATAATCAATCAATGGACAAGTAAACCAAACAACAAATGGATTAAAATTAGTGTTGTCTGGGGATAGAGCTCACCATTTTCGACACAGTTTGAAATGGCACAGTGATTGCTTCGACCACTACGCCGTATGTATATACAGAAGTACGTTTGTCAGATAATCTTTTAACTAATTGGTAATAATATGTAATATTACACATCTGCCCATCTCTATGAGGATACAGGCGTGAACATATAATCCTGCTATATTCTCATCATCAGCCTTTGATAGTCCACTGCTGGACTAGGCCTCTCCTTTGAAAGGAGGAATTGGCCTACTGTACCACGCTGGCCAAGCGGGTTGGTATAGGGTTTGTATCAAGTTTTCCTTCTCTTACAGTGCTGTTCTCTGCATACTATGCTCCCTCTGTCGGCTCTTACGACACCCATGGGTGGTATATTATGATATATAGTATGGTGCAATATAGGTTGATGCTCGAAAGCGCAGATCTAAGGACTTGCTAGAGAAGAAGAGAGCCTTTAACAGAGCTGCCAAGACATGCAAAAAAGTTCTGAAGAAGGCCCAATATAACCACATTTGCAGAATAGGGAATAGACTAGCTTTGTACCCAGCGGGTAGCAAGGCTTTCTGGTCTCTGGCTAATTCGGTCGAATCAAACTTCAGCCGCTCCTCACTTCCACCACTGCTGAAACCTGATGGGACACTAGCCCATACTGCTGAAGATAAAGCGAATCTTTTTGCTGAAATCTTCGCAGCATCTTCACATCTAAACACAGCAGGCGAAATACCTCCAAGTCTACAATTCTGCGGGACTCGAATGTCAGACATATGCATTCGTCAGACGGAGGTTCGGAAAACACTACAACAGCAAGATGTGAATAAAGCAAGTGGTCCCGATGGTATTCCAACCATAATGCTTAAAACCTGTGCACCTGAAATTGCACCAGTACTGACACGCCTATTCCACCTTTCTCTAAGCACTGGAAAAGTACTAAGGTTGTGGAAGCTAGCTAAAGTGCAACCTGTGCCCAAAAAGGGTAGTCAAGCCGACCCATCCAATTATAAGCCCATCTCAGTCACATCCATACTCTGCAAGAGTATGGAACGTATACTAAACAACCGGCTTCTTACATATCTAGAAGCAAATGATCTCCTCAGTGATTGACAATACGGGTTTCGCCGAAACCGATCCACTGGGGACCTTCTAGCATATGCTACGCATATCTGGAGCAAAGCTATCGAGAATCACGGAAAGTCTCTTGCAGTTTCTCTTGATATATCGAAGGAATTCGATAGGGTCTGCCAGATCCTATCAAATATTCCAAAAGATGGGAGCTTGCTGATAACAGCAAGCTTCTATCTTTTGGTATACCCACTAGACTCAGTGCTTGGATATCAGACTTTTGAAGGACCGATCGATTCAAGTAGTCATTGACGGCTGCACGTCCAACCACATGACAATTAATGCTGGAGTTCCTCAACGGTCTGTACTCTCTGCAACGCGGTTCCTGATGGGGACCGGGGACTCTAGGATATGCAGACGATACCACGATCATAGAAAGTTACACGTCCAATGCTCGAGCTACTGGCGCACAAACAGAAGAGCTTAGGGAAGATATGGTTAAGCGCTTGAACATGGCCTTGATAGCAGTTTTCCAATGGGGAGATGCCAACCTAGTAAAGTTTAATGCAACAAAAACCTAGGCGTGTCTGTTTTCTTCTTAACGTATTGCCTGTGCCGATAGCTGACCACCTTGAGCTTCTTGGTATTACACTCACCCCGACTCTAAATTTTGGCTCATTTATTCAGTCTAAAGCTGCAACTGTGTCAAAAAAGCCCGAATATTGGCCAAAGTGAGACAATACTTCACACCGGGACAACTGCTAAGTCTATACCAAGCACAAGTCCGATCCTGTATGGTGTATTGATCTTATCTCTGGGATGGATCGGCCAAATACCAGCTTGAGACACTTGACTCAATAGAGAGAAAAGCCAGGAGGCTCATTGGTGATGAATAAGTTACCTCAAAACTTCAAAGCCTCGAACACGACGAGTTGCTGCTTTATCGGTATTTTACGGTATACATTTCGGAGAGTGTCCAGCGGAACTGCAAGATTTAATCCCCTCATCCCCTTTCCACTATCAGACAACCAGACGCACTGCCCAGCGCCATCGGTATATGGTCGATATTCCAACCTTACGTACAAAACGTTTTGCTTCCTCGTTCATCATGCGCGCTGCAAAGCAATGGAATTCCCTGCTAGAATCTGTGTTTCCCGATCAGTACTGATAATTGGGTGTCTTCAAGACGCGAGTGAATAGGCATCTTCTAGGTAAGCGTGCTACATCCTAGATCGCATCAGTGCTTACCATCAGGCATGATAGTGGTCAAACGCGAACCTATTTTTTTTTTTTTAGTATATATAGGTTCGCGTTTGACCACTATCTTGCCTGATGGTAAGCAATGATGCGATCTAGGATGTAACACGCTTACCTATATAATTATAATTTAAAAAAAAATAAAGACTGCCTCCGTGGTCCAGTGGATAGCGTATGCGACTGCTGATCGGAGGTCCCGGGTTCGATTCCCGGGTCGGGCAAAAGAGTTAAGTACTAGGTTTTTCCGAATACTCAGTAGAAGGCCGGAGTCTGGTGATGTGCACGGTAACGGCAATAGGCTCGCCCCCTATTACGTGGGACCTAAAAATTCATGGTGAAATGTGGGTGTAATATTTATACCTCTGCCTACCCCTTCGGGGATACAGGCGTGAGGCTATGAATGAATGAATGATGCATAATCCGTTAACTTGTCACCATAATAATATGCTCTACTTAGTTTGGGAGCGAGAATATGTGAAAGTTTTCTTTGGATTTTTATTTATACCTTTAATGTTAGTTAATCTATATTACTATAATAAAACTGTAGAGGTGAAAAAGTCTGTACATTAAAGATATTTTGACGAAAATTAGCTAAAAATCTAGGAAAATGCTAAAAAGCAATACTTGATAATTTTTAGAATTTATGTCTGTCTGTCTGTCTGTCCGACGTCTTTCCCTATGTTGCTAAAGATCTCTTAAATGGCGAAATTGATTTCAATAAAACTTACACTCATGTACAAAGGATACTCAAACCTATAAAATAGTATATGTTACATCACAATCGGTTGAGTGGTTTTCGGTGTACAGCTTGACCTCTCCTTTGTACGTAGTCCCAAACAAAACAGGGATCATCCAAAACTGGATATAGGTATATGTGATGCCATCTATGATCATTATAAGTTTGTTAGTAAATGTATAGTTAGTCTAAAAAGGTACCTTCGAAGTGTTTTATGGCTATTTACCCGACTTTAAAAAAGGAGGTGATTCTTAATTTCGTCAGTATACTTTTACGTATTTTCGATAAATAAATACTGGAACCGAGGATATTTATAGTTATCCTTCCGACCGATAGATGTCACTACTTTGAAATAATTTTCTAGCAAAATAAATGTTTCTTGCAAAAAAGACAATAATTATGTGTCAGATATCTTTCTCTTATTAAAAAAATAATAGAGTATAATATTCGGCACTTTCATAAACAAAAAGTCTCTGTGTCAAAATTTATTACAATGTCCACTTAATTAAAACGGTCAATCTCATTTATTTAAAATTATTATGTTTATATAATAGTTATATAATCATTTCAATTTATTTTAAATGATAAAAACAATTACTATAGATCCTTTTTTTAATAAATTGTCGTTTAGTCCATATTATTTTCTATCTCGGTCGGTTTTTATATGTAAACATAGATGGCGTTTTCTGAATGGCGGTGTTAAGATTCGCCGTGGATTGATGAGGTTCTCGGTTAATTTTCTTTCGTTTTCGTCGGATTGGTGTCTTAGTCGTTTCTTTTGAATTATGAATATGGATGTGTTTCTTTGATTTCTTTCGTTCATTCGTGTTCTGTACTTATACAGGTGTCTCATTATTCCCAAATTCCCACACCTCACGTACGTGGGAATCCGTGGGTGGGAGACAGGCCTGAATTCAGATAACTCTTGAGTATCTCAACGGGGCTATCTTACTTTCGGCAGGGCTGGATATTCGTAGCCCTGTGTGTATTTTCTAAATAAATCGCAGGGACAGACTTGAAACGGCTGCAATCGACCCCCGAATATGTTGTTTTTCACATGGTCCGTTATACGTGGCATGTTCACGAGTAAGCGGTAAAAATAATTTACGTGTTATGAAGGTGGTAAAACAGTTAGATAAAGTTGTGTATAAAGAAAGTCTCTAATGATATCCCTACTATCCCTACTTCCCTTCTAATATTATCAATTCGAAAGTGTGTATGTATGTATGTTCCGTTTTTACGCTAAAACGGCTGAATCGATTTTGTTGAAATTTGATCCAACTAATATTATAAATGTGAACGTTTGTGAATATGTATGTATAGATGGACAGATGGATGGATGGATGGATGGATGGATGGATGTATGGATGGATGTTTGTTACTCTTTCACGCAAAAACTACTGAACGGATTTGGATGAAACTTTAGAGTAATATAGTGTATACATCAGAATAACAGATAGGCTACAATTTATAAAGATTTTGTATAATGTTGCCATAATATTATAAGGAAAAGTATCAACTAAGTCGGCAAAAATCCTGAACTCTGAAAGCTGTCTTCGCGTGCGTTGCCTAAACCGTAAAAGTTACTTGAAGATAATGTACGAAGAAATTGTTTATCATAGAGGCATACTATGAAAAATTCAAGATGGCTGCCGTCACAAAATGGCGGATTACTTATTTTCCACATGTTACCTCAATACGGGTATCAAATAAAAGGGCTTGATTCGTAGAATAGAGCTCACTATAAAAAATCCAAGATGGCTGTCGCCGCAAAATGGCGGATTACATATTTGCCACAAATACCTCAATATGGGTATCGAATGAAAGGGCTTGATTGGTAGAATAGGCTCACTATGAAAAATCCAATATGGCTGCCGCCACAAAATGGCTGATTACATATTTTCCACAAATACCTCAATATGGGAATCAAATGAAAGGGCTTGATTGGTAGAATTGACCTTACTATTAAAAATCCTAGATGGCCACCGCCACAAAATAGCGGAAAACTTATTTTCCACAAATACCTCAATATGGGTATCGAATGAAAGGGCTTGATTGGTAGATTAGACCTCACGATGAAAACAGAATGAGAAGTATTAACAAACAAAACTAAGAACTTGAAAATAAAATAAACTAAAAAAAAACATTTATTTTAATTTTGGGCGTAGCGTATCCAGAATAAACATTATGATAGAAATTTCACTTGCCCAACGATTTTATATTTGTCTGATCAATACCCCAGATTGATGAGAAGTTTGGTGCGATCTGGCAGCTAGGACTTATCGAATTACTTTTAAGCTTTTGGTACATAACCTAACTAGATCATTTTTATTGTAATAAAACAGTGTAACACAAAAAATATGTTTTTTACAATGTTCATTCTAGAGTAGTGTTGTTATCAAATTGTTTTCAAAATTGATAGATTTATTGCCTTTAGTATTTATTGTAGATAAACTTTGTCTTTACAGTAAGTAGTTTGGGCGAATAGTTTAAAAGTTATCACGATATAATTGATATAAGCGCAGCGTCATTCAAAGCGTTTACAGAGGGGCGGTCTGATTATGTACTTTGTGGTAATGCTTTCAGTTTTTAATTTTGCTGCTATTCTATTCAGTGGATACATAAACTCTTCAATAACTTTAATAATATACCTACATACTAATCTTTACCTAAAGTTTGACGACTATGAAAACAAAAGTAATTTTAAGTAGGTATTATTTGTTTATATGTATGCTACACGGCTAATGTGCAGATCCGTTTGTGATGAAATTTGATGAAACCTGGGGAAGTACAAAGGCTACTCTTTATTAAAATTTCATGCGGGCGAAGCCGCGGGCGAAAGCTAGTAAATAATATGATCATATGCTGTACGTGCATGTAATATTAGACTACATATCATTATGTTTTTTAAGTAGATACGCCTGTGTCGAAACTCCAGACTATATTTCGTAATTTTTTCGAATAAGGGCCAGATATAAACAACTAACTAGATTAAAAACGTATTAAGGAGCTGACGAACCGAATGCTGCTATTAAGCAACTTTTCAGGAGTTTCTCGTTAGTTTAAATCTGTTTAGACTTCCATTAAGGAAATCACGACATACCAACAATATACCTTTTTACGATAATACTTAGGTATACATTTTATTAATGGTATAATTAGGTATATCACTTTATGAAAATATGCTTTTGTAAACCGATAATTATGACCTTTTTTATTCCATTTTAAGACATTCACTATCGTCATCCTACAGCCTGTCGTAGACCTCTGCTTAATTGTGTTTCAATAACATTGTGTCTCAAGGAGTACTGGGAATACTATAACAAACTGGGTGGACGCGTTGATAAAGAGTATGTCGAGATGACGTCTCTTCGCAAAGATACTGTTCGCTTCGCGTATTTTTATTAGTTTTATAAAGATAAGCAACGCTTGCACAGGTCGACACTTGGATGGCCGTGTGTGGTATTTACATCTGAGCGCTACCGTGCTTCGGAGGGCACGTAAAGCTGTCGGTCCCGCTTCTTGTCTAAGGATAAGGATAGTTAGGCCATGTTAGAGCCCTTAGGGCGGTCTGAAAACTCTGACACCAGAGTTGGCCACACACTCACACGAAAAACAAAACAAACATTAGTTTTATAAGTCATTATACCGTTTCAAGACAATGGCAGAACACTAATATAACTACGCCATATTATTTTAGAAACACCATTTCTACTAAACTAAACGATTTTAGTACCTACGCTATCACTGACTATTTATCAATACAACCCATTACCGCAACATCGATTCTCAAGTTTAGAAGCAACATTAATTCATTCGAGATCGCCCAGTTATAACAATAAATAGGTGAACAGGTTGGCCGGTACGGTAGCGTTTACAAAAAATATGGGCGCAGTTAAGCGAGGATAATACTAGCCTATGAGTAATGTTTGTGCTGAGCGAAGCTAGGATACCAGAGAAATGCTACTTGTGGCTGTTGTCTTTTTAAAATTTCTTATCTGCTTAGCATATTGTATGAATTGGGGCTAAAGTATTCATTTTGTACCTTTTTAAATGAGTAGATAAAACTTTCGTCGACTTTCAGACAAAAAAAGATCTTAAAAGATTAACTTGTCAAACTTGCCTACCCTTATGTTTGGTAGTGAAAGTTGGGTATGGCAGAAGAGACTTGAAAGTAGAATAAATACTGTAGAAATGGAAGCACTGAGAAGTATGTGTGGTGTATTTTTGACCGACAAGGTAAAGAATTGTGTGATACGAAAGTGGTGTGGGGTAAAAGAAGATGTAGTGACAAGCATAGAGAAAGGCATGTTAAGATGGTTTGGGCACATGGAGAGGATGGATGACGAAAGACTGACAAAGAAGATATTGAAGGCAAGTGTGAATGGGACAGGACGAAGGGGAAGACCTAGGCGGACGTTCTCTGACCAGATTGAAGACATCCTAAAAAAAGGACAGGTCAGAAGTACCCTAAACAGAAGACAATGCATGAGAAACTTGATGGGAGTAAATGAAGCTAGAGAGGTATGTCAGGATCGTTGCAAATAGCGTTCCGTAGTCTCTGGCTACCCCGCCGGGAAACAGGCGTTAGTCTATGTATGTATATATGTATGTGTCAAAATATAATATTAATAATTATAATGCTTTTTCTATATAAACATTTAACTTTGATTCTGTACGGTATTTATTACTGTTATCTTTTTGTTTTTCCACATTGTAAGTAATAGTGTAATGTAAAACGAACCCATTAATTGTCTGTTTAGCTTTTGTGTGTTTCTGTAGCAATAAGAAACAAAGGCTGCTGCGTTTTAAATTTCGTTAGAAACTAGAAAAGTCTATTGATACCTTTACCTAACACATCTCTCAGATGACTCGCTCATCTTTGATTGGCACGTAACCTTACTATTTTAAGGACAGCGGTAACGATAGATCAAAGGATTTGTATACCAATACAGATGTACGTGTTGATTCTAATACGACCTTTTCTTACTATTTTATGGGGCGCGTCCCAATAAAAATAAAATCCTTTTCACTGCCTGTCGTTGTTTGATGGTCCAAGATATTATATTGTTTATTGAAATGAAATTTTATTGATTTTGATATTTTATGTTGAGCTGAGGTTTATTTCGTGTTTCCTTACTTACTGTTTGGTTCTTATTCTTATAGAAAGAACTAGTAATAAAGTCGCCGACTAGGGTATCAAGTGACTTTGCTATATATTTGCTTGCTTGCTTGCTATATTTTGCTTTTTTGGGTTTCAAACAATATTTTTACCAAAGAAAGATACCAACTTAATTTTACGTTATTTGGGTAAAACACATTTTAAGTCAATAAATATATTTTGTTTTGGCAGACTCTAACCGTTTTGTGGAACATTAGTAAGACTCGAGGAAAGGGAGTGCAAGAGTGTTATCCCATGTGAGAATCGAAACAGCAAAAGAAAAATAAAACACCACCTCTGCCATACTGCGATAAATACGTTTTCATAAATCAATAAATTATAAATAATTTTCTATACAACAAAACATAAATTACTACAAAAACATTACCCTTCCTTTTGGCTTCGCCGTAGTCGGGTAAAAAGTCAGTTATTATTGGTTTTCTTCTGACATAATGCTAGCCGAATTTCGATAACGTCACTACCATACCAGGCAAGGCACAAGAACCGTCACATGCGGGTTGATAAGTGTCCATACAAATTGTTCCCATAATGCTTCGCAAACCCAAACTACAAAATAAGCGGATGATATCCTAACGAATATATGACCATTTATAAGTACTCGCATTTGAATATTGTTAGTTTGTGTCTATAGGTCGCTCTCACATTGGGCAAGCGCTGTCCTCGAGCGGGCGCCCGGCGTTTGCCCAGCAAGCGCTCGGCGATCAATCTGTTCTACAAAGTGAACGGCAGGCGCACGCCGAACGTGCATATGTACATACGCCAAGCAAAGACTCGGGGAACACGCATGCCCAATGTGAAGGAGGCCTTAGATACGGCTTATTACTTCCAAAATTCAAATGCAAGGAGTAAGAAAAAATATTTTCTAATTTCTTCAAATAGAACAAGACAGCGATAGACTATATCGATTTAGTTCAGCCGTGCAACAGTATCACCAGTACCTTAACCAGAATTTACAACCTGAGAAACAAAGTTAAATACAATAAAACAAGAGACCTAAAACCTCATTCGTTCTATTATAACATTAGGTACGTGGGTGATCCCTTTATAAGGATAATATCATAATTTGAATTACAATGAACGTTTGAGAATGTTGTATGTGGATTTTTGTGTCCCTACTCTTGTCAGTAGAAAAGGTTTTATTTTAGTAGTTTTGATTGGTTGGGCGTTGGGGCTCAAGTGGGCTTGGTACTAGCGGAGTGTAGAGAGGTAGTTTCGTATAAAAGTTCAGATACTATGCGTCAAGATGTACTATTATTTATGTTATGGTCATGGAATGATCTGTGAATGCCTACCCCTTCGGGGATAAAAGGCGTGAAGTTATGTTATGTTATGGAATGAACCGGGACTACGGACGATGTAACCCATCCCGAAACTTCGGAACAAATAAAATATAGGTACTTACGATGTGCCAACTGATTAACTAATCAAATTATTTTGACAATGAGCTGCGAAGTCTAATTACTAAAATCAAAACGCTTGTAACTGTCTAAAAAAACTATTACTGCGTTGATATATATATATTTTTTAATACAACTGCCACACGTGTGGTAAATATCACGGAGGATTTTAAGAACATTCAATCATTCAATACTAAGTACACGCAAATTCTAAAAACTCTAAAGAATTACGGATCACACAAATTATTGTTTATTAAAGGTTTTAAAAATATTAAAGGCAGCGATAGCCTAATGGAGATACCAACAGACTGCCATGCAGAGGGTATCGGGTTCGAATCCTAGGCGCGCACCAATGACTTTTCGGAGTTATGTGCGTATTGAATTATTAATTATCGCTTGTCCCGTGCCTCGGAGAGCACGTTAAGCCGTCGGTCCCGGTTGTCATGAAGATCTTTGACAGTCGTTATAGGGAGTCAGTACCTAACGCTGAATAAACTGACACTAGTCTAAACCGGGTAGTAGGTCAGGAAGCCGTTATAGAAGTGGGGGAGGTAAAGGAAAGAGCAAGGATCAGACAAGGAGTTAGACAAGGATGTCCACTGTCCCCACTAGTCTTTAACATTTTCATTGAATGTGCAATAAAGAAAATTACTGAAGATGAACAGGGGGGTGTAAAGATTAATGGGGAAAATATACATTTCATAAGATATGCTGATGACATAGCTGCTTTGGCAGAAAGTAGACAAAAGTTAGAAATTTTATTAAACATAATGGACGAGGCTTTTATGCACTTTGGCTTAAAAATAAATAGCTCCAAAACTAAAACAATGACAACTTCAAAATTTCCATTTGCTAATATTGAACCAATAAAATTAAATAATACCAGAATAGAAAATGTTCATAAATTTAGATACCTGGGATCCTTAATAACTAGCGACTCTAGATGCACCCCAGATATAATAGCAAGAATAGGTATGGCGAGAGAAGCGTTTAATTCTAAGAAACACCTACTCACAACAAAAAATATCTCCATTAACACCAAGAAACGCTTTATTAAAAGCTATATCTGGAGTATAGCACTTTATGGCTCTGAGACTTGGACAATGACGCAAAGGGACAGAGCGAGATTGGAAGCATTTGAGATGTGGTGTTGGCGTAGGATGGAAAGAATCAGTTGGACAGAAAGGAAAACAAATGATGAGGTCTTAAACATAGTAAAAGAGAAAAGAAATATCTTAAGTACAATAGAAAATAGAAGAGGTAAAATGTTGGGGCACTTGATACGACATGACAATTTCATTAAAAACATCTTGGAAGGGAAAATGGAAGGAAGGCGAGGAAGGGGTAGGCCAAGGAGAACATTCATAGACCAAGTAAAGGAAAAAGTTAACGTTGCGTCGTATCAAGATGTCAAGGCACTGGCTGAGGATAGATTGGCATGGAAGAAGCTCCACCGACAAGAGCCTAGCTCTTAAATAGAAAAAAAAGTCTAAACCATGGAATATCGCTATCCCTTTGGGTTGCGGAGGTCAGACAGGCAGTCGCTCCGTGGAAAAGCTAATATTCAGTCGAATCCGGTTAGACTAGTAAGCGGACCCCGGGTTGAAACTGGGATAACGCTAGGAGAAAGAAGACAAATTATTGTTTATATAGTCACGCATGTATCCCGTAAGGGGTAGGCAGAGGTGTAAATATTGCAACCACATTTCGCCATGAATTTTTAGGTCCCACGTAATAGGGGGCGAGCCTATTGCCGTTACCGGGCACATCACCAGACTCCAGGCTGCTACTGAGTATTTGGAAAAACCCAGTAACACTTTTGCCCGACCCGGGAATCGAACCCAGGACCTCCGATCGGCAGCCGCATACGCTATCCACTGGACCACGGAGGAGCACTGGACCACAAATTCAATTGGAAATCACATGTTGACTTTGTGTGTAAAGGACTATGCCAGTTTTCATATGCCCTGAATCGGTTAAGAAAAATATCAAATAAAGAAACACTTTTGACAGCATACCATACCATGGCTACGTCAGTTCAACCCTAAGGTTCGGCGTAATATTTTGGGGCAATAGTACAGATAAAGCCCAGGCATTTATAGCACAGAAGCGCTGTATACAGGCTATGTTTAATCTGCACCAAACCGACTCGTGTGTACCATATTTTAGAGAATTTTAAATCTTACATTTGCCAAGTCTATACATTTTGAAAGTTGCTCTATTTGTAAAAAATAATTCTGAGCTATTCGACTTTCGAAAACGTGTACGACATGAGGATAAACTACATATACGTAGTCGCTTCTAAGACACATTTTATGCACGAAAGTATATTCTGTACAGCTCCACGCATATTCAACAATATTCCAAAAGAAATTAGAATGTTAACAAACATAAAAACATTTAAAATAAACTACATGACTTGCTAATAAACAAATGTTATTATACAGTAACAGAGTACCTATCTGACAAATCTCTACTCAGTTACTCTGTGCCTTAGTCATGATGTGTTCAGTATTATCTACTTTTATATGAATCATTATTATTGTCTGTATACAATTTTGTGACACTTTTGTCCGTATTTCAAAATGCATGTACCAACGCCATTGACTGCAACCATTGTATGCCCAATGGGCGGGACATAGCTGAACTAGAATTATTGAAACTATAACATCTGTATTATGTACCAACCTATGATCCACAATAAGGACTATTATTATTAGTATTAAATTATTGTCTTGCGTAGAAATCGAACCTACAACACACAGTTCTTAGTCGCTAGCGACCGCTTAAGCCACTACACCATACGTGACGTCAACTATAATTGCGTTATTTTATATTGCCAATTTAAAAGGACCATCTACCCTCGTACTTCAGATGAAAGGCAAATCAATCATTTCAAAAATCTTCGTCTCTTTTAACGTCTAAAAAATATTGAACATTACCGAAGAAAATCTATTGTTGTGATACATTCATTTTCTTCAACAAAAGGTGCACCTGTATTGAACCACAACGGTTCTCAGAAGAACGTTCCAGATAATCCTACAAACACGTTAGTGACAAGGGTTTTGAAAGGCTAACGGTACACAATGTTTATATATTCTTATTTATTGCTTTCTTTAAGGATCGCTCTCGTACTGATATTGGATTTAACATACGGTGAAATATAAGACATTGGATGTGATGTGGGAATCTGAAGATGCTAGAGAAGATTGTGGTCATCTGAAAGGTCAACTTAAATATAATATGGTAAGCATAACATAACTTCACGCCTCTATCCCTGGACGGGAAGCCAGAGGTGCATTATACACGCATACTTCGTCAGTTATATTTCGGTCCCAATGCAATACTGTGGGCGAGCCTATTGCTATCTACCGGGCACATTTTTAAGCGAGCCATATTTTTTTTTTTAATATACACATAACTTCGAAAAGTCAGGTGTGCCCGGGGTACCTGGGCTTCGAACCGGAACATCGTCTCGAAAGTCCGTTATATAAATTTACAGAAGTAAAAAATTTGCTTCGATTAGCAAGAAGTTGCGTAAATAACATGAATAATAATGAAATGTGAATTTGAATGAAAGGTATAATTAAGTAACATGACATAGAAAGTTACAAAAAACATGTTCTGACTAATATATCTTGAAATAGCCTAAACTACTGCAGTTAGTAATATGAAATATGGTCAGAGTATTCCTATTATGGCGTAGGCATCAACTACGGAAAGAATTTTTTTACATTCAACCCGTGACTCCCGTGAGGGTATATTAGAGGATGAGAGTTTGAAAAATGTTGATGTAGCTTGCACTATGAAAATTAGGCCAACAGCTAGTCAAAATAAATACCATGTATCGAATTTTCATGTTTCAATACTTCGGCAATGTTGCAAGCGCCATGTTTACGGAAGAATTTAGTATCTAAATGCGTTGTTTAAATACCTTGATAAACAAATTCGATACATGGTATTTATTTTGACTAGCTGTTGGCCTAATTTTCATAGTGCAAGCTACATCAACATTTTTCAAACTCTCATCCTCTAATATACCCTCACGGGAGTCACGGGTTGAATGTAAAAAAATTCTTTCCGTAGTTGATGCCTACGCCATAATAGGAATACTCTGACCATATTTCATATTACTAACTGCAGTAGTTTAGGCTATTTCAAGATATGTTAGTCAGAACATGTTTTTTGTAACTTTCTATGTCATGTTACTTAATTATACCTTTCATTCAAATTCACATTTCATTATTATTCATGTTATTTACGCAACTTCTTGCTAATCGAAGCAAATTTTTTACTTCTGTGAATTTATATAACGGACTTTCGAGACGATGTTCCGGTTCGAAGCCCAGGTACCCCGGGCACACCTGACTTTTCGAAGTTATGTGTATATTAAAAAAAAAATATGGCTCGCTTAAAAATGTGCCCGGTAGATAGCAATAGGCTCGCCCACAGTATTGCATTGGGACCGAAATATAACTGACGAAGTATGCGTGTATAATGCACCTCTGGCTTCCCGTCCAGGGATAGAGGCGTGAAGTTATGTTATGCTTACCATATTATATTTAAGTTGACCTTTCAGATGACCACAATCTTCTCTAGCATCTTCAGATTCCCACATCACATCCAATGTCTTATATTTCACCGTATGTTAAATCCAATATCAGTACGAGAGCGATCCTTAAAGAAAGCAATAAATAAGAATATATAAACATTGTGTACCGTTAGCCTTTCAAAACCCTTGTCACTAACGTGTTTGTAGGATTATCTGGAACGTTCTTCTGAGAACCGTTGTGGTTCAATACAGGTGCACCTTTTGTTGAAGAAAATGAATGTATCACAACAATAGATTTTCTTCGGTAATGTTCAATATTTTTTAGACGTTAAAAGAGACGAAGATTTTTGAAATGATTGATTTGCCTTTCATCTGAAGTACGAGGGTAGATGGTCCTTTTAAATTGGCAATATAAAATAACGCAATTATAGTTGACGTCACGTATGGTGTAGTGGCTTAAGCGGTCGCTAGCGACTAAGAACTGTGTGTTGTAGGTTCGATTTCTACGCAAGACAATAATTTAATACTAATAATAATAGTCCTTATTGTGGATCATAGGTTGGTACATAATACAGATGTTATAGTTTCAATAATTCTAGTTCAGCTATGTCCCGCCCATTGGGCATACAATGGTTGCAGTCAATGGCGTTGGTACATGCATTTTGAAATACGGACAAAAGTGTCACAAAATTGTATACAGACAATAATAATGATTCATATAAAAGTAGATAATACTGAACACATCATGACTAAGGCACAGAGTAACTGAGTAGAGATTTGTCAGATAGGTACTCTGTTACTGTATAATACTTAACATTTGTTTATTAGCAAGTCATGTAGTTTATTTTAAATGTTTTTATGTTTGTTAACATTCTAATTTCTTTTGGAATATTGTTGAATATGCGTGGAGCTGTACAGAATATACTTTCGTGCATAAAATGTGTCTTAGAAGCGACTACGTATATGTAGTTTATCCTCATGTCTTACACGTTTTCGAAAGTCGAATAGCTCAGAATTATTTTTTACAAATAGAGCAACTTTCAAAATGTATAGACTTGGCAAAGGTAAGATTTAAAATTCTCTAAAATATGGTACACACGAGTCGGTTTGGTGCAGATTAAACATAGCCTGTATACAGCGCTTCTGTGCTATAAATGCCTGGGCTTTATCTGTACTATTGCCCCAAAATATTACGCCGAACCTTAGGGTTGAACTGACGTAGCCATGGTATGGTATGCTGTCAAAAGTGTTTCTTTATTTGATATTTTTCTTAACCGATTCAGGGCATATGAAAACTGGCATAGTCCTTTACACACAAAGTCAACATGTGATTTCCAATTGAATTTGTGGTCCAGTGCTCCTCCGTGGTCCAGTAGATAGCGTATGCGGCTGCCGATCGGAGGTCCTGGGTTCGATTCCCGGGTCGGGCAAAAGTGTTACTGGGTTTTTCCAAATACTCAGTAGCAGCCTGGAGTCTGGTGATGTGCCCGGTAACGGCAATAGGCGCCCCCTATTACGTGGGACCTAAAAATTCATGGCGAAATGTGGTTGCAATATTTACACCTCTGCCTACCCCTTACGGGATACATGCGTGACTATATAAACAATAATTTGTCTTCTTTCTCCTAGCGTTATCCCAGTTTCAACCCGGGGTCCGCTTACTAGTCTAACCGGATTCGACTGAATATTAGCTTTTCCACGGAGCGACTGCCTGTCTGACCTCCGCAACCCAAAGGGATAGCGATATTCCATGGTTTAGACTAGTGTCAGTTTATTCAGCGTTAGGTACTGACTCCCTATAACGACTGTCAAAGATCTTCATGACAACCGGGACCGACGGCTTAACGTGCTCTCCGAGGCACGGGACAAGCGATAATTAATAATTCAATACGCACATAACTCCGAAAAGTCATTGGTGCGCGCCTAGGATTCGAACCCGATACCCTCTGCATGGCAGTCTGTTGGTATCTCCATTAGGCTATCGCTGCCTTTAATATTTTTAAAACCTTTAATAAACAATAATTTGTGTGATCCGTAATTCTTTAGAGTTTTTAGAATTTGCGTGTACTTAGTATTGAATGATTGAATGTTCTTAAAATCCTCCGTGATATTTACCACACGTGTGGCAGTTGTATTAAAAAATATATATATATCAACGCAGTAATAGTTTTTTTAGACAGTTACAAGCGTTTTGATTTTAGTAATTAGACTTCGCAGCTCATTGTCAAAATAATTTGATTAGTTAATCAGTTGGCACATCGTAAGTACCTATATTTTATTTGTTCCGAAGTTTCGGGATGGGTTACATCGTCCGTAGTCCCGGTTCATTCCATAACATAACATAACTTCACGCCTTTTATCCCCGAAGGGGTAGGCATTCACAGATCATTCCATGACCATAACATAAATAATAGTACATCTTGACGCATAGTATCTGAACTTTTATACGAAACTACCTCTCTACACTCCGCTAGTACCAAGCCCACTTGAGCCCCAACGCCCAACCAATCAAAACTACTAAAATAAAACCTTTTCTACTGACAAGAGTAGGGACACAAAAATCCACATACAACATTCTCAAACGTTCATTGTAATTCAAATTATGATATTATCCTTATAAAGGGATCACCCACGTACCTAATGTTATAATAGAACGAATGAGGTTTTAGGTCTCTTGTTTTATTGTATTTAACTTTGTTTCTCAGGTTGTAAATTCTGGTTAAGGTACTGGTGATACTGTTGCACGGCTGAACTAAATCGATATAGTCTATCGCTGTCTTGTTCTATTTGAAGAAATTAGAAAATATTTTTTCTTACTCCTTGCATTTGAATTTTGGAAGTAATAAGCCGTATCTAAGGCCTCCTTCACATTAGGCATGCGTGTTCCCCGAGTCTTTCTGGCGTATGTAGATATGTACGTTCGGCGTGCGCCTGGCGTTCACTTTGTAGAACAGAGTGATCGTCGAGCGCTTGCCGGGCAAACGCCGGGCGCCCGCTCGCGGAAAGCGCTTGCCCAATGTAAGAGCGACCTATAGACACAAACTAACAAAATTCAAATGCGAGTACTTATAAATGGTCATATTTTCGTTAGGATATCACCGCTCATTTTGTAGTTCGGGTTTGCGAAGCATTATCTTAAAAAGGGAACAATTTGTATGGACACTTATCAACCAGCATGTGACGATTCATGAGCCTTGTATGGTAGTGACGCTATCGAAATTCGGCTAGCATTATGTCAGGACAAAACCAATAATAACTCACTTTTTACCCGACTACGGTGAAGCCAAAAGGAAGGGTAATGTTTTTGTAGTAATTTATGTTTTGTTGTCTAGACAATTATATATTATTTATTGATTTATGAAAATCTATTTATCGCAGTATGGCAGAGGTGGTATTTTATTTTTCTTTTGCTGTTTCGATTCTCACATGTGATAACACTCTTGCACTCCCTTTCCTCGAATCTTACTAATGTTCCACAAAACGGTTAGAGTCTGCCAAAACAAAATATATTTATTGACTTAAAATGTGTTTTAACCAAATAACGTAAAATAAAGTTGGTATCTTTCTTTGGTAAAAATATTGTTTGAAACCCAAAAAAGCAAAATATAGCAAGCAAGCAAGGAAGAAAATATATAGCAAAGTCACTTGATACCCTAGTCGGCGACTTTATTACTAGTTCTTTCTATAAGAATAAGAACTAAACAGTAAGTAAGGAAACACGAAATAATCCTCAGCTCAACATAAAATATCAAAATCAATAAAATTTCATTTGAAATAGCCTAAACTACTGCAGTTAGTAATATGAAATATGGTCAGAGTATTCCTATTATGGCGTAGGCATCAACTACGGAAAGAATTTTTTTACATTCAACCCGTGACTCCCGTGAGGGTATATTAGAGGATGAGAGTTTGAAAAATGTTGATGTAGCTTGCACTATGAAAATTAGGCCAACAGCTAGTCAAAATAAATACCATGTATCGAATTTTCATGTTTCAATACTTCGGCAATGTTGCAAGCGCCATGTTTACGGAAGAATTTAGTATCTCAATGCGTTGTTTAAATACCTTGATAAACAATTTGAAATGCTATAAATCCCTGAAATGTTTAAAATAACTTACAAGCTAACTTCAACAAAATAAAATTGTTTAAATATTTTATATATATATATATATATATATATATATATATATATTTACATCCCCATGTTGATATTGCGTCCTACATGGCGGTTTTTACCGATGATGTTGCGTCCGACTGACTTGTTGCGTCCTGTATACGGACGCAAGATTGACCACCTCTCAAATTCAGCCAGGAGCCATCAAAAGATCAGTACAATGCATGGGTGAAATATTGGCATGGACGTAGTTTTGTCACGAGAGTGAATTTCGGCGTATTTTTTAGTTCCGCAGTGAGCCGCGCGAATTTTAGAGGCCGCTACTGAGAGATGTATATTAATGGCGTATATTCATTATTTTGGTTACATACATCATGTCGATAATGTTGCTTCCGTAATTCTTATTCAGTATTATAAAAAGTTTTTATCGATTCTAATTAGCGATTTAATTGCGTCCAACAAAACGGTGGAAATGCGGAGATGGCTAGTGTGAAGGGGCGGGGTTAGCATGCGGGTTGCAACCTGTTAGAGGCCCGCAGCGTGATTTTGTTAACACTATTTTGACTAGCCGGCCGGGTCGGATGTAAAAACACTTGTGATGTGAAGTGCAAGTAAAATAACCAGCAACATGAAAAGAAGTGCCAGGATACTTTCATTAGCAAGTAACTAGTATCATTATTTTTAAGTAAATAACTTGTAATCAAATTTTAAGCTGAGAGTAAATATATTTATTGAAAATATACCAAGAAATTTTGAATATGTTTTGTTCACGTAACTCGTACTTCCTTCAATAAAACATTTTTTTGCTGAATTAGGTAAAGCTATCAACAAAAGCTTTACATATATTTGACAATAATAAACTTAGATAACTATCAAACAATGTAACAACATTTCTTCTTTAAGTGAAGGGAGCATTTGTAAGAAAAACTACTTTTTTACGTAATTTTTTTACGCATTATTAAACGGTTTTATTTAGCTTGACCAGTTTATTTGTTTGTTTGGGGCAAATTTACAACTACAATATGTCTGATGTTGTTGATTGACTTCATTGAATCGTGAAAAATGTGAATTTTATGATTATGGTCTTAAAATTGTACTTAAGAACTCGGCAAAAATAAAGCTTGATGGTATTACCGAAACAATTCTTTTTTTCTTGATGCTTCCTCTGTTGGGCCCCTTAATGGACCTTGGTTACTTCCCTTGATGCCACCTTGGTTATTAAATTGAAAAAGGACCGCGAATCTATTATTATTTATTAATAATCCGCGAAATAAACATACAAAAAAAAACATACAGTTGAATTGATAACCTCCTTCTTCAAGTCGATTACAAATCAAATAACTTTGACTAGCAATATAATTCTTAAACTACTAGTACGGTTTAAATGAAATTTGGAAATGTACCTCGTCATACGATATTCTCTTAGTTAGGTATTCAGACGTCAAGGTTATCCATATGGACTAAATTGGACCTGGAACCAAACATCCTTAGATCGGAGGTAGTAACGGCCATTGGATCGTCAAAAACTAACAAAGCGCTAGGCCCGGATCAAATTACAGCTGAATGTGCTCTGGGTGGCTCTGGGTCACAAAACAGTTTACACACTGCACAACATCTGCAACTACATATGGCAGAAGGGTGAGTGGCCCAAGGCTTGGACTCAGTCGATCATCCTTCCACTACATAAAAGGGTTCGACCAAAAAATGTGATAACTATTGCACACTCGCTTTAATTTGTCACGCAAGCAAAGTCCTGTTAGACATCATAAACAACCGGGTCCGCTATTATCTTGACTAGGCAGACGCTTGGCACGCGTGAACAATTATTAAACGTCAGGCAAATTGTAGAAAAATGCAACGACTTCGACACACCTGTCATAATGTGCTTCGTCAACTACAGTAAGGCATTTGACTGTGTCAACTGGGACTGTCTATTTTTATTTATTTAGTACGTTACCATTTAGTACGTTTAAAAGTAAAATAAAAGACTGCCTTATTAGGAAGGGTTGTTATACCATTAATGATTATTTCAGTGATAAGGGTAGATGGTCACTTACACTAGCAAACTCTTGATCTTTGTACGTATTCAGATTTATATAGATACCTTGCTTTTCAGTTTTTTTATTATATAATATCTTTAATCTGTAAGGATTAACAGTGCCTATACAGAATGGTTTGATATCTCCAAAGGTGTCAGACAGGGTTGTGCAGCCTCGCCCTGGTTGTTCAATCTATTCATGAATAGCTGCATGAATGATATAAGAGAAAGTGAATGCGGGATCGATATGGTAGGATTGCGTGCTAAGTGCCTCTTGTACGCCGATGATCAAGTCATTCTTGCGTCCTCGGCGAAAGAGTTGCAGCAAATGATGGACTGCATGAACGAGAGCTTTAAAGCGAAGGATATGAAATTAAATGCAAGAAAGACGAAAGTGATGGTGTTTGAGAAGGATGAAAGTGTGACTGAGTGTAATATTGCGATTGAAGATGAGCATGTAGAACAAGTTGAAGAATTTGTATATTTGGGTAGCATGTTTACAAGAGATGGAAGATGTGAAGGAGATATTGAAAGGAGAGTGACTGCGGGAAACTCTGTGACGTTCTGAAAAACGGCAAGGTCCGAAGCACCCGCAACCGGCGAGCATGTATGAAAAGAGTAATGAATGTAGAGGAAGCGCGTGAGGTTTGTAAGGATAGAAGCAAGTGGCATTATCTCTGCCTACCCCGACGGGAAAAAGGCGTGAGTATATGTGTGTATGTAATATCTTTATTTCTTTTAAATAACTATTCATGTATTATTAGGTCATTCAACTTACTACACATTTGCATTGTTATTTCACAAATTTTATTTAAAAAATTTGCTTCTGTGTTAACTCGTGATCATGGGCTGTACACTAACGTCTTTGTAAATTTTTGTGTATTCATATACCAACCGTCACTTTCTGTAACATATATTTCCATCATAGTTCTGAACATGACCGCGAGTTGCCTGCATTATAAGACGTAAGTGGATGCTCCTGTTACACAAGATTCACACCGGAAGACTACTACAGCACTTAAATTGGTAACTGCATTATTATTTAAGTATTATGTATGTTCCTTATTACTATTAACAAGTAATTAATTACAATGTGAAACAGTTGCAGTTCCTTACAAAAACAAAATATGTACCAGAACACTGGCGATTAAAAAGATTGGCCACGAGTTTTATTGCCCGTTCTTTCTCGTGGTTCTATCTATTGCTTTGCGAACGAGGCAATAAATGTAAATGTAGAAGAATTAAGTAATTTACTTTAAACATTTGACGTTCATAAGCGTCACCTTGTGACCTAGATGAATAAATGATTTTGACTTTGACTTTAGGTTTGTTAACAAATATAACAGTAATACAAGCAAATATTATAAAAATCTTACGTAGATATCTAGAGTAACAGTTACATCCAATTATAAGCAAACACCACTTACACTTACGATAACGAACATAAGTAAGTATTACTAATAACAAGTTAAAACAAAGTACGGATTACAGTTCAGTTTTATTTTACATAGCATACCTTTTCCTGATACAAAAATTCGGCAAACATACAGAAATAAAAATACATTTATAAGAAAGCATTACATTTTATAGTTTTGTGATATTTAGTAAGAGAATCAGCAAATATATCAGCATCGTAATTGAAGAGGTTAAATAACTTGCACATGCAAGGGACAGAAGAGGTAGAACCTAAACAGTTCTTCTGGTTGGCGGATAAAGGAGACTGATGTATACTATAGGATATTTGTATGACACTCTAAAATTTATTCTATGAAGGAGTTGTGTACAGTCAATTTTGTTGCGGACAAGATTATATAAGAAAACCAGGTCTAAATATTTTCTTCTCTTTTCAAGTGTTTCCATGCCGTATTTTTAAGTTTATCCTGATAAGAAACCATTCTTGGGAAACGCGAGGGCGACAAGTGCCACAGAAATCTTTTTCGAATTATTTCCTGCCTTAAATTGTGATCGGCATAATGCGGTCGCCAAACAACACTACAGTATTCTAAATGACTTCTCACAAAACTTTTGTATAATAAAAATTTTGTATGAGGCTTGCGAAAATCCTTTCCATTTCTTATAATAAAGCCCAGAGATCTAAATGCTTTCCTAATGATCATTTCCAAATAAGGTACAAAGCTTAACTTTTTGTCTAGCAAAACGCCTAAATTTCTAACACAATCACATTCATTTAATTCTACGCCGTTGATCGAGTGTTTTGATGTTATTTTGTTAATCTTACGAGTAAACTTCATAAACTGAGATTTATTTGGATTCAATTGCATACCATTGTTATTACACCATAATTATAGACAACGAATTCATCTTTCTGAAGAAGTAGGGCCTCATTAAGTGACTCTACAGTTCTAAAGATTTTAAGGTCATCTGCGAATAGCAGGGGTGTAGCATAGTGAAAGCAGTCCGGTAGGTCATTGATAAACATATTAAATAATAATGGCCCTAAGTGTGATATTTGAGGCACTCCTGAAGTTACGGAGCGTGTGGATGATTTGAAACCATTCAATATAAACCTGAAGTCACGATAGGTTAAGTATGATTTTATCAACTTGTAGATTGGTCCACCAAATCCGTACATACATAATTTTCTATGGAGGGTCTTATCAGATCTGGGTGTACTTCATCACTTGATTGCACTTCTGCAATCTTTATATCACAAGAACCAAGGTGTGGTGGAGATTGACGGTACAAAATCTAAACCATTCAGTTTTGAAAAAGGAATTCGACAAGGCTGCATCCTTTCACCCATCCTATTCAATATATACGGTGAATACATAGTGAGGCGTACTTGCAATAACTGGGAGGGAGGCATCACCGTTGGTGGACGCAAAATCTGTAATTTGCGTTATGCAGACGACACCGCCTTGCTATCATCAGATGACGCCTAGATGATCACCTTACTGGATAAGATGGAGCGCATAAGTGGTGAACTAGGACTCTCAATAAACAGGTCCAAAACGAAGATCATGGTCATAGATCGCACAGGCAAGCTTGAGCCCACTGGGGCACTCAATTTAGATAAAGTTAACAGCTTTATATACCTGGTTTGAAGCGTTAGTAATAATGGCTCTTGTGAATCTGAGGTGCGCAGAAGGATCGGGATGGCGAAAGGAGCCATGGCACAGCTGTCAAAGATATGTCAAGAATATCTCCCTGAAAACCAAGATCAATCTTGTACGCACTCTGGTGTTCTCCATATTCTTGTATGGCTCAGAGATATGGACCTTGAAGAAAGCTGACCGTGATCGCATTGATGCTTTCGAGATGTGGTGCTGGAGGAAGATGCTGGGCATCCACTGGACGGCACACCGCACTAACGCATCAAGGATACAGGAGCTCAAGATCCAGACGAGGCTTCGCACCATCCGCCTGCGCAGAGTTCTAGAGTATTTCAGGGACATTGCGAGGAAAGACAGTGATAACTTGGAAAAGTAAATATTCACTGGCAAAGTGGAAGGAAAAAGACTGAGAGACAGAAGCCCTATACGTTGGACTGACCAGATCCGCACGACTTTTAAAACCACTGTACACGACGCTCTCTACTCGGCAGCAGATAGGAATAGATGGCGGGAAGTGGTCGGCAATAAATAGACTGTTTCCACGAGGTGGTCACGACCCTCAGCATTGAGGAAACCGACGCGAGAAGAAGGTTATCCAATCTCGAGTAAATAGATCGGTAGGTATCTTCTGGGTTAGTGTGCTACAACCTCGACAACATATTTGCTTAACATCAGGCAGTACGTAGTACTTCGATATGGTTAGAATAAAAATTGCCAACTCAACTATGACTGTAATAAGCTTTTTTTTATCCCGAATAACGCTCGTATTTAATCAGGGTGCACTGCATTGAACCAAAACAAGTCGAGCAAAAAAACACAGTCGTAAGTTTTACTTTTCCCGAAGCCATTCAGGCCATTTTCAACTCTCTGTAACTTCGTCTTGGATAAAGCTAGACATCTGAACATTTCATTATCAAGACAACGTCTTTATAATAAAATATATTACAGAGTTTCATCCACATCGAACTAGTACATTAACAATTATTGATTGTCACACGCACTCAACGATCTTCATAAAATTCTAAGGTACTTCAAGCAGACATAGGTACAAGCTTGTAATTTTGATGATTATTATAATTTAGCCTAAAAAAAATAATAAAAAATCTTAAGCCTTTAGGAAAAGTTCAAACAAATGTATCTTTTTAATTTTGGTCTAGTTTTCATATTTTAGAATCTACACAAATAAACCTAAACGTTCGTGAACCTTTGTAGTATGTGAATTAGGTATTTATTACTCCACCAAGATAACTTTGCGGTTTAGAGTTCGGAATTCAGTTTAATGTCCCTACTAGAATAAACAATTATTTGCTATCTAGAAGTACTCGTAGGGTAGGATCAGGGTAGGGACCGGCTAGGGACTGAATAAGGAACGATTAGGGACCGGGCAGGCACCGGGAAGGGACCGGCGAGGAGTACGGGTGAAGGTGCATAAGTCGGGGCCCGGGGAGGGGGGGTTCACGGGTCTAGGCCATTGGTGGGGACGCGAGTGCGAGTTCCTGGGGGTTCGCGGATGAGGGCACAGGTGGGGGTTCACGGGTGAGTACGCGGTTGGGGGTTGGCACTCGAGCAACAGTTCCTCAATATATAGTTGTGAGATCAAATATGGTAACTAATGGTACCTGAAACGGTCATGACGGCTGGACATCAGAGTGTATGATATCGATAAATATATTAGTTTAGGAGGAAGCAACACTCTCAATACAATATAAGGACTACATACAGAAAAAAACTGCTTGAGAGGTGTCAAGGGACACCCGGATGGAACGAAGTTCCTTTCGATTAATTAGTGAAGGAATTGTTAAAATTTTATTCTTTTTAAGTTATAATAATATTATTTTTAATATTAACAAATATAATGTAATATAAATAAACTTAATCAGTAGGCTCAATTTAGTAATAATTGTTAATTTTACAAAAAAAATCTCGTTTGCCATCTTGGATCCCCAAATGAATGTAATTTACGTTATCAGAATGCATGATAACCCCGAAAATTATACCCATATGAATTTTATTAAAAATGTCCCATCCGCCATCTTGGATTCCCAAATAGATGTTATTTTCATGACCAGAATCCATTAAAACCCCGATAAATGATACCCATATTAATTTTATTAAAAATGTCCCGTCCGCCATCTTGGATTCCCAAATAGATGTCATTTTCGTGACCAGAATCCATAAAAACCCCGAAAATGATACCCGTATTAATTTTATTAAATCTGTCCCGTCCGCCATCTTGGATTCCCAAATAGATGTCATTTTCATGACCAGAATTCATAAAAACCCCGAACATGATACCCATATTAATTTTATTAAATATGTCCCGTCCGCCATCTTCCATTCCCAAATAGATGTCATTTTCGTGACCAGAATCCATAAAATCTCCGAAAATGATACCCGTGTTAATTTTATTAAAAATGTCCCGTCCGCCATCTTGGATTCCCAAAGAGATGTAATTTTCGTGACCAGAATTCATAAAAACCCCGAAAATGATACCCGTATTAATTTTATTAAAATTGTCCCATCCGCCATCTTGGATTCCCAAATAGATGTCATTTTCATGACCAGAATCCATAAAAACCCCGAAAATTTATTAAAAATGTCCCGTACGCCATATTGGATTCCCAAATAGATGTCATTTTCGTGATCAGAAAGCATGAACATGATGCTTCCTTTCTATAAGAGAGAGAGAGAGAGAGAGACAGATAGAGAAACATGCGCACGCCGCACGGCTTACAATAGCTTACTATAGCAAAACGTGTCGTTACAACTTATCGTCTTAACTTTTTCCGTCGAGCCCCCTTTCGCAACGCGCGATAAGAAACTTCGTTCCAAAAATATTCGGTATCAATATAACCTCTAATGTAGTAGGAAGTCATTTAATTAATGGAATGTCTATATTGAATACAGGAAAATATGCGGATGCGATATAAACTTAAATTTAGATGGATGTAGGAAAATCTGTAATACATATAGAACATATTCAGAAATATACAGTGCGTCACATTATTTCCATCATGAACGGACGCCAGAAACCAGCGAGAATTATTTGAAATTGAATATCTTCATTTCGTGTTTAATCAAAATTTCTTGTAGATAATGGCATTTAAAAGACAAAAGTGTAACTATATTCGCACAATTAACAATTGGAATCTCATTAACAGTGGTAGACGCCACAAGGTTGGACTTTGAAAAGACGCAAGAAGTCTTCCGCGATTTAAATATATATATATATATATATATATATATATATATATATATATATATATATATATATAGATTTTTTAATTTTTTTCATTTTGGTCAAATTGACCTTTTACCATTTTCGTGAACCCCAGAATTTGCCGCATCTTTTGGTTTAACAAACATTCTTATATCTTAACCTAGCCCAAAAATAAAGCCATTTTTGTGTTTCAATTGCAGAAATAGATATGTATAAATGAACATTAAATATTAGTAGAAGAAATGAATAACTGTATAAATAAATGAACAACTGTGACTTCTGATCACTTGAGTATAAAATGAATTAGCTAAATTGAGTTATTTAGGGTGCTTGTACACGGCGCATGTAGCTTGAGCATGTTGAGGCACTTGCGCGGGTTACATGCACCGTAAACATATCGTATAAAACAATGTGCGGGTCCAGCGACTTGAGCATGTAGGTACCAAAGCGAGCCACCCGCGCAAGTAATTCGCGTGCTCTGCGACGCGCGCGGGTCACTCGTGCATGTTATCTGTTAAAATTACATTTTAACATATGATTTTAAAATAATTTTCGTTCGTCGAGACATTTGACGCGATCCAAGTCATAAAGCTACCGCGCGAATAGCATGCACATGTAGCTCTTGGCCACGAACAAATAACTTGTACATAGGTACAGCTTGCGCAAGTAGCCCGCGTCTTTACTTGCTCCAGTTATTTGCACCATGTACAAGTACAAGCGAGTAACTTGATCAAGTAGCTTGCGCATATTACCCACGCGTGTAACCCACACCTTTACTTGCTCCAGCTACATGCACCGTGTAGAAGCACCCTTAGTTCTTTCGCGCACGAAAATATTTTAATGAAACTAGTCAAGTTGAAGGAAAACTAAACAACTTGAGTTATTTTATTCGAGCATTAATGGGCGTTCTTTCGTTTATATATAAGTGTTTTTATTTATTTTTTCTTCGAGAAAATATAAATTTATAAGAGATTCCAATCAAATAAATGTCAATAAGTGCAATTGTCCGTGTGGTGAGGGATTAAGAATACGGATTGTCACCACCCCATATCATCCCATGGGTGTCGTAAGAGCCGACAGAGGGAGCATATTATGCAGAGAACATCACTGTAAGAGAAGGAAAACTTGGTACAAACCCTATACCAACCCGTTTGGCCAGCGTGGTATAGTAGGCCAATTCCTCCTTTCAAAGGAGAGGCCTAGTCCAGCAGTGGACTGTTAAAGGCTGATGATGATGAAGTGCAATTATTTAATATTTCTATATAAAGTATACGCACGTAAGCAAAGTTATCGTGCAATACAAATTAGCGTGAAATAATGTAAACCTATAGATCAACCATTCTCAAAGTGTGCTCCGCAGAGTGCCAGGGCTCCACGAAGCATCTCTAGAGGCTCCACGACAATTTTGCTCCAGTTAAAATAAAATTACTTAAATATCACTAAATCACTAGGTAGCAGAATACAGCAAAATGATCGATTTAGATTCTAAACTCACTGCAACTTAAAATAGGTAGTACGTGATGTTTTTACCGGTGATTTATTACAATCGGATGATTATAGTATAAACGGATATACTATTATTAGACTTATTATGCTACTAAGGTAGGCAGCGATAGCCTAGTGGAGATATAAACAGGCTGCCATTCACAGGGTTCAGGTTAGAATTCTAGGCAGTAAACTTTCGGATGTGTTGAAATTGTTAATTATGGCTTGCCTAGTGCCTTAGAGAGCAGCTCTTTAAGACTGGGTGGTGTGGACACCCCTCCCTACTTTTTTCTGACATCAAGATTTGATGTCTTCCAGCCACCGGTGCAGGCTAGGTCTCTTAAAGGTTTAAGTTCCGTGGGCCAAATCCATATAGAGCATACTTTTTCATAGGTTATTTAGAAATCCGTAGAGTAAAACCGGCCGCTGTGGCTAGCTTTTGTGGATTACGAAAATGCCTTCAACTCCATTGAAACTGGACTGAATGCAATGCACTGCCTACACTGCATGTCTCTCAGAGAGCTATGAAAAGGACAATGCTAGGGATTTCGCTGATGGATAATTTCCGGCACGAGATTATCCGGCAGAAGACCAAAGTTACTGACATAGTTCGGAGTTATAGAAAATTGAATGTGGAAGCTTATGGTCTGTCGATAAAAAAGCAGGTTCTTAAATTAAGGCCACGCCTCAGCAAGCGTAGTGTTGGCCGCCAGAATGGGTCATGTGGCATACCCTGGGAAGGCCCACCTCTAAGAGTGATAGGCTGATGAAATGAGTTAAATAAGAATTAGTTAATATAATTGTTTGACCATTATACGCCCCCTTCCTATTATGAAAGCCTAAATGTGAGTAAATACCTCGCGAGATAACGAGCAAGGCGTGACGTGGTAAACCGAAGAGGTAGACAGAAGTTGTAATAAAATTATTAAACCCACATTTGGCCATGTCATGCATTTTAGGTCCTACGTAAAAAGGGGGTCTATTGACGTTGCCGGCCACTTTGCCAGACTTTGTTCTACTACTGAGAAAAATCTGTTACCTACACTCTTGCCTAACCCGACAACGACCGACCAAGCCATCTCGATCAACATATGTAGGTTATTACTGGGAAAATAAAAATAAAATATACGACAATTTATGTCATTAATATAGTCTTTTCTGCAAATATGGACATTTTTGCACTACTTCTACCTTCAATTTTTCTAGTAATAAAGTGTAGTATGCTGCAGTAATAGTTACCCCTTTCGATCTCTTTCCATGAACATCCCAAAAAACAGTCAGCATCTCTTTTCCAGCCTAAAAAACGGCCTTTGTCCTTTGGAGTCGATTCCTCCATAGCAATTTACTGTTTGGAAAGTATTTTTGATTTGGGCGTGTAATGGTGTATCCAGGTTTCATCTACAGTCATTAATTGGACCAAAACTTGGATTTAATTGACCTAAACTACCCAAACAGAGCATTAAAAACTTTCATTCGAACGCGGTTTTTGTCTTAACGTGAGCAAACGCGGCACCCATCGCGCTGGGAGCTTGCTCATGCTTAAATCCTAATTTACATACATACATACATAGTCTCACGCCTATATCCCCGAAGAGGTAGGCAGAGGTATATTGCTACACCCACTTTTCGCCAGATTCATTTTATCCCACGTAATAGGGGGCGAACCTATTGCCGTACCGGGCACGTTACCAGACTCCGTGTTGCTACTGAGAATTTCCTAACGGAAAAACCCAATAACACTTTGCCCGACCCGGGAATCGAACCCGAGACCTTCCAATCCCACGCGCACATTTATGCCGCGAGACCAACGAGGCAGTCTTAATTTAATATGTAACTAATACATTTGTTGGTCATTTTCATAGCCTTTCCTATCTCGCTTACTCAATTCCGCGGTCGTCTAGAACTACATATTTGGTTAAATTTAGCGAGGTTATCGTCAGTGGTTGCAGTTTTCCACGTCCCGGACCTTCATCTGTATCCCCAGCTCTTACGAACAGGTTTAAAAGGTCACGGTCAAAATGGGCGTAAAACCAACAGCTATAAAATATATTTTTTGTGAAAGCTAATGACCATTACTTAATTTTATACTATGACGGCAATCACCCAAACAACCGGAGAGCAGAGATATTCAGTGATGTTCAAACGTATTTTTTTATAGAATCCAAAACAATCGCTAATACAACGGAGATAACACGACACTATGTTGTGCAGAGCTAGGCCAAAGAAACCAATCTATTGGTTGGTAACCACAGAATTACTACATTCCACCCCTTTCTAACTTCTCTCTTACTCAGGCGCCGACCAAAAAAAAAGCGTGCGGGCAGGCCAAATATGAATAGCAGACAAATATGAATAAAGACTCATATATTCATATTTTGTTATTTGCTCACGTTTTGCTATCATTGGTTTATGTTTCTCCACGACTTCTGACCCCTGCCATCGCTTTCTTGACCTGTTATCGCTTTCTGATTGGACTGTTGTTATATAACTGAACTTATCGTAGCTTGTGTTCTGCTGTTTTTCTTAAGTGCAATGGTCCGCGATGGTGTTTATTTAATTGAATTATATAGAGAGGAGTCATTAGATGATTTAAACAGATGTAATATCCTGCAAACTTATGTGTGGTTGCTTCAAATTAAAATACAGTCGCGGCATATCAGATTGCGCATGCGCACATATAGTACTTACATTTTGATCGATAGAGACCAAATCGGTAGAAATGCGATAGTTGAGCATTACTGCACTTGCTTAACAGGCAGAAGAACAGTAGGAAGTTGTGCCCACATAGTTTCAGTTTTGTGGTTTTTAGGGTTAGGATGGCACGAGCCTTTCATTGCACCCACAGAACATTTATTAGATGTTATAGTTGATGATAACCATTGATATTTAAATAAAATGTATCAATATATGGAAGTTTTTAACAAATATGTGTGTTTTATTTAACCAATATTTGGAATTTTTTTGCAGTGATACCCGGTCGATATCGGGGTTAAAAAGTATTTAGGGGGCATATAGAAGTACAATAAAGTAAATTACAACACATTTTATTTCTGTTGGTTTTACGCCCAGCTCTCATACAAAAATGCCCATGATCCTTTAGCTGCACAAAATTTCATTGTGCTTAATGATGGAGCAGAGAGACAGTGATAGCATAGTGGAGGTACCAATGGCAGTCCGTGCAGAGGGTATCGTGTTCGAATCTACGGTACGCACCAATGACTTTTCAAAGTTAAGTGCGTATTAAATTGTTAATTATAGCTTGCCCCGTGCCTCGGAGCACGTTAAACCGTCGGTCCTGTCATTAAGATCTTTGACAGTCGTTACGGGGAGTCAGTACCCTCAAATAAACTGATACTGGTATAAACCATTGAATATCCCGCTATCCCTTTGGGTTGCGGAGGTCAAACGGCAGTTAGTTGCTCTTGGAAAAGTTGATATTCTGTCATATCTGGTTAGACTAGTAAGCGGATCTCGGGCTCTAACGCTATAACTCTATAACGCTAGGGCGATGATGATAGAGCAGAGAGTCCCTATAAACAGTGTTTTAATCAAATTTTTAATGGCGTCGGCGTATTGTCTTTTAAAAACAAAAATTTAATGACAGGTCGATACAAAATTTCCCATTGTCACAAAGACACTCACATCGACTCAGTCGTATGGCTGTCAAACAGCAACTACTGGTACAAAATAGCTAAAATGTAGGTGGGTAACTGCCACAGGAAGTACAATTACATCCACAACACTTTTTTGACGAGTGAGTCCTTCAGGTTGAGGTCAGAAACTTTTCAGATCACTCTAGTATGTTTTAATGCAAAGGAAAGTTATTTTTGTTTTAGTTGATTTTAGAAGATTTATAATAAGTAATATATTTGATTTTATTACATAATTATAATATTTTGTTGCCATACCTAATTCTGGTAATTTTGATATTGTAATTTTATGTTTATTTTTTTATATATACAATGTTACTACTTCCAATCCAGGTTTTTTATTTCATGTGAGATCAATAATCAGTGAAAAAATTTCACAAATAAACTTTCACTAAGAATGCCTAACTTTAGTGTTTAAATATCAATAAGTGTATTTAGTTGACCCAAATTCATGTATTCACCTTCATCTAATGTGTGGGAAAACTGAATAACTACAATATAGAATTAGCTAACTACGGTATGTTTGCAATATCTTGGTGTGGCAAAATTGGATAACTTGGTTTTTTATTTTTATAATTTTTTTGGTTCATGATAAGAGTTAGTTTTATCAAGCATAGAATGGACAGCAAATATACTTAAAGCATATAAAATCGCCGACGGTAAAATTGTTCTCTATTTCTTAGTGATGTAAAAAAAATGTCAAAAAAACAGTAAACCGCCATTATCTCGAAACTGGAAATTTTGAGTTATTCAGTTCATCCATTATACCCACGATATATGTATATATATATATATATATATATATATATATATATATAGTCTAACTAGTGCCTTTACTGTATTTTTTTCTGAAAATAGGGTTTTCAATATTCTCCTACGAACACAAAATTGATTCAAAGCGTTGTTCTGTAGTGGGGATCGAACCCACAATGCTCAGAGCAGTGCTATACGGCCAGCCGACCTTATATACTACTATGCCTTCGGTTCAATCAAACTATAAATGACAAAGTGTTTTAACGTCGGTTACCGATCAATTTATTAGAATTTTACAACTTTTAAAGGATCATCTTTACAGTAAATCTAAAACCTTTAAACCAGCGATTCTTGTATATTATTTATATTTTATTTATTGAGCGATAATACTATATGTATAGACTGCCTCGTTAGTCTCGTGGCATAAATGTGCTCGTGGGATTGAGAGGTCTGGGGTTCGATCCCCGGGTCAGGCAAAGTGTTATTGGACTTTTCCGCTAGGAAATTCTCAGTAGCAGCTCGGAGTCTGGTAATGTGACCAGTACGGCAATAGGCTTGCCCTCTATTAAGTGAACTAAAATAAATCTGGTGAAAAGGGGGTGTAGCAATATACCTCTGCCTACCTCTTCGGGGATATAGGCGTGAGACTATGCATGTATGTACTATATTGATGACATTTTATTGTTTAAATTTTTATAATTTTACATATTGTTTAGCTAATTTTGGTTATGTATTAGCATGTTAAGTTGTGAGTACGATGTGGGCATTATTAAACATATAAACAAATAGTTGTGGCAACCTGTCTGATGGCTTAGGCTGACATGCTTATGCATACACCTTCTGATGGCGTGGAGGCATAGTGATACAGATCGTGCTGGCTCCCTCAATAAAGGTTGAGCCGTACAATTGCTGTTGAATGCGGGCCATCAGTGGGCCGAGTCAGTCAAAAGCGTCAGATGATTTCCTGCATTGTACTTGCATACTAAACCCTTTTTTTGCCTGGACTTTAAAATATCAAGAAAAGACTAAAGAAATGGAAGTGACAAAAAAAAACAATTACTCTGAGTTTGTTTCGGCTTTTCTTCTCAAGAAGTCATTTAGCTAGGAAAAGCCGGCATCATCTAGAATAGGGTTTTGACATGTAAGTGTTGTAAACAACCAAAATGCAGAAATAAATATGTCTTTTTGTCTTTATATGTATATCATCTGAATCTGGGCAACGGTTCCAACGATATTCGTAAAATGTTGTATGTGTTACGGTTACAGTGGCGATAAATCTATCTAGCTGGAATACATTTGTAGAAAACACCCAAAAAATACGAGAAAAGCTTGGTCATCCAAATTAAAAGTTACATGTTGCCTTGCATACAAGCGCTGCCTAACTTGAAATCCATTTAGCTCCAAGTCACTTAGTTGGATCAGCGGACCGGCGGCGGCGTTGCGGTCCACCAGACCGCTTACAATAATAGCGGGCTATCTTGCAGAACCATCGGTCGGTAAACTTCAGATAACTATGAATGGAATTTATATAGAAAATTTCAGAAGCACTTCGGATCTATGAAATGATATTAATGTAATGCTTCGCTGTAAAGATGTATTCTGTAGGCATGAGATTGTTGTGCCAGGTTTTTACAAAACGAGGATGTTTTTAAACTGGTATCATATGGTATCATATGGTATGATATTTGTATTCGTCCAATGTTTGAGTGAATACACTATTGTGAAAATGTGGAATATTTGTGTAATACTCGTAGTAGATATTCTTTTTTAATAAATATGGATTGATCTCTTCAAAGTTTTGTTTATCAATAACAAGGAAATTTTGAATTACAATATGTGTGACAAAGTGGTCTAAGTGGTTGCCTAGACATATAACTGCGCCGAGTTATCCACACGAGGCAAAACTTTGTGTGACTCACGAATTCCACCCTCCTTAAGTGATAAATGTTTGAAAAGTCGCTAGCGATACAAGCACATCACATCTTCAATTGAATTGAAACAATGAAAGCAATGACAACTTATGATATCATCATCTGTGATCATCATCAATGATATGACATAACCAAAATCATAGCTACTTTAAGTGAGAATCAAATAAATAACCGTATTCTTTCACTCGATACTAGTAAAAATGTTACCCCAATTTAAGAACAATTCATCCCACCAGCTCGTCCAAATAAATTAAAATATTCCACAAATAGTATACAATCCACTTACCACCTGCTAAAAACCCGAGTAACAAGCAGCTGCATCACGAAACCGTAGGTAGGTTCTAGGCGATTTGGAAAAAAATGGACTGTATTTAAAAGAAGAGGATGTAGGATTGGATACGGGAAGAGGTGATTGTGAGTGGGTATAGGATATTTCAAGGATGGAGGGCACTTACCTTATATGGCAATCTTCTTCGTTTCCGAAGGGCAGTCTCCTGGTGGTTTCGTGATGCAGCTGCTTGTTTTCACTTCACTTCACAGTCACTTCCACTTGCGAGCGGGTTTCTTAAGAGGTAATAACTATAGCGGGAGAGGCGCGGGTGATCCGGTCTAGCGGACGCGTATCGCGAATCGCACGTTCTTAAAAGTTCAGGACAGTCACTCGCGTCGACGATCGCGGCGACCAATCAGGCGAAAGGCAGTGCCTCTTCCAGGGAGTGGGATAGAGGGAGACGGAAATATGGTATCGCTCACACTTGTACGTGGAACGATTGATGTTGATGTTATTAGTTATAGATAGGAAGGTAGATGGCGCTACCAAGGGCCTTGATCTGAAACAAGAGAGATAATAATTAATTGTGTTACTGCGTGACCTGTGTTGCCAACTTTTTTTATATCCTTTCCTTTAATTTAGGGTACCTTTTTAAGAAAAGTTATTTTCTTTACCTTCGGCGAACGTAATTATCTTTCTAACTTCGATGGAGAAATAAGGACATGAAATAAGTTCTTGTTAGTGAAAAAATTTGCTGAACTTTTATTAAAATGTATGACGTCATTACAGTGTAAATATTCTAGTTTTATTAACAGCTTGGTAATTAAGAATGGCGTAGAAATAAAAATGTATAATAACTTAAATTAAAAATATTCTCAATATCTGAGGAAACTTCTAAACACCTTTTATACTTTAGTAATTTAATGCTTCGTTCATTATAAATTAGGTACACTATGTAAAGTAAGACGAATAAAATTAAAATAAATGTATACAATTTTTTTATAGCTCAATCAAAACTGCGCACCTTTTCCTAAGGTCCCAAGTACACTTACCTACTGCTACTATGATGTAGGCCGCGCATACGTTGCTTGCGTTTCCGCATGATATCGGCGGTACGAACAAGAATTAACATGTGTGAATAATCGTTCAAGTAGAACTGGAGCAATCACAATGGATGTAAGTTGGTCGTACTTATACAATAATCACATTTAGTACAAGCATTCTAATAGAAGGTACTTGGAAAATCGGACAACTGTGTATCTGTTCGCTTGAGTTCGTATCACTGAATTTCATACAAAAACGCGTGAAATGAGAACTCTCTTTGAAAGCTCAAAACCCACACAGTTCGAACTGTTGGTCACATATTGTATAAATCCCTACAAAACCGTAATCCAATTACTTTTTGCACTATCAGCTGGATACTGCAAAAAGTTATTGGATTGGAAATAATATTGTACATATTTCAGTTTGTAACTTTGTACGAAGTGTGTGCAATACCTAAACAGTTTTATTTCTTTACGTGTATTGGTAAAGTGATCAGACGTCGATAATAATAAAAAATAATCCTTCATCAAAGCTTCGGATGCAACCGCCAAAATAACGCATATGCATCGACCTTAATGAATTTAATTTTCTATTAATTAATTATGTTTTACATAAAACAAATTGCATTCGAATGATTTCAGGCTAAATTTAATTATAGTAATTAATACATTAACTTTTGTTCTATATAGTAATCATCAATTAAGTATACAGCGGTACCTATTACCAATACCAATTATTTATAATACTGTTCATAAATTATAGTAATTTGGACTATTCACAGATTATAATTGTCAGTTAAGAGTATTATTAAGTTCTATGGCACAGGGCTATTCTAGCACAGATGATTATGTACTAAAATATATTGAATTGATAAAATCATGAAATCATCGGTAAACGAAAAAAGACTACTGTCTTGTCTAGTGGTTAACGACACAGCTAAGCTGTAAACAATGGGTTAAAATTCGATCTAGTCAACATTTTATTTATAAACAAATAAATATATTCGACTTAAAAATATTTGCCTGTGTTATAAGTTGACATAGATTTAATGATAGTTCTTCTAATATACATATTTTTATAGCGTCACGCCTGTATAGCCAAGGAGTAGAGGTGCCCCCCCCCCCCGTGGGATCTGCACCTTGTCGTGGTGGGGGGGCTCAGTAACCGTGGCTTGGACACCCGCGGTGACGCTAAGAAAGATCCCGGATGTGGACGCTCCGCGTGGGCTTGGAGGGGCCTGCACAGGATGCGTCCAAAGATGTGGGTGCAGGGGGCAGTTCTGTCTGTCCCTCGCAGTCGGGCGCGGTCGCGGGAGGAGAGGCGTGTCGGTGTTGAGTTGCCGCGCGCCCTATCTCCCGCGACCAAATGGGGGCGCACCATTGTTGCGTTGCGGTGGGCCGCAGAGGAAGAGGATGCGGAGTTGCCAGATTGCCGTCCTCCCTATCCTCTGCGGCCGCTGGGTGTTTTGGCGGCGGAGCCCAACACCTTCATCTGCCGCCAAGGGGGTTTTGTTCGCGGCCCGCCTGACCGTCTGGCGGGCCAATACCCGTCGGGGGTAGCGACGAATGCTTCGGCGATACCCGACCCTAGAGGTTACAGTCACTTTTCGCTTTATTAGTTTTAGGCACCAAGTAATTGGGGACGAGCCTATTGTGTTACTGGGTACATTGCCAGACTCTTATGCTGCTACTGAGAATTCGCAGAACTCAGTAATACACTAAAGAACTTTTTCTAAGTTAAAAAGACATACGTGGGATTTTTCTGTATTGACAGATTTTGAGGCTTCTGAAGTTGGTATGGCGGTGGGACGACGGTGGCCTGGCGGTGGTTCAGTTGTGGAATGTTTGTGGCGCGACTGAGGTATGGCCAAAGTCACACAGTGACGAGTCGGTGCTACTAGCGTTGATGTGGCGACGAGCAGACCTAAAGGAGATCTGACATTCATAACAACGACTTAGCAGACGTATGCGCTATTATGACGCTAACCTATTATGTTCCGGGCTCAGTTACCGCTAAATTTGATATTTGATGGATGGATTTGGAGTTTTGAGTTGTTTGAGATACATGTTTGACATATGTGTATGGAGCTCATGTCAAATTGGGTAATAAACGAACGAGGCCTGAGGCTAGGAACAAAAATAAATAAAGGTACAACCGAATTGAAAAACTCCTCCTTTTATCATAGTCTGTTAAAAATTACAGAGGCGTTTTGAAACATGAAAATTCAATTACTGTCGCAATTTATGTTTAACGCGCGTTATGGGCAAGACCATTTCGAGTATTTAGGCTAGGTAATTAAAGTTCATTCCTTTCGCTTCGCTAAACTAACCTTTTCGAAATGAAAATATATAAAGTTTAACTAAACTACTTAGACAAGATCGTTATATACCTAATACCAACTAAGTCCAAGATTAAAACTTAATATTTTATCAAAGTAGTTCTAAGTTTGCTTAATTCAATAAAATGTTACTTTTGTACATTTTAGATATATGTAAGTTGTTTACAAAACAAAATACATCAGGAGGTATGTCATGATAATTATCTTAGTGTTGGCTGCGATGTACAATCGTCATCTTGGTATACGTTTAAAAACGTTGACTAAACTTTGAGCTACGTTTAAGTTACTTCTGGGCATTTTTATATCGATTTATTTCTTAGAGAGACAAGGTACCGAAAATAATTAAAAATGACACTCCTCTTTACCAGTAAAAATATATCCTCTGCGTTTTTCGTTGATTATTTGATGACAATTTTATTGGACAAACGATGGCAAATCAAAAATATTTTTTCTATTATATTTTGTACTTGTTTTATAAATTTTGGGAATATCAATCTAAATAGTTTTAACTCTTAAGAGCTATAATGAATCGCATAACCCACTAAGACTATAATGGGTGTAAAAACACCCTAGTTTCAAAAATGATGAAATTATTAATTATATACATACATACATAGTCTCACGCCTATAACCCCGAAGACGTAGGCAGAGGTAGACTTTAGTCCCACGTAATAAGGGGCGAGCCTATTGCCGTACCGGGCACATTTCCAGACTCCGTGCTGCTACTGCGTGTTTGATGTCGAGTTTCCGTCTCTACGCAAAGATGGTATTTGCATCGTGTTATCCCTTAGTCGCCTCTTACGACACCCACGGGAAGATAGGGGGTAGTGACACTTGTATTCTATGCCGTCAAATTATGAATTAATTGAATGAAATTGTGCATAACTTATTTTTAACAGTTAATTTGGACCTTTGTTAACAATTATATGACGTAATTATCTGAACATATTTTTGTGAAAACCTTAATAAAAATTAATTTGGAAATATGAATTAAACAGGTAACTATATAAGAGGGTAGGTACCATATTCTTTTTTCTTATAGACTCACGCCTGTGTCCCCGAACGTATAGGCAGAGGTGTAATATTACACCCACATTTCGCCAGGAATTTTTAGGTCCCACGTAATAGCGGGCGAGCCTATTGCCGTTACCGGGCACATCACCAGACACCGTGCTGCTACTGAGAATTCGGAAAAAACCCAGTAACACTTTTGCTTGACCCGGGAATCGAACCCGAGACCTCCGATCAGCAGTCGCATACGCTATCCACTGGACCACGGAGGCAGTCCATAAATATAAAATTATTATGATATCTTTAGGTACAATTTTCACATCCTTGGGTAAATTCATCACATATACATAAATGGCGTATTCTTGACTTGACGACCGGTTGGCGCAGCGGGAGTGTAAGCGACTGCTTCGACGATGGTCGCGGGTCCCGCTCAAGTCAAACATTCAGTCAAAAAGGTAAACAATTACGTTATTTATCAGTGAAGCACTATGACTATGGTTGTTTTTAAACCCGGGAGGCAAGCGTGTGGCAAAAACTGCGCGTGCGAACCATCGCTCCCTCTGTGCTTTCAAGGGCTACGGACTACTTGGGAGGATATACGAAAACACAGAGCACTATGACAAAAATTCAAAAGTGTAGCGCCTAAAAATCAAATGGACCTGGGTGTTTTTACACCCATATAACCTTTAAGGATTAAAAACAACAATTTATAATCTAAAAATGTATCACCAATAACAAAAGTTTTTACACAGTTGTGAAAAAGAACAAAAAATGTAAAAGTATAATATGAAAAATTTCAAACAATTTAACACTGGCCTATTACGCTGTCGTTCCAATAATTCCGTCTATTTATAATCTAAAAATGTATCACCAATAACAAAAGTTCTTACACAGTTGTGAAAAAGAACAAAAAAAATTAAAGTATAATATGAAAATTTTCAAACAATTTAACACTGGCCTACTAGGCTGTCGTTCCAATAATCCCGTCTAGTAAAGATACGTATCTCAAATTGGACGATTCATCACGAAATTTCAAGTTAAGTACCACTTCTGAGATACCGTCGTAGAAATCTAACCTCCTTGAAATGTTCAGATTATTCACAGCCTTTCTTCTGCGTGATAATATGCTTCTTAGGATAAAAATTGTTTAGACCAGAGGGCCGATTGTAGTATTTTTTTTATTTCAAAATGCATTTTCGATCTAGTGTCAGTGTCATACTTACATCATAATTGATGTTCTTGTAAAATAACTGATCATCATCAGCATTTAACAGTCCACTGCTGGACTAGGCCTCTCCTATGAAAGGAGGAATTGGCTTACTATACCACGCTGGCCAAACGGGTTGAAATAACTGATATTTAAATGATATAGCGTCTAGATTGTAAATTGAACAAAGTGTCAAATTATGTGTTAACGTCGAACTATAATGTCAAATTATACGTAAATTACCTTATCTGTTACAAACAATTTTAAACTTTCGCGATTAGCATACATTAAACAAGGTTAGGCATAAATATGCCTCAAATATATTATTTATCGCGAGTAAGAGCCGCTAAATAACCTTGTATAATTATTTGTAACGATGTCAATTAACTACGGAATTCAATATTCGAACTATAGATAGATCTGTAGATTGTAGATTCGTTTTTGACATAAGCTCCATACAAAATATGTTAAACACGAATCTAAAATCTACAGATCTATCTATAGTTCGGATATTGAAAACGGCCGTTATTAATCAAATTGCATTTCGTTCCAAATACAGTGTCGGAATGTTATCTTCCAATTGTAAGAATTAATTGTTTGACGCTAAGTATGAATCTTATAAGAGGTTGACAACAGAGAATGTCGACTGAACTAAAATATAGTATATTTCCTTCCAAACATGTTTTATTTTGTGCGAAATGAAATATATTATATGCCAAGAAAATATAAAGACAAAATAGTCTGTGATGTTTTGATGTTGTGACTATTTATTAATTTGACTAATGTTTTTGACTTTTTGGAGTTGTATTTGGGTCATTTTTGATGATAAGTTATAATTCTATGTAAATAGAGGCTTATAAAAGTTTCAAATATTTCTAACGTTGCTTTTCTGTGTTGCGTGAGTATATTTTTATATATTATGTACAATATATATATTAATGGCCTTACCCTTCTCATAGTGAGAAGAGGCCCATGCCCAGCAGTGGGACAGTTTAAAGGGCTGATGATGATGATGATGATATATATTATATTTTCAATACAATTATGTTTCTATTATCTATTAAAGTCATTAAACCAAGTTGAAAGAGAGCTTCAGCTCTTTGTAAATAAAATACGAATAACCTGCGATGAAATATAATGCTTAACATTTCATATTTTCATTAAGGATATTGACGGATACTAGTAATACAGCGAATTATATATGATACCAAGTTCTGGAGCGTTCTGTTTATGCTTCAAAATATCGTACCACATACTGCGGGACGATGACTGTTTGACGACAAGGAGCTGACGGGGCAACGACGTGGCGACTACGGGACAACTACGGGGCAATTACGAGGCAACTACGGGGCAATTGCAACGCAATGATGGGGAAACAATGGAGCGATGCGCAACGACCTGTTGACAACGACTCAGTGATGTAACGTGTATCTGCGATAGCTTAATGAGAGTGTCTTTACCATCAAAGGAAAACATGGTGAGAATTATATTCTATACACGTTACATCAGAGCATACAGAACAGCATCAGTACCGAATCGTGTACGTTTTTGTGCATTATATGTAACGAACAAATAGAACAAGGACATTACGAAACGGTCAAATAGGTCAGCAACATATACACTGAAGGCCAATTCTTGTATTTTCTGACATCGACACTATATTTTGAACGAAATGTGATTAAACTTTGAATTGACTCGCGATGGTATTCTGCTGACTTCATGTCATTACCGTCTTATTTGACATATATTGTTCGTCGTTGACCACTATTTTGACGTATTGTTCAATTTACGATCTTGTCACGATAACATGCAAGTATCAGTTATTTTAGGAGAATACTATTTATGACATTAGTATGACACTGACATTAGATTGAAACGTTTCAAGGTCATGTGAAGTCCATAGTTCGCTTGCTGGTAATTTACAATTCTTGATATTTGGCACACAAATGTTGAACGATTTCCAAGAAGAATTCAATGGGAAAAGTGGATAATGCTGTTTTAAATCAAAAATACTAAAATGAATAGTGTGCCCGATAGTTGGCAATAGGCTCACCTCCTATTATATTGGGACCTAAACATAACTGGCGAAATGTGGGTGTGAAATACACCTCTACCCACCCCTTTGGGGATAAAAGGCGTGATTTATGTTATTTTACTTAAATTAAATGAAAAATGTTTTAAAGCATTTATTGATGATATTGTGTTTGGAGTTATCAGAGTAAGCAGCAAGCTAACTGTACTCATAAAGAACAATGGCAAGTTCCCATATAACACTTTATATGAAATCGAGTCGAAGCGTCTATGTATGAAAAAATGTTAAAAACAAAGGGGTTCTATTACTTAAACATAATCATCAAGACTTTTTATTTTAGGAGACCGTAAAAAAAAGATATGAACATTGTTTATAATTTAAGGTTATGTTAATAGAAAACAACTTTGTAATTACACAAATGCATTAAATACATTTAGATAAGGGGTGGTGATGTGCAAAAAGCATTGATAGGATATACCTAGACGGATTCAAGATCAGTGTCTAGACTTGATAAGTACCTAATATTAAAAAATCAAAGTTCCATTACGAAATAGGGATGTAGACTATGTAGGATGTATGTAATTCTTTATCTTTCACAATGTTATTGAGTATTAGAGCCCCACCTCATTATGAGGCCATGGCAACGTCGCCAGCTACCGTACAATTTATATTGAAATGTATGGTACCTAACTCACTTGGCCACGGTTTGGCAGCCATAGGCACATTTCAATATAAACTGTTTGGATACGCAGCCGGCGGAGTCGCCATGGCGTACAAGTGAGGCAGGGCTCTTATGATTAGACGTCACGGCATGATGTTAGATCTCTTTAATAAATAGGTACAAGTCACTTGCTTTTATAAGGAACTAGCTTTTGCACGCGTGGAAGTCGAAAATTATCCCACAGGAACTCAATACCAGGATAAAAAGTATACTATATCCTATACCAGGTTATGGTCTATCTGTGCGCCTAGTTTCATTTTAATCGGTTCAGTAGTTTTTTCGTGCGTAACAAACAGCAATAAACATCGCATTTATAATATTAGTAAGGATAAGGATATGGGATCTCTCTAAGTGCGCCACCAACAGGCATGACAAACCTTATCTGAAGGTGACAGCTGCAAATGAAATAAAGGAATGTTTTTGAAATCAAATACTTACTCCATAATTGATAAAAACAGACCATTTGTATTAGATTGCTTTAAAAGAGACACCAATAGACTTATAAAACTCTTTAGTAATAAAACAGTGCAAAAGGATTTATTATTTAATAAATACAAATTAAAGATGAATGGACCTGACGTGGTTCTATTTTCATTTGGATAATATTTATCATGTTCTGTTCTAGTTCGGTCGGGCTATCTTTTAATATTTTGTCACTTTGCCTTCGTACTAATGAAAATCCACACAGAAGGCACACATTTCTATGGCCTCGTGGACACGGTCCAGCTTGTTCACCTTCATTAGCATCTTGCTGCAAACTCTGATTTAATTTACTCAATCCATAGCGAGTTCCCAACATGCTTCACAAATATAATCATCATCAGTAATCTAAAAATTAAGATAAGCAATTATTACTACAGGCAAAGAAAACGCATCACACTACATCTAGATAAACTAATGTTACCGAATTTTGTAATATTTTAAACTGCTTTGAAAATTCACTGAAACTTACTTACGCTAAATTGGTAAGTAAGTATAATCATGTTTAAAAACTTACGATTTGTGGATAAACCCAGTTGCAGAGCAAAGTACAAACTCTTGTGTTCTGATTTAAGATGCGATATTGCCGAAGAGTATTGACGTAAATGTTACAATTCACGCACAATATGCGTGTAGGCCTGCTACTTTGCATCATCATAACAAAATCTTATGGCACAATCGAAGTCCGTGCAGAAAAAGCTATAGGTCCAGATGTTTTGAGCGCAGATAGTCCGTAAGAAAGCACAAGTCGTCGTATGGGGCAGCGAATCAAGTCCAGGGGATATGCAAGAATCAAAAATAAGGATAATTTAACAAAAAACTGCGAAAACAACGAGAACAGTACCAAACAAGCTTTTCGGAAAGAAAAGAACGTTGACAATGTCACAGACTATAGTTGGTGCCACGAGAAGATGGACTTTTTGCAAACACACATTCAGGGTTTCACAACCTTTGTTTCTAACAGTTGTTTTTGAGATTTTATGCCTTAGTAAATTTTTATGCTTTTTGAACATTAGTTTTTTTGTTTCAATGCTCAATTATGCTACTAAGTATTCGAATTTATATTTTATTATCTATTACTTCTTGTCGTGACTATTTTGTTTCTAATTTTACAAAAATGAACATAATTTATTTTGTGTTTGAGTATTTGAATTTCCCGGAAGTATTTTCATGAATTTGCTGATTTTTTTTAGTTTTTACACGTAAATAATTCTGTAAATGCAAGACAACAAAATAGAGCCATGTATGTCAATAATAGAGTACAAGCAAGGAACTCGATCGTATAGTCAATAGCTAAGCTATCGTAAAATATAAAAAATACCACTAATGAATAATATTACAGACCACTAGCTAGTACATCACATTAAAATGTCTAGGCATATAGATTTTACATTGTGTATGAATGAAAACGTCACAATGAACTTAAATAAAATCGTTATATAATAGGTTGCAATCTGCGATTCTGCACCCGCTTTTCCGAGATGCCGACCGTAGGACGAGCATTGCGACACCAAAAATATTCTTAACATCTAAAAAATATGTTTTATCTTCTGATAAATGCCTAAGAATGAAAAAAAAAAGTTGATGGATTAACGCAAAATGTTGACATTCCAGGCGTCTGACATACTCCAGTACCACAAAACACTGTTGGCAGCGCATATATCGATAAAACCCCGATCAATTGACATATTACTTTGCAATGACACATATTTGTGTACCGTGCGCTTATTGGATTTTACATTATTTGTTTTTGACAGATCTGTCGCTAAGTTACTTAGTAGAAATTCTTTGTTTCAAAAAGTCTATGTTCTCGTGGCACGGTCTATAGCGATCATAGACAAGGGCAAGGAGTAGGGATACTGACAATGTAGACATTTTCACTTGGTGTTGTCATTAATTATCTTTCAATTGCCTACTGATACCTCTAATCAAGGAGCAAGTATACATGGAGGGAGCATTTCAAAATGAGTTGTAAACGTATATGCATCTCTTTTCTCTTTATTTACAAAACTGCATATGTTCGAGTATGATAGCCATAGAGCTTTTATACAGCCTTGAATGACATAAGCCAAGAAAAATGTTATGTCATGTCGATGTTCGTCCAGCTGGAGTGAAAGCCGTGTCGAAATAAATTGCAATTTTAAATGCTACAAAATATTACAATTGTAGATATGACCACTTCTAAACATTAAAAAATGACCATAGTTTGTAATGCCGTCGGATGTAAAAGCCAAATGGGTCTATTGACCGAAAATGGTCAAAAAATATCTTACCACCGGTAAGTCATAATAAGTAAAATTGTAGATATCTGCCGTAATAATTCTACAATGATATTTGTAAAGCTTATACTTAAAGATAAAGATAATGACCACCGTTGACACATATTTTTATTCCAGTAGTCACAATGAAATAAATATAATAGAAATATTTCGATAAAAAATATGAGGACAGTGTTGTAATACAATTGTCAGTTAGAAAACCAGTTTCAGAAAGATTATAATTTGAATAATTGGTTATTAATTGTGATTTTTTGTAGATTTCCAAAGAATATGAGAAATATGAGAAAGGGAGAATGGCAACAGTCTAATTCTTCTAAACTTTGTTCGCTTGATTTTGTGTCTGCTTGTTATCAAGAAGGATTTCAAAGAAAAGTTTTGCATTCTTATGCTGTGCCTACTATTTTTACTAGCCAGATATATAATACTGAGGTTTGTACTTCTACTTTATTATAATTAACTTATATTTTTATCAATCAATATATACCAACATTGCAACTGTTAAAATATGCTATAGAAATCATATATACATATATGTAGGTATATCATAAACAGATTTGTGTTGTAATTTTCAGAAATGTCCGAAATAACGAAACCTTATTTTTAGAAGCGATAATAAAGCTTCAAGATTCAAGAGTGAACATGGCTTGCACTTCTGGAACTCAGGATGTAAATATTGTTCGTAAATGTTAACTGTTTCCGCCCATGTACATCCCATTTTGGTAATACATATAGTATCAGACCTGCTGGGCAGTTATCGTGTGCATTACTTTGTGGTATAAATAAATGATTTTGACTATTTAGACTTTTTTTTCAATTACTTTCCTAAATACTGTAAAAAGAGAGGTAATAATAAGATATGATCAATCTTATCTTATTATTACCTCTCTTTTTACAGTATTTGTTTTGTTGTAGGCACCTAAGTACTATACTCTAAATAAAAGCTCGTAAAATAATATACTACTGGTATATTACTTAATCAAATGCTTATCTTGTCTCTACATACCAAATTATATACCAATACCAATAAAAGATTAATGCATGAGTACATCACTATTGACAGTAATTTCTTCTTTTGAAAAAAATGCGACATGAGTATTTCAAGAGGTAATAAATACAATACATCTGTCTCGGTTACACATATGAAATTTTATACAAGTAAAAAGAAATAACGATAGGTTTCTTGTTTATGCTTAAAGCTATCACTCCATGTATACTTGCTCCTTGTCTCTAATTAAATGATATCTCAGATCAAGTAAACAAATTATATTTATTTATATCATAAATACAATCTTCTTTTTATATAATATAATATACATGAAATATTTTTTTAACATTATCGTGAATCGTGAATTGTTTCTAGGTGTAGGTTAAAAAGATAACTTACCTTTTTTCTATTAAACAAATACGATTGTTTTGTAAATGGTAACTCTGAAAATGACATTGAACAAGCACCGGAAATGAATGTATTCAATAAATAGTTTATCAATTTAGATAATTTAACGTACGCTTTTATACATGAAACTAAAAACGTACAAAATACGAAATAATTATGTTAATAAGTTTTTCATAAGTTACGTTTATAGACGCTTCTAACACTTCACAGGTATAATCCTGCCATTGTTCTTTATATCATTAAAATTACGCTGGTCCATTTGAAAATCTTATGAAAATCCTTTTTAAATTTCGCAACTGGTACACATAGTATTATTTGAATAACAGCACTTGAAAATGAAGGTGAAATACCTTATATTTAGCCCGAAGCTACGGTAAGAGTTACATCAGCCGTGGTCACGACTTGATTAATATCGTGCTGCCATCACCCAGAAAACTTTATTTTTTTAATTTATTTATAGTTTCACACCTGTATCCCCGAAGGGTTGGCAGAGGTGTAAATATTACACCCACATTTCGCCATGAGTTTTTAGGTCTCATGTAATAGGGGGTGAGCCTATTGCCGTTTCCGGGCACATCACCGGGCATCAGACTCCGGGCTGCTACTGAGTATTCGGAAAAACCCAGTAACGCTTTTGCCCGACCCGGGAATCAAACCCGGGACCTCCGATTAGCAGTCACATACGCTATCCACTAATATGTAATATGTATTTTTTTTACTAAAAGAATTTAAGTAAATTCACCTACGCAATTTAAATAACTTCAGGTAATTTCCACAGTTGAGGCGAAAGGACTTCATTTGGTTAGCTTCTATAAAAAGCATAACCATTTATAACCACATACGAAAATAACTTCTATTGCTATCCTTTCAAGGCCCATTTTTTTTGCACTACATGTAGGAAGACACACAATAGTCGTTCCCAGACATCGAGGCAATTAATGTCAAGACGGAGATGTCGATCGATGGTATCCGTGATGTATCTGTCAATGATTAATTATACAAGACTGTTAATTAATCTTTACGTCGTTTTTCTGTCACAGTTATTTGATCTGGTAGAGCAAAAACAGTAATTGAAATACTATTTTGAGACATTATGCTATATATTAAATTACTGTAATATATTAAAATTTAAATACATACATACATAACGTCACACCTTTTATCCCCGAAGGGGTAGGCAGAGGTGTACTTCTACACCCACTTTTCGCCAGATATACTTTAGTCCCTCGTAATAAGGGGCGAGCCTATTGCCGTACAGGGCACATTTCCAGACTCCGTGCTGCTACTGAGAATTTCGTGACAGAAAAACCCAATAACACTGCCCGACCCAGGACCCGGGACCTCCCGATCCCACGCGCACATTTATGCCGCGAGACCAACGAGGCAATCGTATAGGGTTTGATGTCGAGTTTTCCGTCTCTACGCAAAGATGGTATTTGCATCGTGTTATCCCTTAAAATTTAAATAATTACCTATAAGCTGCAATGCGGCATGTATGTATCTTGAGGGTTGTAGGTGAGCACTAAGATTGGATTTCTGACAATTCCCACCCTAAGAGGGTAAATAAAATCGCCCACCTGATTGAAGATGTACCTACCCACATTGAACATATATATTTTTTTATAATACAATAATGTCACATGTACATAATATCAATCTATTTTTTATAAATAAAGTTTTATTATTATTTGAATAGTCCCACGCGAGCGGCGCCGTAGGCGATGTGTAGTATAATATATTAACTTACCAGATTTCGTATATAAACTCCAACAGCGCTGGCCATAAGCCCCTGTTTTCTTCTGGCGACATTTTAGAGGACGAGAGTACGATTCGAATAAACTACACTACATATATACCTACTATCCCGCATGAAATATTTATGATGGCACGTGTATTCATTTATATATATTTAAATGGGTGGTTTACTAATAGTATAGAGCCTCAATTATTTCATTTAATTTGTGGTTACTGGTTGATAGTATAATTATTCAGTAATTTACCATCAGTACGATAACACATAAATCAAAGCCATATTCTACTTCAAATTATCATCTCCAAACCAGTTATATACATTCAGTAGCGTAGAACAAAATCAAACAGAATAACCGTTGAAGTTTATTATTCTTTGTCGTCACAATCCCACGGGCGGTCGCAATTCAACAAGACAATAAGAATTGCTATTCGATTGCGTCCGTCTCAGCGGGGCGCAATTAAGCGACTCTCAAACAGATGCTATAGCTACGCTACCGACTGTTCGCAATAGCTTTAAGATAAGGTTAACTATTCACGTCATTGGCACTCTTTAGCGCAGTGATGTACCTAGCTATATTTTTAGACATGAAATTCATTTCATTTTAGTTTTGATCACGGCTTATTCGAGTACTGTATTATGTAACTTGTGCACAGTGTTTTGTAATGGGCGGTTGCAATCACAGAACAGTTAAGAGAGGTTAGAACGGCCTTGTGGGCGTGGCAGGCTCGCCGTACTTGTGAGCAAACGCTCATATGCCGAAAAATTTGATTGACGCTGTCAACAATCGTGCTCATATTGCGACAGTGTACGAAGCTCCGCGAAAATAAAAGAATTATGCCGTCTTGCGCTATAATAACGTGTCGAAAAAGAAGCCAGTTATGTACTGTGGCTCGAGAAGGGATTTCTTTTCATCGGTAAGTCCAAAAATCTTAAAATAAAAATGATATTTGTAATTATTACAATAGTATTATGTAATTTGTAGACAAAAACGATACTATCGCAAACAAATAATAAAATATACATTGCTGGCAATACGTGGGTACCATCTAGTACTACGTAGGCGATTGCGCAATGTATTTCGTTCACTGTGAACGTCAAAGCTTGAATTCTGCTATATCTATGGTGGTGGGTCTGATAGTGTTGTAACTACCAAGCTGTGAACAATGTCGATTGTGAGTTCCTTCGTGTGAATATATTCAAATGATTGTTATCAGTAATATTAAGATTAACATAACTTTGTTTATTACTACCGATTAATGTTTATTGTGGGTTATTAACTTAGTATCGCGGGTTACATATCACATATTTTAATTAAGAAAATTGATTGTGACTAGTGTTGAAAATGACTAAAGTGACTGAATTTGACTGACTGTCATTTACGGTCAAATTGGTCAAAAACAGTAAAAAAAAAGGTAATTAACTGTAAATAATGGTCAATTTCGGTCATTTTGATTTCACTAATATTTTAGTACTTTTTTAAGTATTTTCTAAGTTTTTGTGATTAATATAAATGTACAGAATTCTTAATTGAAACAAAAAGTGGTTTATAATTATTTATTGTAGTATTTAACATTTTACAATGTAGGTTTCTTTAAAAAATAGAATCATAGTGTTAATCATTTTACTAATTGTTTTCTAATTCTAATTAAAGTATTAAGGGACCATTTTTCTCATCATCATGACCAATGATGTCTTGAGCGTGGTTCGTGGCGTCTCTGAATGCAATGTTTTCATACTCCTCTTCTTCCGAGTCTGAGCTCAAATTACACATTGCAGGAGCACGTTTATTTTCCGCAAAAAGACGGAGGTTTGACCTGACGAAAACAAGTTTTTCCACCCTTTGCTTCTGCAAGTGATTGCGTCGCAAAGAATGTGTGAAACTGAATATGCTACAGTTGCGCTCACTTGCAGCTGAAGATGGTGGAACGCTTAGGATTCGGGTAGCGATCGGTTGTCTGCCCTATATATATAGGGTGTCACAAGACCCATCACCAAGCCGAAGTCTACTCGTTTTGGACATCATGCCAAGTCATACTAAGCAAAAATAAAACCTGGGAAACGACAATTTTTTTTATTTATTCACTTTTTTCAAGTTGCTATAAAAATATTTTGTATTCAGATAGAGTTTGGCTTGGTAAGTTTGTCTTCTTTATAGTTAGATTTCCTGGAAAAACATCACAAAAAAAATCGCTGAGTGAAATTGGATACCTAAATAAATAAATTATTTGGTGGTAGTTGAGAATAGACATAAATTATTATTTCAGTCAAATTGACTGAATTTGACAATAAATGACCGGTCATTTTAGGTTTATGACAATTGTGACTGGTCATATTCAGTCATTTTACATCTCTAATTGTGACATATGCATGGGAGCACTGCTGTCAAATGAAATAAATTCGGACCATAAATTTACCGTAGCAAAAGATAAAGGGGGTCTCCTGTATCATTATATAAAGATTTACACCGACAATCTTCAGCAAATTAATGAACATAATATATGTTGACAACAAAGATCTTGCGCACCTTTGTCGGAACTGAATTATTTAGCAACATTAGTTATCACCAGGTCGGATTTTATCCTAGTGCGAGCCATGTTACAGACCTATCTAAAGCTATCATAGAAAAATATATCAATGTAAGATTGCATTTTATTTTGAAAAAATCGAATTTAAAAGATAGCAAGCGTATGCTTCTTAATAAATACGTCTTATTTCAGGGACAGTAATAGAATCGGGGTAGAAATTTTATTTAAATTATTGTTCAACATTAAAATATTATTATATTATATACTTGTGTCATTTATTTCTTTACAAACTTTAGCTTATGTGGTTGTACACATGAATAGTTTATCACGGACACTGACATCCTAGGTGGACATGGTTTTTAACTCTTGGTATTCGGATATGATAAAGGCCATATTATGTCTTCCCCTTAAATTTTATATTATTATTTATATATATTAAGAAAGGCCACACTATTTGTACCCTATCCCACCATCCGGAAATAAAAACAAACAATTGCAAAACTTAAAGTAACAAAACAACAATATTTTATCGATATAAATAATCGACCTTTTGGACACCGTAACATTAATGAGAGTGTGTGAGTGATCGTCAAGCGCGACAGTTCCATGTCAAGCGAAGTGTTTGCGCTAGTGTGACAACCAATGGCTTACTCGCGATCTAAGTAAGTGCAGTTGATTTGTGTGCGTAATGCGCGTACGTATTAGTGTATTGCTTGTAGTGGAGATAGAGAATGGGAGACACTATATCTATGGTGGGAGACAATCGGCGACACGCGTTCTAATACAAATCAGTAACTATTTCCGTTCTAACCTCCTTTAATTGTTCAGTGGTTGCAATCCAGTAAGACAATCAGAATTGCTCTTCGATTACGCCCGTCTCAGCGGCGCGCAATTAAGCAACTCTCAAACAGATGCTACAGCTACGATAGCGATTGTTCGCGATAGCTTTAAGGTAAGGTTAACAATTCACGGAATTGGCTTTCTTTAGCGCAGTGATGTTTAGAAGTGAAATTATTTTTATGTGTCCCGATGTTTCAGTCTGTTTATTTTGGTTTTGGGCACGATTGATCTTATCACTTGTGTCCGGTATACAGTAATACACTATCTATCTACACATTTAATTTAACAATATTACCTCTATTATATAAATAGTTTAGACTGTGGCGTACTCTTATTTAAGTGTTCATAGATTTTCCTGACTTTTAAATGTGTACATTCTTATATATAATTACTTTATATGTATTTCATCGTGGTCCAAGGGAGAGGCCTTTGCCCTGTGCGGGACACATAAAGCTGCTACAAAAAAAAATCTGTTCCACTTAATTTGCAATTACATGAGCCTGCATGACTTTTCAAAAAGTAGGTAAGTAGGCACTAAACATTTTCAATAATTATATTTATTCAAGAGCTAGTCTCTATGTCATATTGTCATAGCTAATTTAAAAAGAATAACGTACGGATGAAATTTACTATCGTTTGCTATGAGATTCCCACGAGTAGTCGAGGTCGACATGACAATTAGAATTGCACTTCGATTGCAACCGTCCTGGGGGAGCGCAATTAAACAATTCTCAAACAAAACCAGTGGAGACACTAGCAAAAGCTTTAGTGTCAGCATTAACGAATTTGGGATTTTCTTCTACTCCTAAATATTCACGAATAAGTTACTGTTTTAACAGTCATGAAACAATTATGATTTTATTTTAAAAATTGATTATACAAGTATTTCATTTCAAAGTATGTAAAATGTCTAGATTTACTACTAAAGACGCATTATTGTGTACTAGCTGCTGCCCGCGACATCGTCTGCGTGAACGTTATACAGCACCAAATTATTAAACAAATACCTATGATTATCCCTAATAATATTATAAATTCGAAAGTGTGTATGTATGTATGTATGTATGTTCCGTTTTCACGCTAAAACGGCTGAACCGATTTTGTTGAAATTTAATGTAGAGATATATTGGACCATGGAGACGGACATAGGCTACCATAAGTTGCAAAAAATAAACTGGGAGGGATTGTAGGGAGGGTAGAAGTTTGTACGGCACAAATTTACCTCTTGGAAGGAAGAACGCATGCGCTAATAATTGAGTGCTGCGCATGTGCTAACACATATCTGTCAGTACTGTCACGTCATACATAATGTCATATTGTGCACGTTGATTAAATTGTTCGCATATGTAAACATGATGTAAACTAATAATCATACAATATAATAAGTTTAAACCGCTGAAACGATTTTCCCTACTAATATTTTTATAGAGATATATTGAACATGTATTAGAACATGGCTTTGACAATTTGACTGTATGCAAGGTGATGTTATTCCTCCTATTTTTTACCTTTCGAGTGCTTTCGGTAGATAACGCTAGATAATGAGATGAGTTTCTGAAGTCTTTAAAATAATGTCTTCACACAACTTGAAACTGAAAGTAGATTTGTGTTACCCCGAATTTAACGCGCGCGAAGCGGCGGGCAAAAGCTAGTACCTTTTATAATAACATTCATTTACCCGTTTCTTCTTTATATTTCATATCTGCAGAAAGTGCAATAATAGAGGGAGACTGTAAAATTTACCTTCAAAAAGTGCTGATTTTCAGCCTGCTTTGAATAAATGACTTTATGGTAATTCTGCTGAATTAAGTAATAAGTTGTGACTGAAGCAGATGGAGAAAATAAGGAATACTGAATAGGGTAAAAATACATACTTATGGGACTTCTCGATAAACAATATTAGTGGTCTGGCTCTCCGCAGCCAAAATGTAAAGAGAGTCAGGACTGGTGACGCTGGAGCAAGCGACGTACAGCTGCCCGTGTGAGAAGCAGCTCGTCCTGAGGTCAACAACCGCTGCCCTCAGTGTCTGCCCCTGCGACTTATTGATGGTCATCGCGAAGCAAACACTCACGGGAAACTGTACGTACTTGAACGGAAACGGGAAGTTATGAGGTATGAAGTGAATGCGTGGTATAAATACTGCCTCGCCGACGCCACAACCCGCAAGAAATTCCGCTTCAATGGTGTGTCTGTGGAGCGAGATGACTTTAAGGCAGAAGTTCAGTCAGGAAGTTCACTTGCTGACAGGGAGTTTAGAAATTCCACAGGATAATGTGTGGCATCATCTTGCTGTACGACAGTGCTTACAAAGGTGTAGATTACTTCATTTCCCTCTATATCCGGGAGAATGCATTCGTTTATTGCTACAGCCTGATCATTTTTGGGCCTCAAAATAGCCCGCTCACACACCTAAGAATTCTGCTATTACGGTATTCAACTGATGTACCCGTACATATAGCGAATGATTTCTTCTAAGCTGGATACAACTCTACTGAGAGACTCTAGAAGCACCACCTGTCCAGCTCTCTCCTCTGGTAGAGTGCCTTTGCCAAGACTTAGAAGGACATCGCAGAATTGTTGAGCACGTGCATTGACTTTGTTTCCAGTAGCACGCCTCAAAGCTCGAAGAAAATCTTCAGACAGATGATGGTGATACTTTTCCCACAAAACTACTGTATTTGCGACTCTATAAAATACCAAGATGACGTCAAACAGATGACGCATGCGGGTCCCAGCAGCCCAGTCACTTACGCTCGCCTCCGCGAGGGTGTCATCCCAGTTTTGGTCACCGTCGAGAAAGTGACGTACTACGCAGGCTTTGCGGTAAGTGGGATACTCCACGCTATCAAATGTCCTCAGAAAAGCGAAAGACGTTGGGCCTCGAACCGTGTGAATTAACAACCGTAGAAAAGCATTTGCCATTATTCATGTGTACGGTATGAACTCTACAAAATGTGGAGTCCTTGAAACTCCTCATCGACGAGTTAAATATACCCTTTTGCCTGTCATACGTATAATATGAAGGCATCTCGTCATACGTAAGGGACCTCCCAAACTGGTCGACTTCACAGAGCCCGAAAACCAAGAGAGTTGTTGGCGCGAATTTTTCAAGCGCTCAGCAACGCTGTCGGGATCAAAATATATCAAAAAAATCTAGCTAGTTCCACATCTCACTAAAGTTTATATGCGACATGAATGTATATTCATTAAGAAGCAATAAGTACACCAATATGGCCAAAATGTCTATTTTGTACTAAATCTGTTACTATTTATTCTGTACTGTAAAAAGTAAGCATCTTTTATCTTTAAGATATATATGACACGCTTAATTTTCCTCTTACTTCGTTATTTAGCTCAAATTGCTTACAGCAATAGCGTACCGTTTTCGGATTTAACTTTTGTTATGAATGTATGCAGTTCTTTTTGAGTTCTGTTTGTATCAACATACAGACAAACTCGATGAATTTTATGAGACAGATGAAGCAGCTTAAAATTTACATAAACACATTTTTTTTAATTATCTTGCTCATCTCTGAAACGAATTAACAATACAACTCCATCTTTGACTTTTGAAAACAACTAACAACTTCGCCAACATGATCAAATTTAAATAATTTATATCCAAAAAGGGCTCACATATTTAATTCAACTTGATGTTTTTGAACTCTCATAGATGACGCTGCTTTAAAATTGTCTTGATACTACTTATATTCACTGAATTATGTTTATCAGCCTAAGTTACTAATATTGCGTTATTTTTATAGTGTGAAGCTAGCTTATAGCATGGTTAACATAACATAATAACAACATTCAAATATGCGTCGTTAGATTACACGTTGTTACAGAATGCGTTGAAGAAATAAAGGTTCACTGCTCGTTCACCGTAGGTGATAGCGTAATAATATGTAGCCTTTATGTTGATCCGACATTCTAACAATATTCGTGCCAAATTTGAAGTAAATCTATGCAGTACTTTTTGAGTTTATCCCGGACATAAGGACAAACAGACAAAAATTCTAAAAACTATATTTTTGGCTTCGGTATCGATTGTAGATCACACCCCAAGTATTCTTTAAAAAAAATATTCAATGTACAGTTTTGACTTTCCTACCATTTTATTATATGTATAGATAACGTGTTGGTTGAAAACATTATATTGTTTTTGATATTAAATACGACGTATTAAGAAGATACGTGATATTTTGTATGGATTTTCAAAGGAATTAGTTTTAAGTTGCATTATAATAAACCGGGTTTCTGTCCTTATTCCTGTTATGTGATCTATACAATTTTATGGAAACGGGTCTAAATCGCGCTATTTAATCAATTTAATGAGTCCCACTGCAACCGTCACTTTTGTAAGACGGTCGAAACGTCGAAAAAATAGAAGTATTTACACCTTAACTTAATGAAATATCGCGAATAAGACCCGTTTCCATAAAATTGTATGATGCATACAAATCACGAAAGCTTAAAATCGATTATGTGATCTATGTTTTTATGTATTACTAGCTGCTGCCCGCGACGTCGTCTGCGTGAACGCTATACAGCATCAATTATTAAATAAATACCTACGATTATACCTTTTAAAACAACATTCATTTAACCGTTTCTTCTTTATATTTCATATCTGCAGAAAGTGTAGTAATAGAGGAAGACTGTCTTTTGTAAAATAGACCTTCAAAAAGTGCTAATTTTCAGCCTGTTTTGAATAAATGACTTTATGGTGATTCTGCTGAATTAAGTCATAAGTTGTGAGTGAAGCAGATGGAGAAAATAAGGAATACAGAATAGGGTAAAAATACATACTTATAGGAAATCTCGATACGGGAACTGTACATACTTGAACGGGAACGGGAAGTTATGAGGTATGAGGGGAATGCGTGGTATAAATACTGCCTCGCCGACGCCACAACCCGTAAGAATTTCCGCCTCAATGGTGTGTCTGTGGAGCGAGATGACTTTAAGGCAGAAGTTCAGTCAGGAAGTTCACTTGCTGACAGGGAGCTTAGAAATTCCACGAGATAATGTGTGGCATCATCTTGCTGGACGACAGTGTTTACAAAGGTGTAGACCACTTCATTTCCCTGTATATCCGAGAGAATGCATTCGTTAATTGCTACAGCTTGGTTTTGTTTTGGGCCTCAAATAGCGCTCACATACCCAAGAATTCTGCTATTACGGTATTCAACTGATGTCCCCGTACCCACAGCGAATGAGTTCTTCTAAGCTGGATACAACTCTACTGAGAGACTCTAGAAGCACTACCTGTCCACCCTTCTCCTCTAGTAGAGTGCCTACGCAAAGACTTAGAAGGACATCGGAGAATTGTTGAGCACGTGCATTGACGCCGAGCCGAGCTCTCAAATTAATGGTCAAGCGCAGCGTACGAACTCGTGACCACAACGAAGATCGTTTCAACGAAGTACTCACCTTGTCAGCCCTCGATCCCCGCGTCACCACGGGAAGCGTTTGTCGGAAATCGTCACTGAACTGAACTGTGACCACCCATCAAATGCTCGCTGCGGATGCCCTGCAGAGTTCTGTCCACGGCCCTAACTGCTCATCCCGTACGATCAGAGAGCAATCCTTGAGCACGTGTCCCTTCTCGCTGTTACGTGACACACCACAAAAGGACGTTTCGGCGCTCTCAAAATTGATGGGAATTTTAAACATGCATGTGCTGTCTTGCCACCCGGAAGCAGTGTGGCAGTGATTCCCAACAACGCTACGTCAAAGGCAATTTTGCGTTGCTTCTTGATCTCTGCAAGTATGCCAGTGGTAACAAATGTTTTTCCTGTTCCACCAGGACCATCTAAGAAAAACATTTTACCCTGGCTTTGCCCAACGCTTTCAAAGACGGTGTCATAAATTTCGTGTGGTGGTCATTTCACCCGGATCGTAACTTGTCTCAGCGTTATACTCCCAATTGCCACGGTCTTGATGCGGTGATGATTGAGAAGCTGGTAATCCATATTCCACCAGTGGATTGCCACTGATAGAAATGACCATGTCTTGAATTGAACTGAGACAGCTGTTCAGCACGCGTTCATCAGTTACTTCGACTTTGTTTCCAGTAGCACGCCTCAAAGCTCGAAGAAAATCTTCAGACAGATGATGGTGATACTTTTCCCACAAAACTACTGTATTTGCGACTCTATAAAATACCAAGATGACGTCAAACAGATGACGCATGCGGGTCCCAGCAGCCCAGTCACTTACGCTCGCCTCCGCGAGGGTGTCATCCCAGTTTTGGTCACCGTCGAGAAAGTGACGTACTACGCAGGCTTTGCGGTAAGTGGGATACTCCACGCTATCAAATGTCCTCAGAAAAGCGAAAGACGTTGGGCCTCGAACCGTGTGAATTAACAACCGTAGAAAATAGCATTTGCCATTATTCATGTGTACGGTATGAACTCTACAAAATGTGGAGTCCTTGAAACTCCTCATCGACGAGTTAAATATACCCTTTTGCCTGTCATACGTATAATATGAAGGCATCTCGTCATACGTAAGGGACCTCCCAAACTGGTCGACTTCACAGAGCCCGAAAACCAAGAGAGTTGTTGGCGCGAATTTTTCAAGCGCTCAGCAACGCTGTCGGGATCAAAATATATCAAAAAAATCTAGCTAGTTCCACATCTCACTAAAGTTTATATGCGACATGAATGTATATTCATTAAGAAGCAATAAGTACACCAATATGGCCAAAATGTCTATTTTGTACTAAATCTGTTACTATTTATTCTGTACTGTAAAAAGTAAGCATCTTTTATCTTTAAGATATATATGACACGCTTAATTTTCCTCTTACTTCGTTATTTAGCTCAAATTGCTTACAGCAATAGCGTACCGTTTTCGGATTTAACTTTTGTTATGAATGTATGCAGTTCTTTTTGAGTTCTGTTTGTATCAACATACAGACAAACTCGATGAATTTTATGAGACAGATGAAGCAGCTTAAAATTTACATAAACACATTTTTTTTAATTATCTTGCTCATCTCTGAAACGAATTAACAATACAACTCCATCTTTGACTTTTGAAAACAACTAACAACTTCGCCAACATGATCAAATTTAAATAATTTATATCCAAAAAGGGCTCACATATTTAATTCAACTTGATGTTTTTGAACTCTCATAGATGACGCTGCTTTAAAATTGTCTTGATACTACTTATATTCACTGAATTATGTTTATCAGCCTAAGTTACTAATATTGCGTTATTTTTATAGTGTGAAGCTAGCTTATAGCATGGTTAACATAACATAATAACAACATTCAAATATGCGTCGTTAGATTACACGTTGTTACAGAATGCGTTGAAGAAATAAAGGTTCACTGCTCGTTCACCGTAGGTGATAGCGTAATAATATGTAGCCTTTATGTTGATCCGACATTCTAACAATATTCGTGCCAAATTTGAAGTAAATCTATGCAGTACTTTTTGAGTTTATCCCGGACATAAGGACAAACAGACAAAAATTCTAAAAACTATATTTTTGGCTTCGGTATCGATTGTAGATCACACCCCAAGTATTCTTTAAAAAAAATATTCAATGTACAGTTTTGACTTTCCTACCATTTTATTATATGTATAGATAACGTGTTGGTTGAAAACATTATATTGTTTTTGATATTAAATACGACGTATTAAGAAGATACGTGATATTTTGTATGGATTTTCAAAGGAATTAGTTTTAAGTTGCATTATAATAAACCGGGTTTCTGTCCTTATTCCTGTTATGTGATCTATACAATTTTATGGAAACGGGTCTAAATCGCGCTATTTAATCAATTTAATGAGTCCCACTGCAACCGTCACTTTTGTAAGACGGTCGAAACGTCGAAAAAATAGAAGTATTTACACCTTAACTTAATGAAATATCGCGAATAAGACCCGTTTCCATAAAATTGTATGATGCATACAAATCACGAAAGCTTAAAATCGATTATGTGATCTATGTTTTTATGTATTACTAGCTGCTGCCCGCGACGTCGTCTGCGTGAACGCTATACAGCACCAATTATTAAATAAATACCTACGATTATACCTTTTAAAATAACATTCATTTAACCGTTTCTTCTTTATATTTCATATCTGCAGAAAGTGTAGTAATAGAGGAAGACTGTCTTTTGTAAAATAGACCTTCAAAAAGTGCTAATTTTCAGCCTGTTTTGAATAAATGACTTTATGGTGATTCTGCTGAATTAAGTCATAAGTTGTGAGTGAAGCAGATGGAGAAAATAAGGAATACAGAATAGGGTAAAAATACATACTTATAGGAAATCTCGATACGGGAACTGTACATACTTGAACGGGAACGGGAAGTTATGAGGTATGAGGGGAATGCGTGGTATAAATACTGCCTCGCCGACGCCACAACCCGTAAGAATTTCCGCCTCAATGGTATGTCTGTGGAGCGAGATGACTTTAAGGCAGAAGTTCAGTCAGGAAGTTCACTTGCTGACAGGGAGCTTAGAAATTCCACGAGATAATGTGTGGCATCATCTTGCTGGACGACAGTGTTTACAAAGGTGTAGACCACTTCATTTCCCTGTATATCCGAGAGAATGCATTCGTTAATTGCTACAGCTTGGTTTTGTTTTGGGCCTCAAATAGCGCTCACATACCCAAGAATTCTGCTATTACGGTATTCAACTGATGTCCCCGTACCCACAGCGAATGAGTTCTTCTAAGCTGGATACAACTCTACTGAGAGACTCTAGAAGCACTACCTGTCCACCCTTCTCCTCTAGTAGAGTGCCTACGCAAAGACTTAGAAGGACATCGGAGAATTGTTGAATTCGTGCATTGACGCTGAGCCGAGCTCTCATATTAATGGTCAAGCGCAGCGTACGAACTCTTGACCACAACAAAGATCGTTTCAACGAAGCACTCAACTTGTCAGCCCTCGATCCCTGCGTCACCCACGGGAAGCGTTTGTCGGAAATCGCCACTGAACAGAACTGTGACCACCCTTCAAATCAGACAGCTCGCTGCGGATGTCCTGCAGAGTTCTGTCTACGGCCTCAACTGCCGTCCTATTAGCCATCATACGCTCATCCCATACGATCAGAGAGCAAGCCTTTAGCACGTGTCCCTTATCACTGTTACATGATATACCAGAAACGGGCGTTTCGGCGCTCTCTAAATCGATGGGAATTTTAATGCTGTGCTGTCTTGCCTCCCGGAAGCAGTGTCGCAGCGATTCCCAACAACGCTACCACAAAGGCAATTTTGCCTTCCTTTTTGACCTCTGCATGTATGCCAGTGGTAACAAATGTTTTTCCTGTTCCACCAGGAGCATCGAAGAAAAACATTTTACCCTGGCTTTGCCCAACGCTTTCAAAGACGGTGTCATAAATTTCCTATGGTGGTCATTTCACCCGGACCGTAAATTGTCTCAGTGTTATACTCCCAATTGCAACGGTCTTTATGCGGTGATGATTGGGAAGCTGGTAACCCATGTTCGACCAGTGGATTGCCGCTGATAGAAATGACCACGTCTTGAAGTGAACACGTGTTCAGCACGTGTTCTGCGATATTAAAACGGATGGGGAATCCAAATACAACATCTGTTTCGTGATTTAAGATGTTGGATGGGAAATCAAAGACGGTGGATGGGAAAAATTTAAAAAATCAATATGGGTATCGTCTCTGATGATTTAAGGGATGGAGAATCCAAATACAACATTAATTTCGTGATCAAAGATGGCGGATAGGAAATCAAAGATGGCGGACGGGATTTTTTTAAAAGTTGATATGGGTATCGTCTCCGATATTTTAACGAATGGGGAATTCAAAAACACCATCTATTTTGTGATCAAAGATGGCGGACGGGATATTTTTAAAAAATCAATATGGATATCGTCTCCGATGTTCAAAGGGATGGGGAATCCAAATACAACATCTATTTCGTGATTCAAGATGGCAGATGGGAAAAAATTAAAAAAATCAATATGGGTATCGTCTCTGATGATTTAAGGGATGGTGAATCCAAATCATAGAGATATAAAGGATAGAGTAGCAGAGAGGGGCCAATGAGTGTCCGTCGGTGCGAGAGAAAACGCTACAGTTAAAGGCCCCCTGCATCTCTCTCTAACAGTACATGCATCACATCAACATTGCGCAATGGTGTGCTAACTGTAACTATTATTTATATCAGTTTATCAGTAATCAATAGTTGAAAAGTTGTTTTTTTTTTATACACGAAGATAGTTTGAAATGACAAAAAAGTGTATATATGGTAAAAATTTGACCATAATGCAAATTAAATGTTTGGGGACACAACGACAACACACTTTGACAGTTGCCAACCCCATTGTAGAATGTAGAGCATGCGTTGTTAAAGAGAGATGCAGGGGCCTTTAACTGTTGCGTTCTCTCTCCCACCGGCGGACACGTCACAGTATTGAGTTAGATACTATTCTGCCACTCTATCCTTTATATCTCTATGATCCAAATACAACATCTATTTCGTGATCAAAGATCGCGGATAGGAAATCAAAGATGGCGGACGGGATGTTTTTTTAAAGTCGATATGGGTATCGTCTCCCTATATGTTAAGGAATGGGGAATTCAATATTATATAAAAATCTTTGTTTGTTTGTTCATCATTTATATACTCTGAAATGATAAGAGATTAAGCGTATTGTAGTAGTAGTATAGTCAATGGTAACTTTGGAAAAGGGGCTTCGAAAAAAAGGAATTAAACAAAAATTCTTAAAAAGGCGATACGGTGTTCGCTGGGTCAGCTAGTATAAATATCTATACTATAATAAAACTGTAGAGGTGAAAGAGTCTGTACATTAAAGTTATTTTGACGAAAATTAGCTAAAAAATCTAGGAAAATGCTAAAAAGCAATACTTGATAATTTTTTGAATTTATGTCTGTCTATCTGTCCGACGTCTTTCCCTATGTTGCTAAAGATCTCTAAAATGGCGAAATTGATTTCAATAAAACTTACACTCACGTACAAAAAATATTCAAACCTATAAAATAGTATATGTTACATCACAATCAGTTGAGTGGTTTTCGATGTACAGCTTGACTTCTTCTTTGTACGTAGTCCCAAACAAAACAGGGATCATCCAAAACTGGATATAATGGGGTGCCATCTATGATCATTATAAGTTTGTTAGTGCAAGTATAGTTAGCCTAAATTCCAGGTACCTTCAAAGTGTTTAACGGGTATTAACTCGACTTTAAAAAAAGGAGGCGATTCTTAATTTCGTCAGTATAATATTTTTATGTATCTACATATAATAAAATGGTAGGAAAGTCAAAACTGTACATTGAATATTTTTTTAAAAGAATACTTGGGATGTGATCTACAATCGATATCGAAGCCAAAAATATAGTTTTTAGAATCTTTGTCTGTTTGTATATCCGGGATAAACTCAAAAAGTACTGCATGGATTTACTTCAAATTTGGCACGAATATTATTAGAATGAATTTGAATGTTGTTATTATATTAACCATGCTATAAGCTAGCTTCACACTGTAAAAATAACGCAATATAAGTAAATTAGGCTGATAAACATAATTAAATGAATATAAGTAGTATCAAGGCAATTTTAAACAGCGCCATCTATGAGAGTTCAAAAACATCAAGTTGAAATAAATGTGTAAGCCCTTTTTGGATATAAATAATTTAAATTTGATCATGTCGGCGAGATTAAAAGTTGTTTTCAAAAGTCATAGATGGAGTTGTGCATTTTCTTCTTAAAAATCGTACCGTTTAACAAGACAATTAAAAATATGTGTTTATATAAATGTTAAGCTGCTTCATCTATGTTTTATAAAGTTCATCGAATTTGTCTGTATATAAATACAAACGGAACTCAAAAAGAACTGCATAGATTACTAACAAAAGTTAAACTCGAAAAAGGCACGCTATTGCTGTAAACAATTTGAGCTAAATAACGAAGTAAGAGGAAAATAATAAGCATGCCATATATATCTTAAAGATAAGAGATGCTTATTTTTTACAGTACAGAATAAAAAGTAATAGATTAAGTACAAAATAAACATTTGGGCCACATTGGTGTAATTATTGCTTTTCAATTAATATATATTCATGTCGCATATAAACTTTAGTGAGATGTGGAACTAGCTAGATTTTTTTACTCACACACAGCCATTTATTTTATTGTTACGTCTGAAGTGGTTTGGCGGATACTGGTGTTCTCTATACATGACAGGCATCCTACCGTCATGCATTTACACATCATCCTAGAGAACGGCCAGCGCATATATTTTGATCCCGACAGCGTTGCTAAGCGCTTGACTTGAGCGACATCGACAAGGAGGTGCTGTGGAAGGTTTTCCGGGAAGTTTCAAGCACGCTATTATAGGATTTTATAGAGTTTATACCGTACACACGAATAATGGCGAACGCTATTTTCTGCGGTTGTTACTTCACACAGTCCGAGGACCAACGTCTTTCGCCTTTCTGAGGACACTTGATGGCGTGGAGTACGTAATTTTCTCGACGGTGACCAAAACTGGGATGACAGCCTCGCGGAGGCGAGCGTCAGTGACTGGGTCTGTCACTGTCATCTTGCTGTTTTGTAGATTCGCGAACACGATAGTTTTGTGGGAAAAGTATCGCCATCATCTGTCTGAAGATTTTCTTCGAGCTTTGAGGCGTGCTACTGGATACAAAGTCGAAGTAACTGATGAACGCGTGCTGAACACCTGTCTCAGTTCACTTCAAGACGTGGTCATTTCTATCAGCGGCAATCCACTGGTCGAACATGGGTTACCAGCTTCCCAATCATCACCGCATAAAGACCGTTGCAATTGGGAGTATAACACTGAGACAATTTACGGTCCGGGTGAAATGACCACCATAGGAAATTTATGACACCGTCTTTGAAAGCGTTGGGCAAAGCCAGGGTAAAATGTTTTTCTTCGATGCTCCTGGTGGAACAGGAAAAACATTTGTTACCACTGGCATACTTGCAGAGGTCAAGAAGGAAGGCAAAATTGCCTTTGTGGTAGCGTTGTTGGGAATCGCTGCGACACTGCTTCCGGGAGGCAAGACAGCACAGCATTAAAATTCCCATCGATTTAGAGAGCGCCGAAGCGCCCGTTTCTGGTATATCATGTAACAGTGATAAGGGACACGTGCTAAAGGCTTGCTCTCTGATCGTATGGGATGAGCGTATGATGGCTAATAGGACGGCAGTTGAGGCCGTAGACAGAACTCTGCAGGACATCCGCAGCGAGCTGTCTGATTTGAAGGGTGGTCACAGTTCTGTTCAGTGGCGATTTCCGACAAACGCTTCCCGTGGGTGACGCAGGGATCGAGGGCTGACAAGTTGAGTGCTTCGTTGAAACGATCTTTGTTGTGGTCAAGAGTTCGTACGCTGCGCTTGACCATTAATATGAGAGCTCGGCTCGGCGTCAATGCACGAATTCAACAATTCTCCGATGTCCTTCTAAGTCTTTGCGTAGGCACTCTACTAGAGGAGAAGGGTGGACAGGTAGTGCTTCTAGAGTCTCTCAGTAGAGTTGTATCCAGCTTAGAAGAACTCATTCGCTGTGGGTACGGGGACATCAGTTGAATACCGTAATAGCAGAATTCTTGGGTATGTGAGCGCTATTTGAGGCCCAAAACAAAACCAAGCTGTAGCAATTAACGAATGCATTCTCTCGGATATACAGGGAAATGAAGTGGTCTACACCTTTGTAAACACTGTCGTCCAGCAAGATGATGCCACACATTATCCCGTGGAATTTCTAAGCTCCCTGTCAGCAAGTGAACTTCCTGACTGAACTTCTGCCTTAAAGTCATCTCGCTCCACAGACACACCATTGAGGCGGAAATTCTTACGGGTTGTGGCGTCGGCGAGGCAGTATTTATACCACGCATTCCCCTCATACCTCATAACTTCCCGTTCCCGTCCAAGTATGTACAGTTCCCGTATCGAGATTTCCTATAAGTATGTATTTTTACCCTATTCTGTATTCCTTATTTTCTCCATCTGCTTCACTCACAACTTATGACTTAATTCAGCAGAATCACCATAAAGTCATTTATTCAAAACAGGCTGAAAATTAGCACTTTTTGCAGGTCTATTTTACAAAAGACAGTCTCCCTCTATTACTACACTTTCTGCAGATATGAAATATAAAGAAGAAACGGTTAAATGAATGTTATTTTAAAAGGTATAATCGTAGGTATTTATTTAATAATTGGTGCTGTATAGCGTTCACGCAGACGACGTCGCGGGCAGCAGCTAGTAGGCTATATAACATCGTGCTAAATGCCTTATGCCCGTTCTTTCTCGTGGTTCTACGCCTTGCTTTGCGAACGTGGCAGTAAATGTAAATGTAGAAGCTTTAAGTCATATATTTTTTATTTTTCGTTCATAAGTGTCACTTTGTGATATAAATGAATAAAGGATTTAGACGTTTGACTTTTTGACTCTTATGAGCCACGGGTGCGACACAGTAGCTCTAACTAAATTTTGCGGGTGTAACCGAGGGCACAACCAGTATTACTTATAGCTGTTATCACATCACTGGTCAGCTACCTCGCTCTACTTTGATGGACACAGCCTTATGCGAGTGCTTTATGAATAAAATACCCCTAAAAACATTCCTTGTTAGTTAATTAATACCTGAATTGGCTTCAAATGTTATATAGTAGAGCTTTTACAGAAAATATTTTTTTACAAAGGATGACGTTTGTAATATACCTAATTAATATTGCTATTGGAAACACGGCTAAATAATGAAACTAGCTGCTGAGTAAGTAAGTATTAGGATAAACTCGTGGTACTTAAATAGATGAAGAATAATCGATTTTAAGCTTTCGCGATTTGTATACATCATACAAAATAATATAGCTGACCGGTCAGTGCAACTGGGTTCTCGTCGGTGCAAGACGAACGAAACGTCGGAAACAAATAGGTATTTATACCTTAAATAAGTTAATTGTACCTGATTAAGACCAGCTATATTATTTTGTATGATAGATGAAGAATGAAGGGATTTGATACATATTTAAGACTTTTTTAGCAATATTAAACCCAAAATGAAATAAACAATGCCATGTTGATTTTTGTATCAAATTGAATTTTATAATGTGAAAACGATTTTTGTGATTCTCAGAAAATATACGCACGGTCATGTCATAGCCGTTTTGCTTTATTTGAACTACATTAAAACAAATATGCATCATATTTAATTTAAAAAATATGGCATTAATAACAGTATGAAATTTGAGAATATCTCTTTAATTTTCTCTTTAGAAATAAACCTATTTGCAATATTAAATAAATAAAATAAATTTAAATAGTAAATATAAATGCACTTAAATTGAACATTAAAATGCCAGCTTTTATTTGCTAAATCAAAGCAAGCATTTTGACTCGAACGCTACAGCTGACTTGACTGCTACGATAGATGCAAATAAACAAAGTTGATGCTACGGGCTACGTGCTACGTGCTACGCGGAAACGAGCTACGTCAAAGAAGACTTCCAATTTCCTTTATTGAGAAGATTTTTCTTGAACAATGTTTATACCGCTAAGCCACTCTGATGTTTTTGAGGGATAAAATGTGCACGTCTAGTAATTCTGTTTTATTATAAATTATGTATTTACACTTTATAGTTATATGATTTAGTTTTTATTTGTCAAACTTTTATGAAAAGGATAGCTTGTAATAAAATATAATGGTCATCATCAGCCTCCTTTATATTTTGTCCCACTGCTGGGCTCTCATTTAGATTATCATGGACAGGGTTAGGCCATATTCCATCACGCTGGCCAAATGAGGTTAGGGAGACTTCGCAGTCATGTCTTTCGGGACTGTACCATAATGAAAATCTCCAAGTCAAGTGTTTTCCTTCACCACTTAGCAAGCAATTGGTGATTATATAAAGATTAGGTGATAGTGTAATTTTATTGTAATCAAGCTGACCTGATTTAGCAGCTATCGAAGTTGCTCATTTGATGTGAGAACAAATTTTGTTCATTTCTGCTAATGAGAAGCTCATTTATTAAATTCCATATGTATTATTTGTGTTTTATTACAATGCCTATTATTATAATCAGTTTGCAAAGTATGGTTGTGTGCCATTATATCCAGCAGTGGACTATGTCGGTGAAGATGATGATGATGGTATGGGTAAGTGTCAACTTTGGTAAATGACAATCTGTAATATAAAACTCTTGCGTTATTGACTTGCAACGTATACTGTATAGACAACGCACACCTAAAACTGCTGTAATTTATATTCCTGCGGACCGTAGGGGTAACCTCAAAGGGATTTCCCAAAATTCCCACTGGATCTGGCGGAAACGGTTAAATAAAAAAAATGTGCGGGCGTAGCCGCGAGCATGTTCTCACTGCGAGAAGGGTAAGGCCATAGTCTACCATGCTGGCCAAGTACGGATTGGTAGACATCACATGTCATGTCTTTCGAGAACAAAATGGAGAAGACTCAGACATGCAAGTTTTCTCACAATATTTTCCTTCATCGTTTAGCAAGCCATCATTAACTATTTAATACGCACATTTCATAACTTCGAAAAGTCATTGGTGCGCGCCGTGGATTCGAACCTGAATCCCTCTAGTATCACTCCGTCGGTCTCTCCACTAGGCATGCCCTAGTCAAATAATAATTTGTTTACCAGGTGTTCCTTATGTACAAACATTGTTTTGTCACGTTTCTGATAAGTCATACGTGGCCACAATTTGTATAGTTGGTAACAAACTTGTTCATCGTGACAAATAAACAAACAAACGAATGATTATTGAAGTATTTGTTCGGTTTTAGTTCAAGACTCTTGTGGCTTCGGATACGACACACATACGGATATTGTTCTTAAAGTATGACCAGTAGGGCTTCATATATTTCGGAGTAAACAAAGGTGCTTTGGGAGCCAATTCAGGTAAGTTCACATATAGGAGGCCAAGGTTGAGATGTATAGTTAACGCAGGCAAACTCTAGTAAACTGTATAACTGCAAAGTTGCGTAAAATACCGTTCAAGAGTTTTAATATTCAGAATGAAAGAGTAACAAACATTCATACATCTATCCGTCATCACAAACTTTCATGTTTATAAGTAATAAGATTTCCATCATGAAAACCCAGGTCTGCATATGTATGAGACTCAACATTTGAGTGAATACTTCAACCCAAAGGGTTAAGACAACAAAGCCACACTCTGTTAAAATAGGTATGTCATAGTTCTTTATCACAGCCGATTATGTGCTCTGAAAATTTTATACATTTCCAAAAATATTCTTATCTAGAATTTTATTCGAATCCAGGCCAGAAAAGTATATGAAAGCAACGGTACCATGAAATCGAGGATAGCATAAAGAATTTTCGAACCGGTGGAATTGATTAAAGTTTTGAATACGTCTACCTACAGCGTATGCATTGTTCGCAGGCCTATGGTTTGCTTCCATGTATTTATGCATGGTTACGTAAAATATTGTTTCACTGACTCTTGAGACGTGGTCTCAGGTAGGATTTACGGACGATAGAAACACTGCTAGACTAAAGGCTTTTATTACGTCTCTCTACGGCTTACATACCTGCCTGAAGGCCTGAAGGCTGGAATGTAGACTCCTGCTGCTCGCCGACGCTCGCAGGGTAGCTGCTCGTAGGGTCGCTGGTGAGCTGGCCGAAGTGCACGCTGGGCAGGCGGCTCGGTGGTCAAGGTGCAGGCTGAGCGGAGGCTCAGGCGGTGCAGCCGATGTGAGCCGAGCGATAAGGCTCAGGCGTAAGCCGATGCAGTCAGGCGTCCGTGGCCTGGCTGTAGAAAACTCGCAGGCAGGAGCTGTAGGCGTAGGTGGCGACTGGTAGCGTCACGGCGCCAGCAGCTCATAGTTGTAGCCCGTAGGGAGAATTTTGTTGTAGCCGTAGAGAGAACGTCAGGCCCGTAGGGAGAATCGTGGCCCGTAGGGAGAGCTGGAAACATCACAGAGAATACACAACAACCGGTCAGGAACAGGCTGCCCCTAGATCGGCTGTTATGCTTAGGAGACACAGATACTACAGACAGAACATCAGTGGCGGCGCTAGGCGTCGGCGACGTCGGCGACCGCCGACGGCCTCGCGCCTGAGGGGGCCTCGCATCCTTAAAACTTTTGGTTTCGCCACTCAGCCTGGTTTAGGTAGCCGACCCCGAACATTTCGGAAAAAACTAAGCAGATGGTAATGCCTTTTATAATTTTCGAAAACATTCCTGATGGTAGTGAGTAGTAATTTCGCCTATTTGGCCTATTCGAGGAGCACGATGAGCCAAGACCGACTATCTAAGCTTAAATAGCGGCTAATCTTAGCTACGACACAATCCTGAAAAAAAACCAGTGAGGCTAAAAGCAGAAAAGATCTCCCCGCACAGAGGAGAAACAAGGAGTCTAAACTTTAAGGCGAGACTCTCGAACTAAAGATGAAAAGGCGCGAGATGCCATCCTGTCAGCTGTCTTCACCTGATAGAAAAGCTCCGTCCATCCGTAAACCAAAAAAATACGGAAGCTAATGCGTTGTGACATCCGACGCTTTAATACTCGCACAATAGAGGCTGCGATCGAGGAAAACCGGGGTCAAAAGTCTTCACTAAGCAGTTGAGGCAGGCCCAACTGACGAAACTAAGAACTGCGAATGGCCACACCGTCAACTCAAAGTTCGAGATTCTCGAGGACGTTGAAAGTTTCTATCGACACTTGTATACCTCGCGGGTAGACAGACAAACTGGACCTAGTATTGACTACCGCAGAGTCTCATTGACGCGCCACTTTACCGAAGACATCCCAGATGTCGACCAGAGCGAGGTACGGGCTGCCCTTGAGCAACTTAGGAAGAAGAAAGCGCCTTTTGATCGACATCAAACGTGCTCTGAGGAATTCTGCAGTGATACCGACGTATCACTGCAGAATTCCTCAGAGCACGTGGAGACACAATCCAGAGAGAGCTAGCAAGTCTCCTCAATGCCGTCATCCACGAAACTTCAACACACAGAGCATGGAGCGGGCGTGTGGTGGCTCTTTTCTTAAAAAAAGGCGACAAAATTTTATTGAAGAATTACAGATCTGTTTCACTCCTGAGCCATATCTACAAGTTATTCTCGAAGAGTTTTTACAAACCGTGTCGCTTGAAGACTCGATGACTTCTAGCCATCAGAGCAACCCGGGTTTTGAAAAGGCTACAACACCGTGAACCATATCCATACTGTTCGGCAGATTGTCAGCCGCTGTGTATGGCATTCGTGGACTACGAGAAAGGTTTCGACTCTATCGAAACCTGGGCAGTTCTTGACAGCAAACCGCGACCATTACCAAGACAGAAAGACAACCACCATAGATTTGCGTAGGGGAGTTGGCAAGGGGCCAAGCAGTTCACCAACGCACTTGAGGATTTCTCCAAGACCCTGAATATCAACGGCGAGTACATCTCACACCTTCGGTTTGCTGACGACATTGTCCTAATAGCAGAGACGACATTGTCCTAATAGCATAGATGTCGAAAGAGTTTAGCAAAATGCTGTACGACCTTTATGAAGCTACCGGCCGTTTGGTTTCGGCATGAACCTGTATAAAACGAAGGTCATGTTCAATGAACACGTCGTGTCGAGAGCGATCTGCATTGACGGTTCCTTGCTCGAAGTTGTGCAACAGTATGTCTGCCTAGGGCAAGTAATACAGTTGGGTAGACACAGCTTCGAGAAGGAAATCGAAAGAAGGATTCTTTTAAAATGGGCAGCATTCGGTAAGCTACGTCGGGTCTTCATGTCGCTTATTCCGCGAAGCTTTAAGGCAAAAGTTTTCGACCAATGCGTACTACCAGTAATCACATACGGTGACGAAACCTGGACACTGACGGTCGGGCTGTTCCATAGGTTTAAAGTCCCTCAGCGTGCCATGAAACGAGCTATGATCCGAATCTCTCTAAAAGATACAATTCGCAACGAGATCATTCGGAAGAGAACTCTGTAACCGACAAAGCTCGCCGTATAAGCAGGCTGAAGTGAGACGCTCCCCGTCTAGGTGGTCCGGCGACTTAAAAAAGGTGGCTAGGGTGGGCTGGATGCTGAAAGCAGAGGACGGGTAATTGTGGCGCATGTTGGGAGAGGCGTATATCCAGCAGTGGACTGCAATAGGCTGATTGATGGAGTAAAAAAACCGTTAAATGACGAAAAAAAACCGAGAAGTAAAGAAGCGGACCCCCCCTTCTTGACTTCTCGGTTTTTTTTTCTTTAGGGGCTCGAGTAAGTAGTAAGTAAAAGGGGCCTCGCGAACTTGATGTCGCCGACGTCCACATATGGTCTAGCGCCGCCACTGCAGAACATATAGGTGCACAGACAACTAGAATATGCTTACCCCCAGCGGGACAGTAGACAGAGAAGTAGTAGAATAATACTTGGTTGTCACTACAACCATCAGCAAGGCGACGTCTACGGAAAGTGACCGATTTAGATCGCACACCCATCTTATATAGTCATAGACCAATGAGCCACAGACTGCCTGTGCCTCTGTCCATGGCCATATAAGGTAACAATTCCTAGCAAAGCTAAGCTGGCTCCACCCACTGCGTTAAGCGCCTGCGAGATATTATAACGCAATACGTAGTATTACGTTACACTCTATGTTTTTCCACGGTACTACCAATACAAATAGAAGCTGAAAACTAGAAGTAGAAAGTATATTTGATACTCTGTTGTTATTGAGTTCCGATCAAATTGAAGGCAATAGCCTAAATTTGGGAGTGCCGCAAGGCAGCATCCTAGGGCCTTTCCTGTTTCTTGTTTACATAAACGATTTACCTTTTTACTTGAAAAACATTTGTGACGTTGTACTGTTTGCTGACGATACTTCTTTGATATTCAAAGTAGATAGAAATAAGGAACATTTTAACGAAATAAACAGTGCGCTCATTCAAGTAACTAAATGGTTTAATGTAAACAATCTGGTACTGAACGCCAAAAAAACAAAATGTATTAAGTTTGCTCTGCCTAATGTCAGAAACCTTGGTCCTAGTATAGCTCTAAATGACAATGTTCTCGAAACATCTGAATCTACATTATTTCTAGGAATAACACTTGATTCGAAATTACAGTGGGGTGCGCACGTTACATATCTCTCAGGGAAACTTAGCTCAGCTGCTTATGCCATTAAGAAGGTTCGTAGGTTGACTGATGTCGATACGGCTAGATTGGTTTATTTTAGCTATTTTCATAGTGTTATGTCATATGGCATATTATTATGGGGTAGGGCCACTGACATCGAAAATATTTTTATATTACAAAAACGAGCAGTTAGGGCCATTTACCAGTTAAAGACAAGAGTCTCACTTAAAGAAAAATTTAAAACTATTGGTATTCTTACTGTAGCATCACAATATATTTATGCCAGTGTTATGCATGTACGACTACATATAAATTCTTACAAAATGAATAGTGACATACACAATATTAATACTAGGAACAGGCACAAATTATGTGTACCATATTTCCGTTTACACAAAACGCATAGCTCTTTTATTGGGCTTAGTATAAGAATCTATAATAAAATACCGAGTAATATTTCAATAAGATTTCAATAAGATTAAAGTCGCAGACCCAGAGAAACCTGCGGGGAAGGCTGCTGCGAAAACCAAGCGGACCGCAGCTTCAAAAAAATAGGTTTCTTGTTTGTTTATTTTTGTGACTGGGTGAATTTATATTATTTTTCTACCTTCTTCATAACTTGATAATTTATTTACAATCCACAATATGTTTCACTTTGACGTATCCTAATATCATATGTCAGTTATGTCACTTGCATGACGTACATGTACTGCCAATTTGAATCATTGGTATTTTATCTTCAAGCTATGTTTTTCTTTTTTTTTTAATATTTATAATTATGTTAACAAAATATTCACCTGGTTCAAATCTCATTACGCATTTTAATTTAATTTAATTTTTTCTATTTTATTCTTTGTTTCTCTTTTCTATAAAGCTGTGTGGTGTTATTTACATTTAAAATAGTCTTCTTGTAACACGCAACTGGCGGGTGGACATTTGACTTTACACCACTTTACAATATATTTTTATTTAAGTATTCTATATAATATATATAACTTTTTATTATATCGATATATTTAATTATTTTTATATATTATTAATATATAATTATTTTATATAGTCGACATATTATGATAGATGCAAATAGTGACGATGACAGCTTTTTAACTGCTAGTAGTCTCAATGATAGTTTTACTAGTTTGCCTTCACTGGCAGAGATTCTTCAGTCTCAGTTCTCTGATGTCGCAGGGAACTTTAATGTAGTCCATATAAATGCCCAAAGTATTCCAGCTCATTTCCCTGATATGCTGGCAACCTTTGACTGTAGGAACATTCATGCTATTCTCGTTTCAGAGTCATGGCTCAAACCATGTCTCCCATCAACTTCATATTCTCTTCCGGGGTACCACCTAATAAGAAATGATCGTGCGGTTGGTGGGGGTGGCGGTGTTGCTATTTACCTACGTGCACAAATTCCGTACCGTATTGTAAGCATCTCGTCGCAACCTCCACCCTCGAATGCCGGCGAGCATCTATTCTTAGAAGTGGAATTAAATCGTGCTAAAGTTCTTCTAGGTGTTTATTATTCCCCTTCGTTACGTATAATTTTTTTCCCTTCTTTTGAACACATCCTAGAAACTTTGGTACCTTCTTACAGTCACACAATTATAATGGGCGATTTTAACACCTGACTTTTAAAACAGGATAATCGTTCCACCACATTTAGGCGTATTTTAAATTCCAGCAATTTATCTATTCTTCCTCTTCATGCTACACATCATTTCCCAAACTCTGTACCTTCTCTTCTTGACCTCATTTTCGTTTCTTCCCCTACTTTTGTATCCAAGCATGGTCAGTGCTCTGCAGACACTTTTTCTTACCATGATTTAATCTATCTTTCATATAAAATACGCCCACCAAAGGCAAAACCGAGAATTATTATGCAACGCAACTTCGGTGGGATGGATAGTGTAAAGCTCTGCGCAGATGCCCGTAGCATAGATTGGTCTCCCTTGTATTCATCAGATTGTGTAGATAACAAAGTCAAAATGTTTACAGATAAGTTAATTCAGCTGTACGATGTGCATGCACCAATCCGTGCCATTAAATTAAAACACCTACCTGCACCTTGGCTTACTGACGAAATCAAAATTCTTATGTCAAAGAAAGCGGCTGCCAAGGCGAAGTACAAATGTCGTCCAAACCCTGTAAATTTGGAAAAATACATACGTGCCAGAAATCTCTGCAATAAGGTGTGTAGGAAAGCACAACGCCAGCATATTCACAACTCGGTTGAATGCGGAGATCCAGTTAAAATTTGGAAATTTCTTAGAACACTGGGAGTTGGTAAGTTGCGCAATGACGCAATCCCCAAAGATATAAATATAGATTCGCTTAACGCACATTTCACTGCTTCGTCCAACTTTGATGGGACAAGAAAAACAAACACGTTACAAGATCTTTCACGTTTTTTTTTTTTTTTTTTTTGTTTTACGAGGTGGAAAATCCCTTCGGATCTCCGACTCTTGGGGGAAATAAGAGCCGGAGTTTGTGGTGTTTCCACTAAAAACCACCTCGACTTCCGCCATGTACCCGTGTGTCGGAGGGTGGGGCATCACCAAAGCACTCGTCGCCACCCTCCGACGGGTATTGGCCCTCCAGACGGTCAGGCGGGCCCCGAACAAAACCCCCTTGGCGACGGATTAAGGTGTTGGACTCCGCCGCCAAAACGCCCAGCGGCTGCAGAGGATAGGGAGGACGGCAACGCAACACCGCATCTCCTCTTCCTCTGCGGCCCCACCGCGACGCATCGAATGGTGCGCCCCCATTTGGTCGCGGGAGATAGGGCGCGCGGCAACGCAACACCGACACGCCTCTCCTCCCGCGACCGCACCCGACTGCGAGGGACAGACAGAACTGTCCCCCGCATCCACACCGTTGGACGCATCCTGCGCAGGCCCCTCCAAGCCCACGCGGAGCGTCCCCTCCTGGATCCCTCTTAGCTTCACCGCGTCTTCCACGGTTACTGAGCCCTCCCACCACGACAAGGTGGAGATCCCACGGGGGGGAAGATCTTTCACGTATCCCAACTCCCAGCTACTCACCTTTTGTTTTCGAGCAATTTTCCGGTTGTGATGTTAAAAAGAGCATAATCTCAATATCATCCAATGCTGTTGGTAATGACTGTATCAGTCGAAATATGATCCTACCTATCCTAGATGAAATCCTCTCTGTCCTTTGTCATATCCTGAACTACTCAATTACCAGCGGTGTCTTTCCATCCGCGTGGAAAGATGCACAAGTTGTGCCGATCCCTAAAAAATCCAAACCCTGTTCCTTTACCGACTTCCGTCCTATATCCATACTTCCATTCCTCTCCAAAGTCCTTGAGCGTCTTGTACATACACAACTCTGTACTTTCCTTTCCAAGCATGCTCTGCTGAATCCATTCCAATCCGGTTTTCGTCCTGGTCATAGTACTACTACAGCATTGCTTCATATCACTGATGAGATAAGGCTAGGCATGGATGGCGGAAAACTCACGCTTTTGTCTCTACTTGATTTTAGCAACGCATTTAACACCGTGGACTTCCACATCCTGCTCGCCATACTTCGCTCTATTAACATATCTCCAACGGTAATTGCCTGGTTTCATAGTTATCTGTTTGGACGCCGACAGCGTATACGCGTTGATGAGTCGTACTCGTCATGGTGTAACACAACTGCCGGTGTACCGCAGGGTGGCGTGCTATCTCCATTACTATTCGCAATTTTCATAAATTCTATCTCTAAGCACTTACTTTCGTCCTACCACCTTTACGCAGATGATTTACAGATATACTCACAGGCGATTAGAAGCGATTTCAGAGGCGTTTTCTAATATAAACTTTGACCTTGCACAAATTTGTACGTGGAGTAAAAATTATGGCCTTAAAGTGAACCCATCCAAAACACAAATTATTCTGATTGGCAGTTCCAGAATGATATCCAAGGTCAACTGGTCGCAGTTGCCTGAGATTCAGTTCGACGGCAAAATATTAACTATCTCAGATAACGTAAAAAACCTGGGGATTTATCTAGATAAAACTTTATCTTGGGGATGTCAAATACAGGAGACAAGTCGAAGGCTGTTTGCCTCAGCTGGGTCGTTGCGTAGGCTGCGGAACTTTCTTCCCACAACCACCAAGATTGCGCTTGCACAATCCTTGCTTCTCCCAATACTCGATTATGCCGATGTCAGCTATCTTGATCTTAATGAGGACCAACTTGACAAACTTGAGCGTCTCCAAAACTTCTGTATTAGATTCATTTTTGGTTTACGCAAATATGATCATGTATCTGAATTTCGATCCAGACTCAAGTGGCTCCCAATTCGTCTTCACCGGAATACTCATATTCTTACGCAACTGTATAATGTGCTGTTCAATCCTAATAGCCCCATGTATCTCAAAGAACGTTTTAAGTTCCTTCATGACACACATTCAAAGACCTTGAGGTCGTCAGTGGATCTGAGACTGCAGATGCCAACACATTCCACAAACTTCTACGATAAATCCTTTGCCGTTCAGGCTGTACGTTTGTGGAATTCGCTGCCAATTGAGATTAAGCAAGCAAAATCACTCAACATATTTAAAGACGCACTAAAGAAGCACTACCTGTCATTTTAATCTAAATTCTCTCGATGTATTTATTTATTTATTGGTTCTGTACTTTGCATTGATATCATTATGATATGGATATGTATGTATGTATAGCTATGTATTATATGTATAGTTTGTATGTATAATTATATATGTTTTATACGTATAGGTTGTATGTATATTAAGTATTAGGTATTTGTATGTATAGGCGATATATACTTACACATGTATGTATATTCTATTTAATAACTATTAGTGTCCGTATATATCTGATCACTACACCATCAAATTTGTCTTTTTCAGTCTGTCCATCCTAAGGTTGCCTGGAAGAGTTCGCACTTTGCGATAAGGCCGCCTTTGTGCATTTACTATTTGTATACCTATTACCTATATTTTAAGCTATTGTACATACTAACTGTATTTGCACAATAAAGATTTATCTATCTATCTATCTATCTATTTTAGACTTGCCTTTAAGGTCGTTTCAGACAATTGTTAAAAATAATCTTTTACTAAAGGCATATTATAGTTTAAATGAGTATTTTGACGACAAGTACGCTTGGAAATAAATATTCTTTTATTAGGTCAATTTATTTTTATTATTAGGTCAATAGGCAGTTTTATAGTGTAGTTAATTACCGTATTCTCTTTTTATGCTACATTTGCATTCTTGTTCTACTCTTTTTATTATAATTTATTGGATTTGTAAGGTGAGGGTAACTCGTGGTCATGAACTGCTAACTAATAGATTGTAAATTGCTGCATTACTTTTCGGAACATACTGTTCCACCATAGATCAGAACAGTCATGTTCGCGAGTTGCTTACATCAAAAGACGTAAGTGGATGCTCCTGTTTCACCATATTCACTTTGGGAGGCTTAATAAATGAACATAATTTATTGCTTGAGTATGATATCAATAACTATTAACTTTTGCAATAGTAGGTAACTCACAATGTGAAACAGTTGCAGCTCCTTACAAATATAACATGTAAAATTTTATTATACTGGCAGTTAAAAAGAGTGGCCACGAGTTTTATTGCCCGTTCTTTCTCGTGGTTCTACCTATTGCATTGCGAACGTGGCAGTAAATGTAAATGTAGAATCATCTAGTAATTAACTTTAACTTTTGACGTTCATAAGCGTCACTTTGTGGCCTAAATGAATAAATGATTTTGAGTTTGAGTTTAGCTAAGTTATAAAAGTTTTCGAATAGAGAATGTAGCATTATTTAAAAATAGATAATATTTTCAGGTTCCATGCAAAGTCCGGTATATTACAAAAATATTGCCATGGTACTTTCTCATAATATTGTAATAGTACTACCAAAAATTAAAATTATTTGTACAGCCAATCAGTAAAAGCGTGAAATAATGATTTCACAAAAAGGTAAGAATACCGTGGCCAGGACCCAATGTGTCAATACGAATTACCAGTATTGAAACATAGGAATGCTTTTCGGTTCACCTCATTGTAAATAAATAACTGCACAGAGTAAAGAAGTTTGTAACGTAACAGTTAAATGCAAGTACGTAAAAGGTTAAAAGAAGTAATTTGAGAAGAAAAGAATAATTTATTTTTTCGCTGATGACGAATCTGTGAATAAGGTGTGGTACAAAATTAAAAGCTTTACTTAAAATATTTTACCAAAAATGATAATTTGAGACTGTTAATACGAGCCTGCCTCCGTGGTCTAGTGGATAGCGTATGCTTCTGCTGATCGGCGGTTCCGGGTTCGATTCCCGGGTCGGACAAAAGTGTTACTGGGTTTTCCCGAATACTCAGTAGCAGCCCGGAGTATGGTAATATGTGCCCGGTAACGGCACTAGGCTCGCCCCCTATTACCTATTACGTGGGACCTAAAAATTCATGGCGAAATGTGGGTGTAATATGTACACCTCTGCCTACTTCGGGGATACAGGCGTGAGACTATAACTAAATAATAAAAAATAATACAAGCCGTCTACTTAATAGACTGTTAAGTAGACCGCCTCTGGTTCAAACTTGCGGTACCTTATTGCACATCGTGCAACAGTGTCTTTTTGAACATATATGCGCATATTAAATGTTAATTATCACTTGTACGGTAGAAAATATCGTAAAGAAAATCTGCGTGTCTAAAGGTTCTCTTTTATGTTATCGAAATATATGTAGCGAACATGGGCAGCGTGGTAGACTATGGCCGAACCCTTTTCATAGTGAGATAGTTTATGCACATGGCTGAAAACGATGAAGAATTATATTTTTACTACCATATTGTTAACTGCACGAGCCGGAACTGCGGCTACAGTTACGTGCTTGAATATATGACATTAAAAAATGGTAAGTATGAAAGACATTCATGTATCTTAAAGTTCAAGATTTAAGGTAGGCATTATAAATTTATAGTAGAGAAACGATCTTAGTATCATGTGATACTAAGATCGTTTCTAAGATAACGTAGCACTCGCTTGCTCCTTCACAATGTCGCACAAGACAAGCGCTGAAATACACAGCGTCGGCAACGATAAATCCCTAAACACTTTCGTTTAGACCCACTTCGATTTCCTACGGAACAAAGCTTCGAATAAACGTATGGATGTTTCTTTACATTTAGGATTAAAAGTGTTGCGAACCGTTCGAGTGTTGAGCACAATTTACTTTAGCTTCCGATAGTTTGTTTTTTAAATTGCGATACATTATTTTGAGAAGCGGATATTTTGTAACTTTCGGAGCGTAGTTTTGCTTTAGGTTTATTTAAATAAGTTACTGGGTAATTCGACTACGAAATACCCTTCTGAAATACTGATGTAGGAGGAAACACTGTCAATCTAAAGTGGGATTACGTGGGCCATATAGTTTGGATGCATCCTAGCCGATGAGCAAAGACTGTCACGCATTGGGTGACGCACGACCGACTGAAGAATAGAAACAGGTCCCGAAAACGATTGCGTGATGATCTATATGACTTGGACAGGAACTGGCCCAACCTGGCTCAGGTCAGAGATGCTTGGAAGTGACGTAGTGAAGTAGACCCAGCAGTGTAGTAAAAAGAGCTTATAGCTTGTGTTTTAGGATACTTAATCTGTTTAGTATAATAGAAGACCAACCCTATATTATCTAGAAGTACAAGAAAATAACATAACTTAACTTCACGCCTTTTATCACCGAAGGGGTAGGCAGAGGTGTATTACACACCCACATTTCGCCAGTTATGTTTAGGTCACAATGTAATAGGGGGCGAGCCTATTGCCATCTACCGGGCACATTATTAAGCGAGCGATAAGTAACATTTTTAATACACACATAACTTCGAAAAGTCAGAGGTGTGTGCCCGGGGAACCTGGGGATCGAACCCGATTACAAGAAAATGATGAATTACTAGTGAGATTTATTCTTTGAGAGCCAAGTACTTAGGCATATATGTGATCATGTATTGATCCCGATACAAGTGCTTTTCAGGGTCCTGAATCTCGAAATGATCTCATATGACACATAAGCACACATAAGCACACATTGTGGAGTGCAAACAAAGCTACTAAATACTGAATCAATAATTTATCATATTTTTCCAGAACTGGTTCGTTCACACTTATGTAGCCCTGACTTACCAAAAATCACCATCATAGAGACGACATTCGCAGGAATATAAAGAACAACAAAAATACCAGACTTTCATGGCGAATCTGAGGCACAAATCCGCTAGAAAAATCTAAAGCAAACTCTACCCGATTTTGTAAAACGCGTCAGAAATATTGAGTGTGCGTGTATGTAAACATTAAGACCGAACAATTCAATAACAGAGCCTTCCAATTCGCGTCACGTTTTAACAGAGCGCCGGCAAAAAATATAGTTTTTCCTCTGATATCCATCAAGCATAAAGTATTGAATATTTGCACTCGCTCTTTGCTGTTTGATTTTAAAGAAAAACTGTTTAAGCTCCATTCTGTAATGTACACTTCGAGTTTGCTGCTTTTTCTCATTGATTTTAAAATAGAACAATCAGTTCTGTTTAAAATTCCATTGGATGTATGCTGTAATTTGTGAAGCTATGTGAACTATTTGTTGTACGTTTGCATTAGACTAAGCTTGTTTTAAATCTGACAATTCGTAGTTCAAGTCTAATTATCTTGCAATTCCCACTAAACATATGACTAGAATAAAACAAACAAGTCAACAAACTATGCTAAAAAATAGTTCACACGTTCGCAAAAACAGAATCAAATTAAAAGAGCTGAAACCACAGTGCTCGCTAACTATTATTTTTTAAACTCAATCACATTAACGTCATTAAAAAATCTTGACAAAGAAGGACAACAAAAAGTCTCCCTCTGAACGCACGGCAATGCCCTCAACGTATAACCGGTTTGCCCTTCGCGTATCAATGTTGTATATACTATTGGTGCAGACATAGTTAGTCTGTGTATAGGTACTCTAGAACTTTCACAGACGACACCAGACGGCGCTTAATCCGTCACAAGTAGTATACTCTTTTTAAAAAAAAAATAACAAACAAATAAACAAATTTATTATATGCCAGTTACAGAAATATATTAACTATTAGTTCCATAAAGGTTGATTATGTTACCTTAATTAAAACTATCGTTGTATTTTAAGAGTAATGTTGTTCTGTGACAGGAACTCGATAATTAAAGATTGTAAGTAAATCTCACAAATAATGCTGCCTAAATTAAGTTCTGGATGCTTAAAGCCTGCCTGAGCCTAAAAATTTTAATAAAATGAATTAGAAAACCTTATATTTCCAGGAAAACCATGGGATGAAAAACTGTAGCATTGCCCGATAGGTGGCGTAGGGATCCAGTTACATCGCGCTATGGTTTGGTTACCGGCGCCACTATATAAACCCCCTGGCGCACAGGTCACGTCAGAATTATAGTATAGAGTCAAACTTTATTATTTACCGTTGTTATAAAAAAATCACAACACAAATTGTTAAGAGAGCCTCTAAATACATGGAGCTTACTAGAATATCACTGCTTCACGGGTAGGTATATCGGTGAGTCTACGAATGCATATGCGCTGAAAATGATACTCGTTTGTGTAACTCTACCCGATTTTGTAAAACGCGTCAGAAATATTGAGTGTGCGTGTATGTAAACATTAAGACCGAACAATTCAATAACAGAGCCTTCCAATTCGCGTCACGTTTTAACAGAGCGCCGGCAAAAAATATAGTTTTTCCTCTGATATCCATCAAGCATAAAGTATTGAATATTTGCACTCGCTCTTTGCTGTTTGATTTTAAAGAAAAACTGTTTAAGCTCCATTCTGTAATGTACACTTCGAGTTTGCTGCTTTTTCTCATTGATTTTAAAATAGAACAATCAGTTCTGTTTAAAATTCCATTGGATGTATGCTGTAATTTGTGAAGCTATGTGAACTATTTGTTGTACGTTTGCATTAGACTAAGCTTGTTTTAAATCTGACAATTGGTAGTTCAAGTCTAATTATCTTGCAATTCCCACTAAACATATGACTAGAATAAAACAAACAAGTCAACAAACTATGCTAAAAAATAGTTCACACGTTCGCAAAAACAGAGTCAAATTAAAAGAGCTGAAACCACAGTGCTCGCTAACTATTATTTTTTAAACTCAATCACATTAACGTCATTAAAAAATCTTGACAAAGAAGGACAACAAAAAGTCTCCCTCTGAACGCACGGCAATGCCCTCAACGTATAACCGGTTTGCCCTTCGCGTATCAATGTTGTATATACTATTGGTGCAGACATAGTTAGTCTGTGTATAGGTACTCTAGAACTTTCACAGACGACACCAGACGGCGCTTAATCCGTCACAAGTAGTACACTCTTTTTAAAAAAAAAATAACAAACAAATAAACAAATTTATTATATGCCAGTTACAGAAATATATTAACTATTAGTTCCATAAAGGTTGATTATGTTACCTTAATTAAAACTATCGTTGTATTTTAAGAGTAATGTTGTTCTGTGACAGGAACTCGATAATTAAAGATTGTAAGTAAATCTCACAAATAATGCTGCCTAAATTAAGTTCTGGATGCTTAAAGCCTGCCTGAGCCTAAAAATTGTAATAAAATGAATTAGAAAACCTTATATTTCCAGGAAAACCATGGGATGAAAAACTGTAGCATTGCCCGATAGGTGGCGTAGGGATCCAGTTACATCGCGCTATGGTTTGGTTACCGGCGCCACTATATAAACCCCCTGGCGCACAGGTCACGTCAGAATTAGAGTATAGAGTCAAACTTTATTATTTACCGTTGTTATAAAAAAATCACAACACAAATTGTTGATAGCTGACCCACGTAGGTTTCCATTGTAAGTGGGTTGGCTCAAAAACACTAAAATTCCTGAATAAGGTAATATACATAAGTGGAGCTATGCAGGCAGCTATAGCCTAGTGGAAAGACGAACATACTGCTACGCTGACAGTCTCAAGTTCAAATCCACAGCGCCTACCAATGCCTTTCCGAGTGTATTTAAAAGTTAATCATTGCTTCCATTCCGTTAAACGGAGAAGGAAAACTGCATGTCTAAGAATACTATATATTTTTTTTCATCATCATCATCATCACACCAGCCTTTTATAGTCCACTGCTGGACTAGGCCTCTCCTTTAAAGGAGCATTGGCCTACTATACCACGCTGGCAAAACGGGTTGGTATAGGGTTTGTATCAAGTTTTCCTTCTCTTGCATTGTTGTTCTCTGAATAATATGCTCCCTCTGTCGGCTCCCATGGGATGATATGGGGTGGTGACATTTCATATTCTTAATCCGTCACCACACGGACATACGGATATTTTTTTTAATGAAACATATTATTTAAGGTATGCTAACCCACACTAAGTCAGAACGGTTGAATATGGCGTAACTTCTCTTGACGAGCTGAGGTCTATTCCTAGCAGGCGGTACAAATTATAAGCAAAACTGATGAATGGAGATATTGATTTACGTCATAATGAGGGCTGGCATTTTACTAAGCGTGTCGATATCATGTCACTGCTTGAAATACTTGGTCACTTTAAAGCATAGTAGCAGTGATAAAGTGATTCAATCTTAAGTGTTTTTTATTTAGTTGTTCTAAAAGCAAAAGTCGTTTAACTAAGTTGTTTAGACTTTTGTTATTTAGCGACGCAATTCAGTGTTTGTAATAAAAATATCAGAAGCATGGTAGTTTTCTAATAACTCTATACTATATTCACATATAACTAAAAGCATGGTTAGATATAAGTTGTTTTTTATCTCATACTATAGAGACTGCCTCGTTGGTCTTGACTGCCTCGTTGGTCTCGCGGCATAAATTTGCGCGTGGGATTGGGAGGTCTCGGGTTCGATTCCCGGGTCGGGCAAAGTATTACTGGGATTTTCCGTTAGAAAATTCTCAGTAGCAGCTCGGAGTCTGGTAATGTGCCCGGTACGGTAATAGGCTCGCCCCCTATTACGTGGGACCTTCAAAATTCATGGCGAAATGTGGGTGTAATATTACACCTCTGCCTACCCCTTCGGGGATACAGACGTGAGACTATAAAAAAAAAACTATAGAGACGAGAAAGAATTATGTCTGCTTGAAATTTGTAAAGTAGATATATGAAGCACCAAAAGATAATTAAAATAACATAGATGAAAATTATCATTTTATAGGGTAATTTATACTAAAACTACTTTACAGGTTGAAGTACATTTGTATGAGCCTCTAGCACTTTGTCTAGTGACTGGATTGACCTGCGAGGTTTTCTGAAAATTGGGGCGTATAGCTTAATTCATAAGGTTTAAAATGATCTACAGTGGAACCAAAGATCGGTATTCTACCAATAATTATACAGAGGATGAATATGTTTACTTAGTTTACGTAAATATGAACCAGCAGACAAAGTAATCCAAGACTTGCAGACACTAACTCTGGATTGAACAAATTGCCGCGATTGAAAGCCCAGTCGTTGGCGAAATGCCAGTTGGTCACTTTAACTGCCACAGCAACCAGTTTTATTCTTATAGGGGTTAAATTTAGAAAGGTATTGCCAATTATTTAGGCGAATTTAATCTCTATAGATCTCAGAGGCTGGTTTTCAATGCTATAACAATATACGCCGTAAATTATTTACCTATGTTTGATGAATAAATCATGACATATAAAGTGTAATTTGTTTACATATGAAAATAAAACAATCGGTGTAGGTAATTTATATAAATAATCGTATTTTTAGGGTTCTGTGGCCAAAGCAGCAAGAAGCTGAACCATTATAAATTCATCATGTCTGTTTGTATATCCACCCGTACCTGACGAGATACAGCACCCTGAGGGAGGCAGTGGGCCACATCAAGAGTCTGCTGGCCTTCCTCGAAGAGCTGGGGTGTCTCGAATGAAGACACCATTCCCACCTGCACGCAAAATACACGCCAAGACGTGGAGTTGCGGAAACAGCCCGTGCCATCAAGATATCCACCCGTAAGTTACAGCCAGTTTATGCTGAAAGTAATAATAATATTCTAGCACGTTCACACAACACCGTCTAGTCCCAAACTAAGCAGAGCTTGTACTATGGTTACTAGACAATGGATAAATATACATATATACTTTTTTTAATACATACATAACCTACCCTATTCCAATTATATATTAATGAACTCTGCAATCTTACCCTAAATAAAACTAAAAAAATAAGTTACGCTGATGACACAGTAGTACTCACTCATGGAAGGGACTGGTTTAAGACTCAGTTTTATCTAGAAGAATCTTTGCGCACCATCATTAAGTGGCTTCATAGAAATATTCTCACTCTTAACCTAGAGAGAACCAAATTCATTACTTTTGCCCCAAAAATAGCTTCTCAACCAATTTCTCCATTTTCAATAACTGCTCATACTTGCACCACGAGTAACAATTGTCAGGACTGTAGCCAAATAACGCGTACAAATTGTATTAAGTACTTGGGCGTTATAATAGATAGCACAATATCATGAAATGACCAAATACAAGTGACAGTAGCTAGAATACGAAAACTAATATATGTGTTTAAAAATTAAAAATGTATATTGGACAATGGTAAACAGTTTGTAAGTGCTACTTTAAAAGCTATGTTGCGCAAGTACAAAATCCCTAATCTTCATTATACTCCTAAATATTCCCCACATGTCAATACGGTCGAACGCTATAATAAAACCATTGGTTCTACCTTAGCTGCGTTTGTAGGAAATGACCAGAGATTATGGGACACTCTCCTACCTAAGGTGCAGTTTGCATTAAATACTGCAGTTAATGAAGTCACGGGCTATACACCTAGTTTTTTAGTCTATGGACGTGAACTAGTTCCATGCGGCTCACACTATGTCGACACGGACGCAGATGATATAGTACTTTTTCGGCGGTAGGTGACGAAAAAGTGAACACGTCTTTGCGATTTTAAAAATATAATTTATTTTAAATTACCAGTATTTCCTAATTGTATTTTAATAAAATAGTGTATAACAGTTCCGTTTAGCATAGCACTTATGGAATTGTATTGATGACATTTCATTAATAAGTGTAGAACTTACCACCTGCCAGATAAGCACCTGCACATATCACATCACACAAAGAAAATAAATCCATCATCCATCATGTCACAATTACAAGACATAGAGTCTGCACAGAGGAGTCTAGAGGAGACCTTTACAAAAAGGATGGCAGCTCTTGAAGCCCAGTTAAACAGCGGGGGTTCTGCTAAGGACACTGTAGCGCGTGTTGCTGAAGAGTTTAGAACTTTCCGCGAGTTAGTCTTCAACATGCTCGGCTTACTCCGTCAACAGATCCAGGAATGCCACAAGCAGCTTGACGTCATGGAAACAAGGCATCGACGTAAGGACCTCCTCTTCTTGGGTGTGCCAGAAGCTGAAGGGGAGAATTGTGTTGCAACCATCCTGGATTTGGTACGCAATAAGCTTCTGCTGAATGATATAGCTGCCGCTGATCTGAGCAGTTGCCACCGTATTGGTGCTTCCAAGAAGGACAGTAAGCGGCCCGTACTTGTTCGGTTCACTAAAGTTGACATCAGGTCTTCTGTATGGCGCGCCAAAACAGCTCTCAAGGGAACATCGGTGTCGTTAAGAGAATTCCTGACCAAAGCACGACAAGCTGTATTTGGCAAGGCCCGATCACATTTTGGCATCAAAACTTGCTGGACCCAGGATGGCAATATTATAATAAAGGCGCCGGATGGAAGCCGCCACAAGATAGTTGCCGACGTTGAGCTAAGCGGGCTGATGCAAAAATATCCCAAAGCAAGCAGCACTTCATCGGGGACCAAGGACGGTGACGGGAATGCAGCACCCTCTGGAGCTACTACAAACGCCGCAAAGAACATTCCGCGTAAATAGCCTTCTCTTTATGTATTTCCTTATATATTTCTCTTTTCCATACTTTTTATTTAACGCTGAATCTGTTTCTTTTAAGTTTACGTCACAGTATCTTTGTTATACTAGTTATTTAATCTTTTTATCACACCCTCTTCTTGTAAAATGTTTTGTTTGTTTACGTTTCTCAACTTTCTCATAACCTATGCTCATTACGAGTTGTCAAAGTTGTCAATGTCAACTTACTTTTGACATTGAGTGGCGTTCGGAAATATGTATTTTACTTTTTTATTTTAAGTTTGTGTTTAGTTTATAGTCATTTTATTTTTCTTAAACATTAGCACTGTTTTGTGTATGTGTCTGCTGGCGGGTGGTGTAGCGATAAGGCATTGCATATATACGCGTGCTTGCCCTTTTCTAAAAAGTACATACCGTATTATATTCCTGCATAGTATATTTAAATATTAGTTTATTATATATTATATTTATATTAAGTATATTAGGTATATTTATTCTATGTTATCCGATGGTGATTCGTTTCACTCCGCTAACGATTCCGCTTGTTCCTCAAACAATGACAGTTTTTGCTCATTCACTGAGACGCTTGGGGACTTTGTCAAGCGTACATTCGACCAACCTACCAAAAACTTATTAAATGTGTGTCACATCAATGCGCAGAGCGTACCTTGTCACTACAGCGACCTGTATGATACTTTCAGTAATGCTAACGTTCATGCCATTCTGATTTCAGAGAGCTGGCTGAAACCTCATCTTCCTTCCACCACCTACTCTCTTCCTGGTTTCGTTCTGATTCGTAACGACAGGGTGGACCGGAGAGGGGGTGGTGTGGCTATATACCTACGTAGCTCATTTTCTTTCAAAATTATCTTGTCTTCACCACCTAATTATACTGCTTCAGCAGAGTATCTTTTCCTCGAGGTTTCAGTCAATGGAGCCAAAACACTCCTTGGAGTGATTTATTGCCCTCCAACCATCAACTACTTCTCCAGTCTCGAATCGATTCTGGAATCTTTAGGGTCGGAATATGCACATCATATCATCATGGGCGATTTTAATACCGACCTTCTTGCCGCCACTTCACCACGTTCCCTTCGACTCCTAAAAATAATTGAGTCTGCCAGTCTACATATCCTTCCTCTTGGCGCCACTCACCACAACACTGAAGGTGTAGACACTTGGCTAGACTTAATTATTACCTCTGACCCATCCTTGATCCGTTCTCATGGCCAATTCCCTGCTCCCGGTTTTTCTCACCATGATCTCCTCTTCCTTTCTTATAACCTTAAACCCCCTAAACCCCGTCCTAAGGTTCTGCACAGGCGTTGTTTTGGACGTATAGATCGCGACAGCTTGGAAAAGGATGCCTCGGAACTAAACTGGAATCAGTTTTACACCGCTGACACTGTAGACGATAAGGTGGAGATTTTCAATAATACTGTTCTGAACCTTTATAACAAACATGCCCCTATCAGGAAGGTTAAATTAAAACGCCCCCCTGCTCCATGGCTTACTAGAGGCGTACAAATGGCAATGAGGCGCAGGGATCGAGCATTCCGGCTATTCAGAAAGGATCGGACCGACGAAAACTGGACCCTTTTCAAAGCTGCAAGGAATCGGTGTAATCAGATGGTACGCAACGCCAAACGCCGCCATATTCTAGAAAACATAAATTCTTCTTCCTCTGCCAATATCTGGAAGTTCCTCGGGACCCTAGGTATTGGCAAACAACGTCACATTGATTCTCAGATGCCGGTTGGCTTGGACGATCTAAACCAACATTTCTCCTCTACTGCTCAGTTGGATCTTCAAGCCAGACGTCGCACTGTTGATCAATTGGCTGGTCTAGCTCGGCCCGACGTAACTCCCCTCAATTTTTCTCCAGTCACTCCAGGTGAGGTCAAGAAAACTATCCTTTCCATAAAGTCCAACGCGGTGGGATATGATGGCATAAGCCGTCGTATGATCACCCTTATCCTTGATCACCTCATCCTTCCTTTATCCCACATCTTTAATTTTTCCATTGACAACGGTACCTTTCCCTCCTTGTGGCGCAAAGCCTTTGTTATCCCATTGCCAAAAATTCCGAATCCTACACTCCCTAGTCATTTTCGACCTATCTCCATTTTACCATTTTTAGCCAAAGTGCTAGAGGCTTGTGTCAATAAGCAGCTGTCCAACTTTATACACCAAAACAAGCTTCTAAGTCCATACCAATCTGGCTTCAGACCTGGACATAGCACTTCTACCGCTCTCCTTAAAGTGACTGGCGATATTAGGGCGGGCATGGAGGAGACTAAGGTCACAGTGTTGGCCTTAGTTGACTTTTCGAACGCCTTTAATACCGTCAGTCACGATATCCTTCTATCAATCCTTTCCTATCTCATGATCCCACCTGGTTTGCTGGACTGGTTCTCAACGTATCTTCAGGGACGTCAGCAGGCTGTCCGCATTGATGAAACCTCATCAAGTTGGCGTGACCTTAGCTCTGGCGTTCCTCAAGGTGGCATACTCTCTCCTTTACTATTTTCTATTTTTATCAACTTCTTGACCCCTAAACTTCGATGTTCGTATCATCTTTACGCCGACGACTTGCAGTTATATTCCCAGGCGAGAGTGGAGGACGTGACATTAGCGATAGCTGATGTGAACAGAGACCTGAACACCATCCTGGCTTGGTGCAATGATTTCGGCCTTGACGTTAACCCAGCTAAATGTCAGGCTATAATAGTAGGCAGTCAGCGCATGACAAACCGATTAAATCTAACATCCCTACCGCCAGTCACATTCAATGGGTTAATTATTCCATTCAGCCCAGTCGTCAAAGACCTGGGACTGTATATAGATGCCACTCTCGACTGGAAGCCACAGGTTACCGACGTAAGTCAGAGAGTCACCGGTACGCTTCGGGCTTTATATCGTCTCAAGAATTTCCTGCCGCCCAAAACTAAGACCATGCTTGTGCAGACCTTAATATTTCCCTTAATCGACTATGGTGATGTGTGTTATTATGACCTGAATGCAGAATATCTCAACAAGTATGACCGGCTTCTAAATAACTGCATTCGATTCATATACAATCTTCGTAAGTATGATCATGTATCTACTTTTCGTTCCGAATTAAAATGGTTACCTATCCGTCAGCGCCGTAGTTTGCGTGCTCTTACTACACTCTTTTCTTTTCTTCATTCTTCTTCTCCCCCTGATTACTTGACCCAATACTTTCAATATCTTTCTTCTACTCATGATAGAGCCCTTCGTTCCTCGCATAATTTACTTCTTGCGTGTCCCACACATTCTTCTGTTTTCGTTAACTCTTCTTTCATAGTACAAGCTGTACTGCTTTGGAATAGGCTCCCTCCTGAAGTCAGAATGTCCACCAACCGTTATGCATTTAAAATGAAAGTACGAGAGCTTCTCTTCAACAAATTGAAGGAATCAACCCATCATTCTCATCAAATATAGTATATTATATTTATATATGTATATATATATATATATATATATATATACATCCCCATGTTGATATTGCGTCCTACATGGCGGTTTTTACCGATGATGTTGCGTCCGACTGACTTGTTGCGTCCTGTATACGGACGCAAGATTGACCATCTCTCAAATTCAGCCAGGAGCCATCAAAAGATCAGTACAATGCATGGGTGAAATATTGGCATGGACGTAGTTTTGGCACGAGAGTGAATTTCGGCGTATTTTTTAGTTCCGCAGTGAGCCGCGCGAATTTTAGAGGCCGCTACTGAGAGATGTATATTAATGGCGTATATTCATTATTTTGGTTACATACATATTGCCGATAATATTGCTTCCGTAATTCTTATTCCGTATTATAAAAAGTTTTTATCGATTCTAATTTCCGATTTAATTGCGTCCAACAAACTGGAGCAAATACGGAGATGGCTAGTGTGAGGGGGCGGAGTTAGCACGTGGGTTGCAACCTGTTAGAGGCCCGCAGCGTAATTTTGTTTACACCGTTTTGACTAGCCAGCCGGGGCGGATGCAAAAACACTTGTGGTGTGAAGTGGAAGTAAAATAACCAGCAACATGAAAAGAAGTGCCAGGTTACTTTCATTTGCAAGTAACTAGTATCATAAAGTTCATTTATGATTATTAATATATAAAAGGTAAATGAGTATTTTTAAGTAAATAACTTGTAATCAAATTGTAAGCTGAGAGTAAATATTATATTTGTTTACGTAACTCATACTTCCTTCAATAAAACAATTTTTGTTGAATTAGGTAAAGTTATCAACAAAAGCTTTACATATAATTGAGAATAATAAACATAACTATCAAACGATGTAACAACATTCCTTCTTTAAGTGAAAGGGTGCATTTGTAAGAAAACCTACTTTTTACCTCAAATTTTTTACGCATATTTTACGGTTTTATTTAGCTTGACCAGTTTATTTGTTTGTTTGGGTAAAATTTACAACAAAAATATGTCTAGTGTTGTTGATTGACTTGATTGAATCGTGAAAAAAATTGTAATGTTATGATTATGGTCTTAATATTGTACTTAATAACTCGGCAAAAATAAAGCTTGATGGTATTACCGATACAATTCCTTTCTTCTTGATGCTTCCTTAGTTGGGCCCCTTGATGGCCTTTGGTTACTTCCCTTAAACCACCTTGGTTATAGGTCGCGCCACACAAGTTAGCGGATGTTAAATAAGCTTCAAGCTGCGCAATATCCAATCAACGCGCAGCTTTATGTGAGGTTCAGTCAGGATTGGATATTGCGCAGCTTGTAGCCAACTTCACATTCACCAACTTGTGTGGCGCGGCCTATACGTCCCTTATTATTTTCTGGTTGCTTCCCTTGATGCCTCGCCCGATATCCACTGGTTGTCTTTATATATTTTTTTTACTCGTCTAACCTGTTATGATGATCGTGGAGTGAGTGGGTCAGTTGTCGGTGACTAATTATTTTTCACCAAAGATGGCACCCAACCGATTTTAATCGTGTACAAAATTCGAATAGTTCACTCGAGTTGATATATACTACTCAAAACAAAATAAGGGCCACTAGTATATTTACATTTAAGTGCACTTTAGTAAACTGAAAGTGACTGATAAGTAGCATTATATTGATATTACGAACTCTTTGGTGTTTGATCTCTTTTATGCTGGTGTTCTTGTTCCTAATTTGAAAAGTATTGGTCATCATTCCAAGAAAAAAAAATTAAATGTTATTCTTAAGTTTTTCTTCGATTGTCTTCTTAACTTGTCTCGGTTATTTTAGGAAAAAAGTTTTACTTTTCAATTTTAATTGATTCACTTATCATCTCGCGTTAATCATGCCACCATTACGAAGGCACATGGATACAATTACGGCAACCAGAGCCATTACTATGATTCAAGAAGGCCGTTCTCATCGTTACGTGGGTTTGCAGTTGGGATTTTCTTGAAGAGCTGTCCAAAATATATGGAATCGCTTCCAAGAGACCGGCTGTGCTGCCAGGAGACCCGGTTCAGGTAGAGTTCGTGTAACAACGGCGCACGAGTATCGGTACATCCAACTAAGTGCTCGTCGTGATCGTACAGTTACGGGCCGTAAGTTACAACACCGCCTACGGCTGACAACGGGTACCCGTGTCAGTGATCAAACTATACGTAATCGATTGCACGAAGACCAGCAAATGTCAAGACGACGAGTTGTTCTAATTCCTCTGACCAGGGTTCAACGTGCAAACCGTTTAAGATTCTCCCGTCAGTATTTGAACTGGGGGATTAATCAGTGGGGCAAGGTGCTTTTTACAGACGAATGCAGAGTAAAATTTTTCAATGATGATCGTCGTGTTAGGGTGTAGAGACCACGCGGCGAGCGGTTTACGGAGTCCTGCATCCACGAAGTTGACCGTTTTGGTGGTCCCAAAGTAATGGTTTGGGGTGGGATTAGTTTAGACGATAAAACCGAGCTCCATTTTACCATTTTAAATGCGGGTACCGTAACTGCAGAACGTTACATCGAGAATGTCATCAGGCCTCAAGTGATCCCATTTGCACAGCGAGTGGGGCCTGGATTCATCCTGAAGCAAGACAATACCCCTGCACACACAGCTCGATCGACCCAAACTGTCCTAGAAGGGTCTCATATTGAGGTATTACCATGGCCAGCTAACAGTCCGGATTTAATTCCAATCGAGCAATTGTGGGAACAATTGAAACGAAGGGTTACAGTGAATGAGCAAGGGGTCTACAATCAACAGCAGCTGATTGACGTTTTAAAACGTGCCCGGGAGGAGATTCCAGATGAAAAAGTGAGGAATTTGATCCAGAGTATGCACACAAGGCTTCTGGAGTGTATTGCTAAGAGAGGAGGATTTATACTCGTTACTAAAAAGAAGAAACAAAAGTGACAAGAACAGTAATTTGTATTTTTTCGGTGATTTCTTTTGTTCATGTTTTTCATTCAATATGGCCAATTTCATTATAGACTTAAAAACAATTCCTGATCATTATTTTAAACAATTGTTAGCCTTTATTATAACCAATAACATTATTTTGTAGTTACATAAGTTAAACAATTGTCTTTATTGTTTTCATGGTACAGCAAAAAATCTTAGTGGCCCTTATTTTGTTTTGAGTAGTATATATATATTTTTTTATAATTATTCTTAATTTTTCAAAAACAGCTCAGCTGATGTCGATAAAATTTGAAAGGGACCAACATTGAAGACCTATGAGAAAAAGAACCATTGAAAACGGTTCCTTATTGGCGGAGTAATCCGCGAAATAAATATACAAAAAAACATACGGTCGAATTGATAACCTCCTTCTTCAAGTGGATTATAAATCAAATAACTTTGACTTGCAATATAATTCTTAAACTACTAGTACCATTTAAATGAAATTTAGAAATGTACCTCGTCATACGCTATTCTCTTAGTTAGGTATTAAACATTCAGACGTCTACGTTATCCATATGGGCTAAATTGCACCTGGAACCCGACATCCTAAGATTGGAGATAGCAACGGCCATTGGATCGTTAAAAACTAACAAAGCGCCAGGTCTGGATCAAATTACAGCTAAAGTGTGGAAGGCTCTGGGTGAAAAAGGTGTTGACACACTGCACAACATCTGCAACCACGTATAGTGTAACGGCAAGTGGCCCAAGACCCATAACAAAGGTTCGACCAAAAAATGTGATAATTATCGCACACTCGCTTTAATTTGTCACGCAAGCAAAATTCTGTTAGACATCATAAACAACCGGGTCCGGTATTATCTTGACTAGCAGATCCCGCAAGAACAGGCCGGTTTTGTCAAGGGAAAAGGCACGCGTGTACTAATATTAAACGTCAGGCAAATTGTGGAAAAATGCTACGAGTTCGACACACCTGTCATAATGTGCTTCGTCGACTATAGTAAGGCATTTGACTGTGTCAACTGGGACTGTCTATTTTTATTTATTTAGGTTTGCTAACAAATGTAACAGTAATACAAGCAAATATTATAAACATCTTACGATCTAGAGTAACAGTTACATCCAATTATAAGCAAACACCACTTAAACTTACAATAACAAACATAAGTAAGTATTACTTATGTTTGTTATACTTGTTATTAACAAGTTAAAAAAAGTACGGATTACAGTTCAGTTTTTTTTTACATAGCATACCTTTTCCTGATACAAGAATTCGCCAAGCATACAGAAATACATTTATGAGAAAGTATTACATTTTATAGTTTTGCGATATTTAGTAAGAGAATCAGCAAATATATCAACATTGTGATTGCAGAGGTTAAGTAGCTTGCACATGCGAGGGACAGGAGAGGTGGAGCCTGAAACAGTTTTTTCTGGGTGGCGGATAAAGGAGACTGATGTATACTCTAGGATGTTTGTATGGCACTCTAAAATTTATTCTATGAAGGAGTTGTGTACAGTCAATTTTGTTGCGGACAAGTTTATATAAGAAAATCAGGTCTAAATATTTTCTTCTCTTTTCAAGTGTTTCCATTCTGTATTTTTTAAGTTTATCCTGATAAGAAACCATTCTTGGGAAACGCGGGGGCGACAAGTGCCACAGAAATCTTTTTTGAATTCTTTCTAGCCTTAAAATATGAACGGCATAATGCGGTCGCCACTATTATATTACTACAGTATTCTAAATTACTTCTCACAAAACTATTGTATAACAAAAATGTTGTATGAGGCTTGCGGAAATCCTTTCCATTTCTTACAATAAAGCCCAGAGATCCAGATGCTTTCCTAATGATCATTTCCAAATGAGGTACAAAGGTTAACTATTTGTCTAACAAAACGCGTAAATCTCAAACACAATCACATTCATTTAATTCTACGCCGTTGATCGAGTATTTTGATGTTATTTGGTCAATCTCACGAGTAAACTGACATTTATTTGAATTCAATTGCATACCATTGTTATGACACCATATATTATAGACAACGAATCCAGATCTTTCTGAAGAAGTAGGGCCTCATTAAGTGACTGTACAGGCTTAAAGATTTTAAGGTCATATGCGAATAGCAGGGCAGGGGTGAAAGCGGCAGGTCATTGATAAACATATTACATAATAATGGCCCTAAGTGTGATCCTTGAGGCACTCCTGAAGTTATGGAGCGTGTGGATGATTTGAAGCCATTCAATACAACCTTGGAGTCACGATAGCTTAAGTGTGATTTTATCCACTTGTAGATTGGTCCACCAATTCCGTACATACATAATTTTTCTATGGAGGGTCATATCAGAACTGGGTGTACCTCATCACTTGATTGCACTTCTGTAATCTTTATATCACAAGAACCAAAGTTGCGATAGCTGGGAGGGAGGCATCACCGTTAGTGGACGCAAAATCTGTAATTTGCGTTATGCAGACGACACCGCCTTGCTAGCGTCAGATGACGCCGAGATGATTACCTTATTGGATAGGATGGAACGCATCAGCAGTGAACTAGGTCTCTCTAAAAACAGGTCCAAAACGAAGATCATGGTCATAGATCGCACAGGCAAGCTTGAGCCCACTGGGTCACTTAATTTAGAGACGGTTAACAGCTTTATATACCTGGGTTCAAGCATTAGTAATAATGGTTCTTGTGAATCTGAGGTGCGAAGAAGGATCGGGATGGCAAAAGGAGCCATGGCATTGCTGTCAAAGATATGTCAAGAATATCTCTCTGAAAACCAAGATCAATTTTGTATGCACTCTGGTGTTCTCCATATTCTTGTATGGCGCAGAGACATGGACCTTGAAGAAAGATGACCGTGATTGCACTGATGCTTTCGAGATGTGGTGCTGGAGGAAGATGCTGGACATCCCCTGGACAGCACACCGCACCAACGTATCGATCATACAGAAGCTCATGATCCAGAAGAGGCTTTCCACTATCTGCCTGCGCAGAGTTCTAAAGTACTTCAGGCACATTGCGAGGAAAGACAGTGATAACTTGGAAAAGTTAATAATTACTGGCAAAGTGGAAGTAAAAAGACCGAGAGGCAGAAGCCCGATACGTTGGATCGACCAGATCTGCACGCCTCTTAACACCACGGTATCGTGTACTGTGGTGTTAAGAGTCATGCGGATTGCTCTCCACTCAGCAGCAGATAGGAATAGATGGCAGGAAGTGGTCCGCAATAGACTGTTTCCACGAGGTGGTCACGACCCTCAGCATTGAGGAAACCGACGCAAGAAGAAGGTTATCCAATCTCGAGTAAATAGGTAGGCAGGTATCTTCTGCGTTAGGGTGCTACAACCTCGACAACATATTTGCTTAACAGCAGGCAGTACGTAGTACATCGATATGGTTAGAGCAAAAATGCCAACTCAATTATGACTTTAATAAGCTTTTTTATCCTGTATAACGCTCGTATTTAATCAGGGTACACGGCATTGAAACCAAAAAAGTCGAGCAAAAAAGGTCAGTCGTTAGTTTTACTTTTACCGAAGCCATTCAGGCCATTTTCAAGTCTCTGTTACTTCGTTCTAGATAAAGCTAGACATCTGAACATTTCATTATCAAGAGAAAATCTTTATAATAATAGTAGATTGTATGACAAGGGAGCAAAATGGTATTTTTACGGCGAGGGCGCTACTTTGAACCACGAGCGAAGCGAAGGATTCTAAAGTAGAATCCTGAGCGCAGCGAGGGGTTCAAAATACATTGCCCGAGGGAAAAATAATTTGCTCTCGAGTCATATACTCTACTTTCCATTCCCTTTCTATGAGAAAATAAATAAGAGACGGTGTTATGTAATTAATGAATATATTTAATAAAATTAGACGTGTGAATATGAGTTAAAACAATTACAAATTTATATTTTCCTCTTTCACAACTCGACGTAGAACTCATTATTTTTGCAAAATACAATAAGAATTGTACCTACTGATTACGAGAACAGAGTCGTATTTCGCGCGCTGTTTTTTTGTTAGCGCGGGTCACGCCCATGCAGCCAACACGTATCAGCCAGTTATTTATACAATTTACGTTCTATTTCTATGAATGATATACGTTCCAAATTCAAATCACTTTTCACCCGCTAAAAAGTGCTTAACAGAAAAGAGCTATTTTGCTCCAACTAAAAGAGGAACAAAGCGACACTTTTCGAATAGAAGGGATGAAAAATATATTACAGAGTTTCATCCAAATCGAACTAGTACTTGAAAATTATTGATTGTCACAGTCACTCAACGGTCTTCATAAAATTCTAAGGTATTTCTAGCTGACATAGGTACAAGCTTGTAATTTTGATGATCATTATCATTAAGCCTAAAAAAATAAAATAAATCCTTAAACCTTTAGGAGTAATTCAAACAAATGTACATTTTTAATTTTAGTCTAGTTTTCATATTTTAGAATCTACACAAATAAGTTTGTGAACCTTTGTAGTACGTGGATTAGGTATTAATTACTCCACCAAGATAACTTGGCGGTTTAGAATTCGGAATTCAGTTTATGTCCCTACTTGATTCAAATATTTTTGGCTATCTAGAAGTACGCGTAGGGTAGGATCAGGGTAGGGATCGGGCAGGCACCGGGAAGGGACCGGCGAGGAGCACGGGTGGAGGTGCAAAGTCGGGGCCCGGGGGGTGGGGTTTCACGGGTGGAGGGCATAGGCTGGGGTTCACAGGTGAGGACACGGGTGGGGGTTCACGGGTGAGGACAAGGGTGGGGGTTCACTGGTGAGGGCACGGGGGTGTTCACGGGTGGAGTACATAAGTGGGGATGCAGGTGCGAACTCATTGGTTCACGGGTGTAGGCAAAGGTAGGGGTTGACGGATGAGGGCAAGGGTAGGGGTTCACGGATGAGGCCAAGGGTGGGGGTACACGGGTGAGGCCATGGGTGGTGATTCACTGGTGAGGGCACCGTTGGGGGTTTACGGGTGAGGGCACGGGTGGGGGTTCACGGGTGTGGGCACTGTTGGGGGCACGGATGGGGTACGGATGGGGGTCACGGTGGAGTGCAGGGTAGAATAAAACTCCACGATGAGAGATGTTTGATAAAGACCATCACTAGCAAAAAGAAGCGAGATTTTAACAAAAACATTACATGTAAAAAGAACAACAACTTGAGAAACAGTTCTTCAGTATATAGTTATGAGATCAAATATGGCAACTAATGGTAGGTACCATTCGAAACGGTCATGACGGCTGGAACACGAGAGTGTATGGTATCGATAAATATATCAGTTTAGGAGGAAGCAGCATTCTCAACACAATATATGGACTATATACAGAAAAAATATTCGGTATCAATATAACCTCTAATGTAGTAGGAAGTCATTTAATTAATGGAATGCTTATATTAAATACAGGAAAATATACGGATCCGATATAAACTTAAATTTAGATGGATGTAGGATAATCTGTAATATACATAGAACATATACAGAAATATACAGTGCGTCACATTATTTCCATCATGAACGGACGCCAGAAACCAGCGAGAATTATTTGAAATTGAATATCTTCATTTCGTGTTTAATCAAAATTTCTTGTTGATAATGGAATTCACATGACAAAAGTGTAACTATATTCGCACAATTAACAATTGAAATCTCATTAACAGTGGTAGACGCCACAAGGTTGGACTTTGAAAAGACGCAAGAAGTCTTCCGCGATTTAAATATATATATATATATATATATATATATATATATATATATATATATATATATATATATATATATATATATATATATATATTATAATTATATGTATTTGTATATTGTATATGTTTATACACATATTTATTAGTATTTATGTACATATGTGTATGTATATTTGTTATGTACTCTTATGTAATATAATTTTGTATTTACTTTATTTATACAATTGTTTCGCTCACTCTATATCACTTCATTTGTTTTTACGTACTCAGGTACTCTTATATTATTGTATAATTCCCTCTTACTTTAAAAACAGTTCTACCCTATGTTAAATGCACCTACCACACTTATCTCTCCACCACCCAGGTTGACTGGTAGATAATGCCATAAGGCATTAAGTCCGCCTATGTACTCTTCTTTTGTGCATAAAGAAATAAAATAAATAAATAAATATACATACCTAGGGACGATTACGCAGAAAACATAGGTCACTTATCAGGCATATTTGACAAAGTTCAGGCACTCCTCATTCAAGCTCATGCTAGGAATTCCCAAACGTATAATTTACGCCGTAAACCAGCTGAGTTTAATGTGGGAGACACTGTGTGGAAACGGACTTTTTATCAGAGCGACAAGGATAAGTCCTTCTGTAAGAAACTAGCCCCTAAATTTGTGAAGTGCACAGTGATTAATAAAAAGTCGCCTCTCGTTTACGAGTTGTCGAACGCGTCTGGAAATTCTATTGGGTTTTGGCACATTAAGGACCTAAAACTTATACACTATGGTGCCTAACTATTTGTTACAAACCGTAGAAGACTTTCCCTTCCTTCTCTCTATATGCCGTCTTAGCTTGGACAGTAGCGGACTCATAGACCTAACGCAGCTAGTCGGATTTTCCTTGTTAGCCACGTAAAATCCTCTCCTAAGGCGGGCGGTATTGTAACGTATGTCCGGTTCTTACCGCGTTGCGTCACAGTACCGCCCATACGCTCGGCCAATCAGAGAAAGCCATCGTCCGCGCTCGTAAGTTTTGGCCTTATTTGGTAATGCGCCGACACCAACGCTGATGGAGGGCCGGTATATAAAGGGGCCGACAGAGAGGCCGTCACCGCTACTCTACACTAACCTACTACCGTTACTCTATTCTGTACCGCTATATCTTTACACATTCTACGTGTATCCTGATCCCAGCTGTGGCTAAGTTACTACATTTACTGCGTTAGCGTACTGCCCATCTCTCTACCTGCTAGCTAAGGCCGGCTGACGCCGCCTGCCTGACTCTATTGGTTGTGGCTTTCCTAATGCTGTTTCTCTTCAGGTTCCAGGTTCACGTTAAGACTCCGGCTACGCTCCTAGACCGCTACACTTTCCTGCATCGCCTTCGGCGTCACCTCTGCCGAAGAGTCTGGCCTGTCCTGCTCATCGTACTCGCACCGCCGGCGTCTGCCAGCTGAACCAACGGCCTGCGAGGATCTACCGCTACGCGCAGCCTTCGAGCAGCCTGCCCACACACTACCGGAGGGAACAGCGTGGGAGACTGCAGCCCTTAGTGTTCAGGCCAGTGTCGTGTTGTTGGTCGGTCATACTCGTGGCAAGGGAAGTGAGACAATACTCTGCAATAAACGCATCTAGAACCTCTACTGCGTTTTTACTACCAGAACCCGTTACAGTGGCGCCTACGTGGGTTATTGTCTCGCTTTCCGTGCTCGAGTTCTCTTCTAGCAGGTCTCCATCATTGTAAGCGAGGAGGTGCGGCTACAGCGAACCGGTACGTATTGTTATACTAATTGCCTACCTTTTAGTATAACTACCTACTACGTAATAGTTCGCAAATTTGAATCTAACTTTTCTTTCTAATTAGTCCTAACGGTCGAACTTTTACGCCTAATCGTAAAGTAGGCCATTTGTAAGGGCGGAACGCTTGCGCACTAAGTGTAGTGTATAGTATATACTTACGCAGTTTATTTACTCATACACAATGGGCTCACACCCCACTAAATACTTCCTTTTAAACAAAAATGAACTAGCATACGAGGTCGCGATTAGAGGTGAGGAGCCGGCTACCTCTGTCCTAGGTCTGCGGAAGCAGCTCCCTAAATTACTGGAAGCCATTCCAAATGATGATATTTTGGAGTCGGGCCTAGCCATCACGGTGGACTTGACTTCGAGGGCGCTAGCGAGGCCGTCTCTGAGCTGGCCAAGCGACTAAATTCGTTATCTTCCTCTTACGACGCGAACCTAGCTAGGAGGTCTACCGCACTGCACAACCACATTTTCCATAGACTCTGTAGGATGGAACGTCCTACGGCGTATTCAAAACGAATAACCGAATTGTGCAGCCGGTTCGACAAGCTCTCGGCGGAGCTGTCCGCCATTGAACAATCAGGTGTTCGCTCAGCTGATGCTGTAGCTGAGGCCCAACCTGCGCCGTCTACCTCGACGCAGGCAGGGTTAGCCCCAGTGTTGCATTGCGAGCATTTGAGAGTTAGCGAACTGTCTAAGCTAAAATACGACGGTACGGGATGCGTCCGAGCGTTCCTACAACGCGTAACCGAATTCCAAACCGCGCGTAATCTACCTGCCATTAAAATTTTATCATATGCCGCCGAAATTTTCACTGGTATCGCACTTCACTGGTACCGCGGCCTAAAAGAATATTTCAATACATGGGAAGAACTCACCACTAAATTAATAGATGATTTCACACCGTACGATTATGACTACCGGTTATTAAATGAAATCCGCCGACGTACTCAAGGTGCTACCGAAACTATAATAATTTATCTCTCGATAATGAATCAGCTGTTCGCTAGGCTATCACCGTCAAAGCGATTTTCCGAACGCGAAAAGTTAGACATCCTATTGCATAACATACGTCCATGCTACTCACTAGTGCTAGCTCCGTCAATATATTCATTAGACAGTATAGCAACACTGCAGACGTTATGTTTAAACTACGAACGTATGAAATGTTTGAACTCTCAATTCCGCGAACCGTATAACGACACGTTGGCACCAGACCTAGCTTACAGTCACAAACCTAATAACCGAGCGCGTAATAATTCCTACAATAATTATCCCGTTGCTACTATAGAGGGTACGTCCGAATACACTGAGAACAACGAACCTAGCAAACCTAAGTCTAAACCTAGCTCTGTCGCTCTAGTCACGTCCAAGTACTGCCCGCGCTGCCGTATCAATGATCACAGTTTGAATGAATGCAAACGCGATCGGTTCGCAATTTGCTTCAAGTGCGGCCGTAGGGATGTGACATTCCCTAACTGCTCGAACTGTAAACCATCGAAACCAAAAACTAGTTGGTCAGGATCGGGGCGTGTCAAAATTTAAATTAGGTTCTACAGCCTATTCGACCAATTTTGACAAAGATGATTGGAGAAATTGGCTAAACACTCTCAAGTGTATTTCTCAAGTTATTCCGTCGCCTCGATCCTGGATAATAAACCTAAAAATGACCTACGGCCCTATGTTAACGTAACGATTAACAGTTTACCTATTTGTGGATTGCTCGATTCTGGTTCAGCCATTACAATTTTAGGTAACAACTTCCATCTGGAGGTAATTACTAAAACCGGGTAAGAAATACAGCAGTGTCACAACACTAATTCCATTCGGACCGCGAATGGAAATATCTTGTTGCCGCGCGGTCTTATCAACTTACCCACTACTTTTAATAATCAAACCCACTTATTGAAAGCTTATATTATTCCAGAAGTTACAAGTAATTTAATTTTAGGCATCGATTTCTGGAAACTATTTAAGTTACTGCATAAGCATACCGCATCCGTATGCATGTCTAAAACATTGCCGTGTAGTGTGTTAAGTGAAAATAAGCCGAGTAACACGAACGTATTGCAATCTTTTAGTGAGTTGAGTGAGTCACAACAAAGAACGGCTAAATTAATTATAAAGCAATACGAGTCTATTTCTACTGAAAAAACCGGTTTAGGACGAACTCACTTAATAGAACATGCAATAGACACTGGCGATTCTGCGCCGATACGCCAAAGATATTACAGGTTACCGCCGGCGAAATTAAAAATAATTATTGACGAATTAGACGAAATGCTTGCATTGGGAGTGATAGAAAAATGCGAAAGTCCGTGGTCGTCACCAATTTTACTAACGCCTAAGAAGGACGGTAAACTAAGGTTTTGTTTAGATAGTCGGAAACTTAATTCTATTACTAAAAAGACGCGTACAAACTACCTTACGTATCCGAAATTTTAGACAACCTTAGGAACGCTAGATATCTAAGTAGTATAGACTTATCTAAGTCCTTTTGGCAGACGCCTCTTCGCTAATGTGATCGTGATAAGACTGCGTTCTATGTGCCTACTAGAGGAACATTTAGATTTGTGACTATGCCGTTTGGTTTAACGAATGCGCCTGCGACACAACAGCGTTTGGTGGATCACTTGTTTACAAACAGTCCTGAGTTTGAAAACTGTGTATTCGTTTTTTTAGATGATATCGTGCTTATATCGCCATCTTTTAATGCTCATGTGTCACTATTAAATAAAGTATACGAAAAATTAAAATCGGCCAACCTTACAATAAACTTAGAAAATCTAAATTCTTCCGTCATGAATTGAAGTACTTGGGCTACGTAGTAAACTCTAAAGGATTACAAGTAGACCCATGTAAGGTGGAAGCCATTCTTCAATATGCTACGCCTAAGAATAAAAAAGAAGTCAAAAGGTTCTTAGGCATTGCATCATGGTATCGGCGATTTATACCTAATTTTAGTACTATTGCCGGTCCTTTGAACAAACTTACTTCTACCGGTAAGAAAGCAGCACCATTTCAGTGGTCGGTGGAAGCTGATGACTCGTTTTGTAAAGTAAAACAATTGTTAAGCTCCGCACCAATATTATCGTATCCCGATTACGAGAAATCTTGTGAAGTTCACACAGATGCGAGTGCGAGCGGCATCGGTGGGTTACTTACACAAGAAATAGATGGCGTGGAACTACCTATCGCTTACATGAGTAGGTCACTAAATGCACAGGAACAAAACTACAGTATAACAGAACGGGAGACATTAGCAGTTCTAACAGCCCTCGAATATTGGCGCTGTTATTTAGATAACGGGTTAAAGTTTGTTGTGTATACTGACCATTCCGCACTGAAATGGTTCCTAAACTTGAGCAACCCGACTGGTAGATTAGCTCGGTGGTCGGTTCGTCTGTCAGCCTTTAACTTCGAAATAAAGCATCGGCGCGGCGCGGATAATATCATAGCCGATGCGTTATCACGATCCCTACCTGTAAATATAATTAACGCGAATAATAATAACGTGAATGACCCTAATGTTGACACTGATCAATGGTATTCAGCCACCTACAATGGTTATTTATCTTCGCCTAATGACTATCCAGACTATTCTATAAAAAATAATAAATTTTATCGTTTGATTAAATCTAGGTGTATGCTACGTAAGGAGTTCGAATGGAAAGAAGTACTACCTTCTTCTGATCGAAATAATGCCATATTAGAGAACCATGCCGAACCCACTTCGGGACATTTCGGTATATTTAAAACTTACAAGCGCTTAGCACTGCGTTACTATTGGCCCAAAACGTAGTTAAGTTCATAAATTCTTGCGACACTTGTATCGCGCACAAACATCAGAACCATGCACCATTGGGAACCATGGGACGACCAAAAGTGTGTTCACGACCCTTCCAAACCATTAGTGTAGATTTGGTAGGGCCACTACCCGTCACAAGAAAACAAAACGCCTACATCTCTGTGGTAACTTGCTGTTTTAGTAAATACTGTCTACTTTTTCCTATCAGGCGCGCAACTGCTGAAATAATAACTAATATTTTAAAAGAAAAAATATTTTTGGTTCATGGTATACCATCTACAATTATATTGGACAATGGTAAACAGTTTGTAAGTGCTACTTTAAAAGCTATGTTGCGCAAGTACAAAATCCCTAATCTTCATTATACTCCTAAATATTCCCCACATGTCAATACGGTCGAACGCTATAAAAAAAAACATTGGTTCTACCTTAGCGGCGTTTGTAGGAAATGACCAGAGATTATGGGACACTCTCGTACCTACGGTGCAGTTTGCATTAAATACTGCAGTTAATGAAGTCACGGGCTATACACCTAGGTTTTTAGTCTATGGACGTGAACTAGTTCCATGCGGCTCACACTATGTCGACACGGACGCTGATGATATAGTATACATACCTAGGGACGATTACGCAGAAAACATAGGTCACTTATCAGGCATATTTGACAAAGTTCAGGCACTCCTCATTCAAGCTCATGCTAGGAATTCCCAAACATATAATTTACGCCGTAAACCAGCTGAGTTTAATGTGGGAGACACTGTGTGGAAACGGACTTTTTATCAGAGTGACAAGGATAAGTCCTTCTGTAAGAAACTAGCCCCTAAATTTGTGAAGTGCACAGTGATTAATAAAAAGTCGCCTCTCGTTTACGAGTTGTCGGACGCGTCTGGAAATTCTATTGGGTTTTGGCACATTAAGGACCTAAAACTTATACACTATGGTGTATAACTATTTGTTACAAACCGTAGAAGACTTTCCCTTCCTTCTCTCTATATGCCGTCTTAGCTTGGACAGTAGCGGACTCATAGACCTAACGCAGCTAGTCGGATTTTCCTTGTTAGCCACGTAAAATCCTCTCCTAAGGCGGGCGGTATTGTAACGTATGTCCGGTACTTACCGCGTTGCGTCACAGTACCGCCCATACGCTCGGCCAATCAGAGAAAGCCATCGTCCGCGCTCGTAAGTTTTGGCCTTATTTGGTAATGCGCCGACACCAACGCTGATGGAGGGCCGGTATATAAAGGGGCCGACAGAGAGGCCGTCACCGCTACTCTACACTAACCTACTACCGTTACTCTATTCTGTACCGCTATATCTTTATACATTCTACGTGTATCCTGATCCCAGCTGTGGGTAAGTTACTACATTTACTGGGTTAGCGTACTGCCCATCTCTCTACCTGCTAGCTGAGGCCGGCTGACGCCGCCTGCCTGACTCTATTGGTTGTGGCTTTCCTAATGCTGTTTCCCTTCAGGTTCCAGGTTCACGTTAACACTCCGGCTACGCTCCTAGACCGCTACACTTTCCTGCATCGCCTTCGGCGTCACCTCTGCTGAAGAGTCTGGCCTGCCCTGCTCATCGTACTCGCACCGCCGGCGTCTGCCAGCTGAACCAACGGCCTGCGAGGATCTACCGCTACGCGCAGCCTTCGAGCAGCCTGCCCACACACTACCGGAGGGAACAGCGCGGGAGACTGCAGCCCGTAGTGTTCAGGCCAGTGTCGTGTTGTTGGTCGGTCATACTCGTGGCAAGGGAAGTAAGACAATACTCTGCAATAAACGCATCTAGAACCTCTACTGCGTTTTTACTACCAGAACCCGTTACACCGTGGGACCTTCAAAATTCATGGCGAAATGTGGGTTTAAAATGATCTACAGTGGAACCAAAGATCGGTATTCTAGCAATAATTATACAGAGGATGAATATGTTTACTTAGTGTACGTAAATATGAACCAGCAGACAAAGTAATCCAAGACTTGCAGACACTAACTCTGGATTGAACAAATTGCCGCGATTGAAAGCCCAGTCGTTGGCGAAATGCCAGTTGGTCACTTTAACTGCCACAGCAACCAGTTTTATTCTTATAGGGGTTAAATTTAGAAAGGTATTGCCAATTATTTAGGCGAATTTAATCTCTATAGATCTCAGAGGCTGGTTTTCAATGCTATAACAATATACGCCGTAAATTATTTACCTATGTTTGATGAATAAATCATGACATTTAAAGTGCAATTTGTTTACATATGAAAATAAAACAATCGGTGTAGGTAATTTATATAAATAATCGTATTATTAGGGTTCCGTGGCCAAAGCAGCAAGAAGCTGTACCATATAAATTCGTCATGTCTGTTTGTATATCCACCCGTCAGTTACAGCCAGTTTATGCTGAAAGTAATAATAATATTCCACCACGTTCACACAACACCGTCTAGTCCCAAACTAAGCAGAGCTTGTACTATGGTTACTAGACAATGGACAAATATACATATATACTTTTTTTTAATACATACATAACCTACCCTATTCCTAATATATATTAATAACCTCTGCAATCATACCCTAAATAAAACTAAAATAATAAGTTACGCTGATGACACAGTAGTACTCACTCATGGAAGGGACTGGTTTGAGACTCAGTTTTATCTAGAAGAATCTTTGCGCACCATCATTAAGTGGCTTCATAGAAATATTCTCACTTTTAACCTAGAGAAAACCAAATTCATTACTTTTGCCCCGAAAATAGCTTCTCAACCAATTTCTCCATTTTCAATAACTGCTCATACTTGCACCACGAGTAACAATTGTCAGGACTGTACCCAAATAACGCGTACAAATTGTATTAAGTACTTGGGCGTTATAATAGATAGCACAATATCATGGAATGACCAAATACAAATGACAATAGCTAGAATACGAAAACTAATATATGTGTTTAAAAATTTGAGAGCATCGACTAGCTTCGCTACGGTTCGTACCGTCTATTTTACATTAGCTCATTCCATACTCACTTACTGCATTACAGCGTAGGGTGGTTCTGGGAAGTGCCTTGTACTTCGTTTGGAAAGAGCGCAGAGGGCGGTTCTGAAAGTTATGACGTACAAACCTATTCGTTTTCCCACGGCTGAGTTGTATGCTATATGCAGGGTACCGACGGTCAGACAGTCATTCCTCCTGAGTATTATATTACGCAAGCACTCAAACTTGACATATGATCCCAACCTGACTAAACAAAAACGTAAATCAGGTAGAGTCTGTCAAGTGGAGTCTGGTAGAAATCTGCTTGTACGCAGACAATACCAGTTTCTGAGCCCAATTTTATACAATAGAGTAAATACAAAACTCAAAATATATCCACTTACCCTACGACCCTATGTCAATGTCGAGCACGGATGGAAAAATGGTTTGGCACCCTCAGTTATGACGAAGTTGAGCTGTTGGTTAAGACTTGAGTTTCTCACGCACACACGCACGCACACACACACACGCACACACACACACGGACATTTCTATACCTACACGAAATTACTGGTCAATTTTGAAGACATTTGTAATTAACGATTTTAAACTTTCGCGATTAGTATACATTATACAAGGTTATATAGCGGGTCTTACTCGCGATAAATCTTATATTTAAGGCATAAATACCGCGGTCTTTGCCAACGTTTCGGCTGACTTGCTAAGCCGAGGTATTTATGCCTTAAATATAAGATTTATCGCGAGTAAGACCCGCTATATAACCTTGTATAACATTTGAAATTGTTTTAGTTTTTCCTTTTATTTTAGTTTTTGTTTTAGTTTTTCCTTTTATTTGATTTAAATCGTTATTTTTTGTTTATTGCCTAAGTATATTTTGTAAGCTAGAACTGATGATGTTAAAAAACCTATGGAGGTGGGCGTTAATGACTACGACACAGTTTTAACTAATGCAGTCATTACCGTGCACAAAATACTATGTAACAAATTAAAGAAAAAAATACATAGAAACACCCAGACCAAGACAAACATCCATGTTCATGCACACAAATGTTTGACTTGAGCGGGAATCGAACCCGCGACCTAGAGCGTGGCAGTCGCGTACACGCCCACCGCGCCAACCGGTCATCAATGTTAATTATACATTTGAAACTTAGTATATGTATTCTGTGAAATTAAGAGAGCCTCTAAATACATGGAGCTTACTAGAATATCACTGCCTCACGGGTAGGTACATCGGTGAGTCTACGAATGCATATGCGCTGAAAATGATACTCGATTGTGTACCTCTAAAATCATCGCTCTCAATATTGAACTTGTTTCTAAATGAAAGTTAGTATACGATCTTAATTTAATTTTATACTTACTTATTGACCGTTAGATGTAGGGCAGAGAAAACTTTAAAGTATTTTTAGGACGACGTGAAAACTTAGACGTACTGGATTTAGGAAAGCTAAGGTTTCTAAAGATAAAAGTGATCGATATCTATACTAAGAAAATAGCGAATCTGATGAATTTGGAGGACTGTGGGACTTTAGACTATGTAGGAATGTAGACTATGTATATATATGATACCTATTATACTATATTTTTATAAACTCACGCCTGTATCTCCGAAGGGGTAGGCAGAGGTGTAATGTTACACCCACATTTCGCCATGAATTATATATTTTAGGTCCCACGTAATAGGGGGAGAGCCTATTGCCGTTACCGGGCACATCACCAGACTCCGTGCTGTTACTGGGAATTCGGAAAAACCCTATACTTATTATACACTAGCTGTGCCCGCGACTCCGTTCGCGTGGACTTTGTTTTTTCATTATTTTATTATCTAATAATCTACATTAAAGCTTCTTTGTACACTATATAAGGATAGCCTTCGGGGATACAAACATAAAGGTGCCTAAGCTCGCTAACACGTGACAGAGCTACATTAAACTGACCGTGCGAAAACAGCTGTTACTGAGATCCACACCCGCAACTTTCAGCGTTTGGCCTTAAGTTAAGCTGGACTCGTTTGAAACTAAACCAAAAATTGTTTGGAATTAGAGAAATACATCCAGGGAACATATAAACATTATCACCTGCTCCGCACCCTATTAAAATCTCTGCTTCGATCACGTTTCGTTGTAAATTAGGTACTTTTCTGGTGCAATCATAAAGCTTTAGTAGGGTTACTTTTTAAATTTCTATCGATTTCTATCTATCGTCACGCCTGTCTCCCATTGGGGTAGGCAGAGACTATGGAACGCCAAATGCTCCGGTTCAAAGACACCTCTTTCGCTTCCTCGACATTCATTAACCTCATCATACATGCTCGCCGGTTATGGGTACTTTTAATTTGGCCCTTGTTTAGTACGTCACCTTTTTGGTCGGCATACGTCTGTCTTGGGCGTCCTCTACCGACACCTCCATTCATTCTTACACGATACATTTCTTTCGTATTTCTTCTTTCATCCATCCGTTCCAAATGTCCAAACCATCGCAACATTCCTTTTTCAATCTTTATCACTACATCGTTTTTTAGACCACACTTCTCTCGCATCACACTGTTTTTCACTTTATCTATCAGCCTTAATCCGCACATACTCCTCAAAGCTCTAATCTCCACAGCATTGATTCTAATTTCATGCTTCTTCTGCCATATCCATGATTCGCTACCATACTTTCACTTTATCTATCAGTCTTACTCCGCACATACTCCTCAAAGCTCTCATCTACATAGCATTGATTCTACTTTCATGCTTCTTCAGCCATATCCATGATTCGCTACCATACTTTCACTTTATCTATCAGCCTTACTCCGAACATACTCCTCAAAGCTCTCATCTCCACAGCATTGATTCTACTTTCATGCTTCTTCAGCCATATCCATGATTCGCTACCATACTTTCCCTTTATCTATCAGCCTTACTCCGCACATGCTCCTCACAGCTCTCATCTCCACAGCATTGATTCTACTTTCATGGTTCTTCAGCTATATCCATGATTCGCTACTATACTTTCACTTTATCTATCAGCCTTACTCCGCACATACTCCTCAAAGCTCTCATCTCCACAGCATTGATCCTACTTTCATGCTTCTTCTGTCATATCCATGGTTCGCTACCATACATCAGCGTTGGTGCTAAAACTCCCTGCAGTACAGCAAGGCGAGCGTTACTTGGGATAATTTCATTACTGATGATGGACTGTAAGGCGCCATTCACACTATTTCCTGCTTTCACTCTCCTTTCAACATCTCCGTCACATTTTCCATCTCTCGTAAACAAAGACCCTAAATACACAAACTCATTCACTTGTTCCACTTTTTTATCTCCTATGATTATGTAACATTCAGTTATACTGTCTTCCCTCTCTATGACCATTACCTTAGTCTTGCTTAAATTCACTTTCATGCCCTTCTTCTTATACGCCTCATTCATTAAAGTGACCATCTGCTGTAAATCCGACGCTGACGACGCAAAAAGAACCTGATCGTCAGCATATAACAGGGTCTTAAACACAGATTCACCCATACTTAATCCATATTCAGACTCTTTCAGATCGGTCAAACAAACTGTCCATGAATAGATTGAACAGCCAAGGAGACGCTACACATCCCTGAATAACACCACGATCAATGTTAAACCAGTCCGTGTAGGCCCCTTTATTCTGCTACAGGCACTTGAATCTCAGTATAAGGATTCAAGTACCCGTATCAGACTTATCTTTTGAAATAGCCCTGTGGTGTACGTACCACTGCCGAGACTATGGTCTCGGGTTCGATCCCCAAGTATCCCCGGCCATCGCCCCCCGCACATACCTCTGACTTTCCAAAGTTATGTCTGCATAAAAATGTTAAATATCGCTCGCTTAACAATGTGCCCGGTAGATGGTATGGCAATAGGCTCGGCGTGTGTCTACCTCTGCCTACTCCTTCGGAAATAACGGTGTGAAGTTATATTATGTGATGTCTTTTGAAATGGCAATCCAAGAGCATTGATGGATTCCAAAAAATCCACTGGAATTTCAATAGTTTGTTGATTCTTTGTCTTCCATAACTCGTTATGTTGATAGAAATAGGTGTACTCTACAATTTTCACTATCCCGTGTCCGATTCTGGGTATCTAAATAGCTCTTTGTCATAAGTCGCTTGCGCTCGCATATTTAATCTCAAATGCATAGCGATAATAGAATCCTACAGTGTAGAACTCTTAAGACAGATTAACTTCATCAGATCTTGTCCCACTTGGTATAACAGGCAGAGTTTGACAAAAATCGCCATAAAAAATACCGGCCATGGGTTGGTAATGTTGCTTGATATTCTTTAATGTAGGATCTACATGCTTCGACCGCTTTACGGTTTGTCATCGTGCATTCATCCCATATGGTGGGAAAGGTAAGGAAAATTTTACCTTTGTAGCTGCTGTTTCTGGATATATTACAAACAGAGCTCTCAGTGTGGTCTAAGTCGATCAGAGTTTTAAACATTGTAGGCACTTTTTCCTCCTGATAACGATATGGCTGCTATCGGTCTATACAAATAAAATTCTTGCGTTGGTGACTGGCTGACAGACATCGCACAGCCAAAACGTTTGGTAGCAAGAAGCTGTAATTTTGCATATAGGTATGTTGCTCGGGGACCGTTGAAGTGCGCTATAAAGGGATTTCTCGAATCTACGGGATCGGGCAGAAATTGTGAAATTTATAAGCGGCCATGGCCCAGTGTACGTAACGGATTGCTGAGACGATGGGTCTCGGGTTCGATCCCCAGGTACCCCGGGCACAAACCCCTGTCTTTTTGAAGTTATGTGAGTATTTAAAATGTTAATCATCGCTTGCTTAATAATGAGCCTGGTATTACATTGGGACCGAAACATAACTGGCGAAGTGAGGATGTGTAATACACATCCTGTCTACCACTTCGGTGTTAAACTGTGTTAAATGTGAAGTTATGAATTTATGTTTATAAAAATGTGTGGGTGTAGCTGTTGTCGCCCTCTAGTACCCCATAAAGAGACAGCTGTCGTAATCTTACTTTAGCTGCGTTCCTTGGCCAAAATCATCTTAATAAGAAAAGTATTTCCAGTTCCACCCGAAACATCTACTATTTTGATCAAAGTACTATACACGCTACAACACACACGATCATAATTATATTAAACGCTGTTCTTCAGTTTGTCTCGAGACATCATTTTGCAGGATTTCGGTTTCGTTTTAATGGGTATATAGTTTATCTATTCACATATATCACCAAATTTTTATTAATACTTAGACCATCAAATGATGCTTCCGGCAGGCCATATTGAGTTATAGGATAGATATAGCTATGTCTTGAATAGCAAGCAAACAACGATGCATTAATTGGTTGTGCGTGCCTGAAAAAGTCCTCGGCCAATTCGTTTTGAAATCAATGCCATTTGAAATCAATGCCATAACTGTGCAGTATCTGAAAGTTTACAGAACTCCAGCATTACTGCAAACAGTTGCCGTAATCGATGAGGACTTTCACTTATACTTGCTTCAGACAAAGCGTTATCCCAGTGCTGATACCGTCCAGTAACTGACTCGTTAAGGAGTCTTTATTATAGAAGAGAACCCAAAAATATCATTATTACAATTTTTGTCTGTTTGTCTATTTGTCTGTTTGTCTGTTTATCTGTTTGTCTGTGCGTTTGTGCACGCTAATTTCAAAAACGGCTTATCGTATTTGAATGCGGTTTTCACTGATATATTTTGGGAAGCCTCACTTAACATATAGTGTTAGTTTTATTAGAATCGGTTCATAAATAAAAAAGTTATGTCAATTTAAACATAACGATGTATTTTTTCGGTTGAAATTTGTCCTATAGCAATGTAAATAAGTAACTCTTGAGTTGAATTGGTTGAAACTTAATATAGTATGATCTGTAAAATGTAAAATTACGACGGTTGAAAGATTATAATAGTTTTCTCTTAAATATCTTCCATGTACAGACATCGACCACTTACAGATTTATTATATGTATAGATACGCGTATTGCTAGTTATTACTTTTTAACTTTTTTCTAACCTTCCAAAGATGCTTGTGATTTTACTTTAATTGATATTGGTATTTATTATTTTAAAAATAAATTAACTTTAATACTAAAATTCGCTTATTACGACAAATATTTAGAATCTCATAGAGACTTTTAGTAGTGTACTACTAGGCATCGGCCTCTCATAATTAGCGTCTAAAGAGTATAATGTGTGAGGAGAATTTGCTATAGAGTTTGAATTCAACTTTCCCGTCTTCTTTCCACAGATACTAATTGTTTTGTAGCGCTCATAGTGCGACTCAGCTTGTCCTTCGTAAGAGATCGGCAAAGTTAAGCAACGCTTGCACAGGTCACCACTTGGATGGGTGACCGTCTGTGGCATTTACATCTGAGCGCTACCGTACTTCGGACGGCACGTACAGCTGTCGGTAACGTTTCTTTTCTAAGGATAAAGATCGTTAGGCCATGTCGTAGGCCTTCGGGCGGTCTGAAAACTCCGACACCAGAGTTGGCCACACCCTCACACGAAAAACAAAACTAATTGCTTTGCGATTTTCTTTAGTCGCTCTTTACGATACCCACAGATTGAAATAAGGTAGTGACATTCTGAATTCTTAATCTGTCACCACACGGAGAATATTTATAATGCCAATTTTTTTAACACCACCATCTAGTGGGACTAGGCAAAGTTTGTACTAGGGGATGGGTACTAGAAAATGGACAAACATAGATAAATATATACTATTTTTGTAAATACGTAAGTACATATTATACATAGAAACAACCAAACCAAGACTAACATCCATGTTTATATATTAAATGTTTGACTTGAGCGGGAGTCGAAACCGCAACCTTCGGAGTAATAGTTGGGTACACTCCCGTTAAGCCACCGGATTAAAACTTTAAAATTCGATATAAACTTACAATCTATTTCGTTTCATTTCTATATATATGTTGAGTCCTTAGCCGACTGGGCTGATAAAAATAATTTTAAAACGCTTTCCATCCACGTCACAAAATTGTTCAATTAAAAAGATATCTCGGACCATTTATAAAAGTCAGTATAAAGATAGATTTATTAAAGAATATCTGGCCGAAGCGGCGACGGGCCGTCACCAACAGATGGGATCGGAACGATATTGTGTTAATACTGTACTGAAATGGGATTGCTCTCGTTTTGAACTTTAAACAGAGAATGGAATGGCTTGCGTGGTTTGACTTGTTTACTGGATCTATTAATGTAAGATCGATGTATGTTGTAACATGTTTGTGTCAACAGACGAAATAACTGAAGCATAACATAGGTATAATATTATATCTATAGATATCCCCTCCCGACAGAAGCGCGCGAATCGTAACACGTTGTTTCGTTCAACATCTGGTTATTTTAGAGAACACTATATTTTGTTTATCTTTGCTAGCTCCTAACTCTACATCTGTACTGATGATAGAATACTGCAGATTTTCAATGACCTTTTTTCAATGAAGGTCATTCTCCTTTTATCTGACTTCCTCACTATATTTTGAACGAAATGCGATTGGATTTTGATTTACTCACAATTGGTATTCTGCTAATTTAAGGCGCTGACAACCGAGCGCTGCTGTCACTGTCGGATTGTATACATAAGAAAGAGAATTCAGATCTTTTTACAAACCATAAAATAAATAAATTACTTAAAAATTAGTTGAGTAGTGAAAAACAAAAAAAAACAACCAGGTTCTGTATTTAAATATGGTACTTTATTGTTATAAATGTTACCAACGTTCGTTGATAAGTAATACAGATATTTTTGTTGGAAGATAATTTTAAGAGGTTAGTTTACTATTTTTTGTGTCGAGAAAACTTTTCAAAAACGTGTTTTGAATACAACAGGGTTCTCAGAAATATGTTCAAGATTAACATATATTTTTTCCGCCGTCACAAACTTTATAGATTTTGCAACAAAATTGTTTGAGACAAGCCTTTTTTGCCATTTGGCTGTTGTCAGCGTCTTAATGTCATTATCGTCTAGTCTTTGACGACCGGTTGGCGCAGCGGGAATGTAAGCGACTGCTACGCCGAAGGTCGCGGGTTCGATTCCTGCACAAGTCAAACATTTGTGTGCATGAATATGGATGTTTGTCTTGGTCTGGGTGTTTCTATGTATAATATGTATGTATTTACAAAAAAAAGTATAGAAGTATGTTTATCCATTATCTTTTCTTTTATCCCATATATTTGTACTATGAGATGGTGATGTGTGTATGTGGTAGAATATTATTATTTTTATATTATTCGATGCTATTCAACGTGTATAGTTCGTCGTTAAGACATATTTCGACACATTGTTCAATCCATATGTATTTTCCTTATTCTTAGGCGCCATACTTCTATCTACGATCTAGTCGCGATATCATTTGAATATCAGTTAATTCAGAAGAATGACATTTTTGACGTCACTATGACACTGACATAAGATTGAAACTGCATTTTGAACAAATATTGGGTAAACGGCGTAATGATAAAACAGAAATAAGCTGTGAAGTGCGAATCATTGAGGGGGTGCCAACAATAGTACGGTTTACCCTAACTAAATGAATTGGCCCTAGATAAAAGTATATTAAAAAATACGATCATTATAAAGTATTCTTTTATATTTATATTTATCAAAATTCCACTTTATCAGGCGAAAACCTTTTGAAATGAATGAAATTATTTATTTGCCAAACATTGGTCGAATGATTGATTTCGATTGTATTGTACAAACCGTAGTATAGTAGTATTGAAATCCAGTCCTTAAACAATGTTACAGAGATTTAAATCGTCTAAATAATTGGTATTACCGTACAAAATTTAACCCCTATAAGAATAAGACTGGTTGCTGTGGCAGTTAAAGTGACCAACTGGCACTTCGCCAACGACTGGGCTTTCAATCTCGCCAATTTGTCCAATCCAGAGATAGTCACTGCAAGTCTTGGATTACTTTGTATGCTGGTTCATATTTACATAAACGAATAACTAGACATGTTCATCCTCTATAAGCAATTATAATTATTGGTAGAATACCTAGGTATGGCTTAATTGCAGGTAATTTTAAACCTTAGGTTTAAAGCCACACGCCTCAATTTCAAAAGGCCCCTTCTCGTTATGAGGGTTACGCCCTATCTCAACCACGCACATATGCGATCCGAACATTTAGCTAGCTAAGTGCGTGTTTGCATACCTTACATGTCTTACAAAAATTTTATACAGAACTCATGCATGCAGTTTTCCGTATGGAACGTAAGCCATGTTTAACAATTAGGTAGACTCGGACACTCAGTGGTGCGCGCTGCGGATTCGAACTCGAGACCGTCTGCGTAGCAATATGTTGTTCTCTACACTAGGCTATAGCTGCCTGTGAAGCTTCACTTATGTTCCAGTCGTCGAGAGTTTTAAGTGTTTCTGAGCCAACCCACTTACAATGGAAACCTACGTGGGTCAGCTATCAAAAATTTGTGTTGTGATTTTTGAATAACAACGGTAAATAATAGAGTTTGACTCTATACTCTAACTCTGACGAGACCGTGGCTCCAAGGGTCTTATATAGTGGCGCCGGTAACCAAACCATAGCGCGATTTAACTCGATCCCTACGCCACCTATCGAGCTATGCGCCAATTTTTCGTCCCATCATTTTCTAGGAAATATGAGGCTTTCTAACACATTTTATTCAAATTTTTGGGCTTAGTCACACTTAAGGCATCCTATTGTTAATTTGGGCAGCATTATTTGTCAAATTTACTGCCAATCTTCAATTTATTGAGTTCCTATCACAGATCAACTAAACTCATGAAATACACCGTAAAGGTAACATTACAAACCTTTCCGGAAATCATAGTTAATAAAAATTTATAACTGGCATTTTAAAAACTTGTTTATAAAGAGAAAACACATTTTGTGTCGAATTTAGCGCCGCCTGGTGTCGTCTGTGAAAGTTCTAGAGTACCTATACACAGACTAACGATGTCTGTTCCTATAGTCTATACATTGATTCGCGAAGGGTAAGGGTAAACTGTACACAAAGGCACAGCACTTTCAACGGTAAGCTCATGTTTGTATCTACAAAGTGGACCCTAGGTTTCAACTGGGATAACGGTAGAAGGATGGTGATGAAGTACTCTATTATAAATATTTAACACAGGGACATTTTAAAAATAGTAATAACCATCAATTTTGAATATCTTGACCTGAGTGGAACCACGACCTCTGACGTAGCAGTACGTTACAAAATATTGACCAACAGAATAAATAAAGCCAATAGAATAATAAGTCCTTTGTAAGTAGAAATACCAATAGTACAATAGTAGCCAATTATTTCGTCTCGCTATTTTTCTACCATGCTTCATGATATTTTCGTAGTCATCATCAATATGTAGCTCTCCCAATAGCCAGGCTGAAGTGACAATGGGCAAGGCACATAGCTCGTAGAACTGATTGCCATTGGGACAGGAGGGTTCTGGAGTGGCGACCACGTACCGGACAACGCAGGAAGGTGGACCGATGATCTGGTTAAGATCGCGGTGCACGGTTGGATGCGGACGGCTCAAGATCGGTCTGTGTGGAGAACCTTGGGAGAGGCCTTTGTCCAGCTGTGAATATCTCTAGGCTGACATGAATGCAACATGTTAGTGTTATCCCAGTCTTGGGTTTCGTGATAATTTTTTCACCGAATTTTACTGTGGCTCTTGCTTATAGTTACTGCTTATTGATTTTTTAAATCTAATGTGATATTTTCTACTGGCCACAGCTGGCCTAATGTCAGGACTTTAAGCGTAGGTACAGACTTCTTATTAGATCTAAATGACTGTGTGTATGAACTGCTTTATATATTCTTCTAGGCAAGTAAAATGACACTTCGTTTTGGCACACTTCGAAGAAATATAATTCCTATACCAATGCCGATATCCAAATTTATACAAATTTGACTTCTTTCATCCCTCTTTAATATTTTATTTATTTATTTATAGTCTCACGCCTGTATCCTCGAAGGAGTAGGCAGAGGTGTAAATATTACACCCGCATTTCGCCATGAATTTTTAGTTCCCACGTAATACTACTGAGTATTCGGAAAAACCCAGTAACACTTTTGCCCGACCCGGGAATCGAACCCGGGACCTCCAACCAGCAGTCGCATATGCTATCCACTGGGCCACGGAGGCAGTCTAATAGTCCCTCTTTAATATTTCATCATTATCATTTTCATTAGCTTGACATAGTCCACTGCTCTATATAGGCCTCTCCAACGACACATTGACCTCGATTTTCTGCATTTCGTGTCCAGCCGGGGTCGTTTTTATATTTATTTAGATGTAATTCATTTAATTCAAAGTTATTAATATCTGAATTTTGACAGTATGAGTTAAGATATCAATGAGTATTTTGAGTATATTATATTATAAGGAATAAAAATAGTAAACTATTTACAAGACCCTCAAGTAAAAACCTACGTGACGGTTTTTAATAGTATGTTACTATGTTTGTACAAACATTTCCGGCCTCTGTTTTGCTGTTAACAGTTGAATTTTTAGCAGACAAAATCTGACTTGAAATTCTGCCTTGGAATGAACGAAGCAAAATTACGAAAAGATATCATAAAGTCATCAAACGTCTGCCTTAAGTAAAAAACCACATCATAAATCACGTCAGCTAAAACATTAATTCATTTATTCAACGTACAAAAAATAATCGCTAAACAACTGTTCGCCAGCTTTGAGCCACTAATCGTTTTTCAAAACTACAAACAAAATAAATTCGGCTAAAACCTCGAAGCCTTTGGCACATAGAGCGAGACATTACATTAATTCTCACGATGGCGTTACGAGCGGCCGACGTCTGCCGCCGTCGTGACCTCAATGAAATATATACGCGGGAAAACGATACCCCATTGGATAACTGCGGACTGTCCTCGCCATTCGAAAATCGAATGCTCCGAATTGAACGTTTAAATTTCAAATGCTTGAGGCGCGAATGGAACACAGAACCTACAATCAAATGTTCTGGAAGTGAAAGTTCCAAAATCAAATGTTGAAACTTAGAGAATCTTCGACTTTGAAAGTCGCTTCGAGTTTGTAATCTTAGGTCATTACGCGAATCATTTATCTTTGAGATGGACAAAGTGCCATATTGTTTGGCAAGCGCTCAAAATAATCTCGTTCTTCGAAGTTTTAAATTAACAGGTTTCATCGCTTGGTTGGTGTAATTAAGACAGTTTGCTGGCCACTACAAGATGCTATATATTGTCAATATGTGAGGGAGGCCTTAATGCTCGTTGCTATACATTTATGACAATTGGCAACAAATCCCATTCGTCTACTTCATTAACTGGGAAAATGAAGTGGGAAACATCCAGCAAGTAAAGTCAAAGATACAGGTATGGTGTGGCCAATTCTTACGTTATGCTATCCATGTTGGCATCCTACGTGAGTAACAAATGTCTTGCCATGCTACCTCCGCCGGGCCCCAATAAACGGGGAAGGCCAAAAAAATGCTGGTTTGACGTCGTAAGGGATGATATGCGTGCCCATCGACAAACCAACAGGGATGCTGAAGACGGTGCGAAGTGAAGGAGACACAGCCGGAAAGCGGACCCCGGCTCTAAGACGTAGGTTTTGGAACGCAACCGGGACAGCGCTAGGATGATTATGATGATGATGAGTCAATACAGGTAATTCATTCTTGGGTGAAAGTTACGTTAATAAAACCTTTATTTAGGTCAGAATAAACTGCTTCGCAAAGAACAATATCTAAAATAAGTTATATTAGGTACCGACACAGGTCTTAAAATTGACCATTTCCTAGCCACAAAGTAGCACACGCGACAGAGGTAGTTATATGTACAGAGTAGATCCATTCGACGTCTACATGAAAGATTTACGCGGGAAACGAGCGGCGTGTGACAATGGATGAGAGACTGTACTAACTGTGCGAGGACGAAAATCGAGCGAACACAACGTCTCGGACCGACTAATGTATGGAGAATTGTAAAGGCGCTGATACACTTGAGCATTCACCTGTAATGTGCATTCTCGCCAATGTTACAAAACAAATGAGTGTGTTTTAGCGAGCATTCCCACGAACATTCGGGCGAGTCTTAGAATGTAGATAATACATAGAATTCGCGCTACAATGGCGGTTAAACCCAATATATTTACTTCAATTTGACTTATGATTTTAATCTAGGGAAGAATCTTCGTAGTTTGTCACTAATTTTAACTTGACTAGTGATGAGCTTACTCAGAATAAATATCGATAATGTTTACAATAGATCCCTAGATTTGGTTTACTCAGAATTAATTTCAATAGAATGTTGATAAGCTCTCGATATCGATATATACTTAAATTTTAACGTCGGAACAGACACTTGTGTGATTTATTAAACCTGTTCAAATTAAAATCTGCATTTTATTATCTAGAAACGTCATTTGTTTATGAGTCGTACTCTTACTCTAGAGATAATTCATAAGTGAAACTGAAGTAAATTTATTGGGTAAAACTGCTGTTGTAGTGCGATTTCTATAATTTTTCTATATTCCACGGACTATTTGAATTTAGAGTATTCGCTCGAACGATCGTGAAAATGTTCGGTTCGACAAATCAAAAAACGGCGAATGCTTGCTGTTCTTTTACAAGTGCATGCTCAGGTGTATCAGCGCCATAAGGTTTACACAAAAAATGTTGAAATGATGATAGTACTGATTGATACTGAAAATCCAATAAGCAAAGTGTGAATCAATAAAATTTTTGTAAAGATGAATAACTATTTAACATTTCACATACCATATGAAGTTTTCAGTTTTGTAATCCATAAATATGTTGCTTTGTTTTTTGTCGGTCTTTCATGTCACGACGGAGATTGTGATAGGTATGCATTTCAGGTGAGGAGATATATTGGAAACTGAAAAGTGACAGGTTTTTTACGTCGATAAGCGACTCTTACGTGGGCGTAAGTGTGAATGAAGTCTAGTTACTGTATAGTACTTTAAGCTGCCACACTGTTTACACTACACTGAATGTTGTGGCTTCTCCACGCGAGACAATACTTTGATCGAACAATTATTGATTTAAGGCTGGGTGTTGTTTGTATCGTTCTTTGACTGTTGAATATAGCTTCTCTCTATACAGGTTTCATTCCAAGTTTGAGGGTTTTCTTTTACAGCGGACGGTTTTCTTTACTTTTAAACGCCATTTCCGTGGAAAATATTTTTAACCATAACATTGGTATGCCTCTGTATAAAATACGGAATAGCAATATGTATAGAGCTTTCGTTATAATGGATTCTAGTAAGATATACATGGAAGGCAAATAAGATATTTGCCAAGCCTATTTTGCGTTAAGCATTTAAAGGTATATGCCATAAAACACGAAAACTGCTTTATTTATTTGCCTGGTAATCATATTTAATTATTTAATATTATGAAATCACTATGGAAACATAACTCAAAAATCTTACTTGATTAAAATCTCTTAACTTTTTCTCTCGGAACTAATTTTCAATTTATATTACTAGAAGAGATTTTACGAATGTTGCTGGATATCTTTAATGCGTAAATGGGTAATATGGCTAGTATGCGAAATAAAACTTCCTATCCCACAAAATAAAAGATATCCCAAGGAACACATCGCACAACCGGCATCTACATACAAATAGTGCAATTCTAAAATGCCTAAGTGAATATGCTTCACTATACATTATGTTGGAAACCACTTAGCATTCACTAGATTTCATCCAATAGAGCCGAACAAAGGCACACTGAACACGTAATGGCATTTTTAATTCCTAACTATTGTGTGGCGACACTGAAGGTGACGTTGAATATGTATTAAGTTGGATTATTGCTTCTATAGTTATGTGGCATGGTTGTATTTGGATTGCGGTGGGACGTGAAATACTGAGTTCGCTGACAGGACTAGGATGAATTTTTGTTCATAGAAAGTATTAACATATTGATACAGATAGCGTGGCACCTGCATAAAACTGAACATTCTTTTAAATGTGACAAATTAAGAAATGCAGTATGCTATCTCTTTTTATTCTTTGATTTTCTTCATGCTAGAAAGTGAGAACAACACCCACTTGTAATGGTATCTCTTTCAGGTTTTAGTCACAGCAATTCGTTAGTTTTCATAGGAGATGCTTATTTTCTAACAAGTCTATTATAGAAATTCTCATTCGAAGCACCAATCAACTGATGATGTTCTGATGATTTAAGGTATCCACGGTCAAACTCGTGTCCCAATTTCTGATTGATGTGTGTGCCATTCAGAGTTTATTGTCATAAGCGGGATTTTAAGGCCGCCCTCAAATTTGGCATTAGCGTCAACGCAGCGGCACCTCAGCGTTGACGCGGCGTCGACGACGCGTAGACGCCACATCTACGGGCGGTTTCAGATTAGCGTTTTATACGCGCGTATAACCTCGTTTTTGGAAGCACATGTAGGCGCGTATAGGCGCGGCGTTTGGCAAACGCGCAACTCGTACGAGCGAACACGCCGAAATGTGCCCGTTTACTCAAGTTCGGTTTTTTGAAGCGCGTAATGCAGCGCGCGAATGCTGAAACGACCGTATACGCGCAGAAAAATACGCTAATCTGAAACCACCCGTCACGTCAGCCGAGCGTTCTTTAAAAGACGAAAGCGTTCTCAAAGAACGCTTTGCTGACGCCGTGTCGACACCGTGTCGATGCCGAGGTGACACTGCGTTGACGCTGACGCTTATGTGAGGGCGGCCTAAATATTGCATGTGACATTTCTCTATGTTTTTCACATGCTTTACTATCTATGCTGGCTATCTATCTAAATCTTAGGACCATATGGTATTTCTTATGCTATCTCTTCATGAAAAAACCTCAAGCAAGCTCTGTTTATTACTATAGGCAGTTTACAAGTTTCAAATTTAACCACTGACTAGCTAGCTTCGTGCCAGAGAAGTTAGGCGCAGATTTTAGTGTTCACTTAAGATTTCACCAAGAACTTGTGACAATGCACACTGCCAAAAATTCTGGTTCTGAATTACGATTGAATATAGTATTAAAAAGTACAAATTAGGCAGCAATATACGCAACGTGGCTGGAGGTATTTCGTGGTCTAGAGTGGAGACCGCGCGTTGACAAACGTAGTATAGGATGTCTTCCGGCTAGGTGTAGTGACGATGTACGCAAAATATCTAGTAGCAGCTGGACACCGAGAGCCGAAAATCTGGCTCAGTGGCGTGCCGTTGTAGAGGTCCATATCCAGCAGTGGACTATGGCAGGCTAATGATGATGAAACAGAGCCTACTGCAGAGAGCCTCATGTTAGTTTTTGCATAAAAGAATAATAAACATTCAAATATTCATTCATCCTCACAACTCTTTGCAATTATAATTATATACAGACATAGGACAACAATATACCAAAACAGCAATCGAATCATCTAAAATTCGTTCGAAGCATCTTATATTGGGAATATTTATAGAAATAGTGCCATTTTAAATTCCAAAGCCGCTGGTGTCGCGGGAATAATGCAGGAGTTTCTTTGGGGCGTTGCTGACAACAACGGGCTTTTATTTCCTAAGAAGCCTGTGAATGTTCTCCGTTAAAAGGCGACAACTCAAAAATTGATCTTTTCGAAGAAATGTCTTAAAATGCCGCTCCATTCAACCACTGACCAAAAAGGCGGTATAAGTTTTTAAAACCTGAAGAAATATATGAGTGTTATAAGTTTGAACTACAGTGTGTGTATGAGTCTGTCAGTGCTATCGTAGCTCCTAAACGAGTGGACCAATTATGACGTAGTGTTTTTTCTTTGTAAGCTGATGTGATCGGGATGGCTTTCATCTTCTAATTTTAAAAATGTAAGTTTTTGTTTAGTAACTGGCGTAACAAATTAATTTACGGTAGAGTTTCATTACTCCTGTATAATAAATATTACACAGATAAATTAATTCATAAGATAAGCTGATATTCTCTCATAATTATCTGGTGAGACTAGTAAACGGACTTCAGGCTCCAAGGTGTGTAAGTTTTGGATGCAACCGAGATAATGCTAGGATGATGATGGTAATGAAATTCATTTATCAAGAACTAATCAAACTTCGGTGAAAGTGACCAGACCAATGCCTAAAGTTTAAAGATTTGCAAGGTAAAAACGCGGGCAAGAATACGACTATTTACTATATCATATTACGTTGTTGAAAACTACAACAACACTGTCCGTGTGGTGACGGATTAAGAATACGGAATGTCACCACCCCATATCATCCCATGGGTGTCGTAAGAGCCGACAGAGAGAGCATATTATGCAGAGAACAGCACTGTAAGAGAAGGAAAACTTGATACAAACCCTATACCAACCCGTTTGGCCAGCGTGGTATAGTAGGCCAATTCCTCCTTTCAAAGGAGAGGCCTAGTCCAGCAGTGGACTGTTTAAGGTTGATGATGATTACGTTGTTGAAATGTTTACCACTTAATAGTGCATTGCCTCAGGCGTGTAGAGAGGTAGCTGCAGTATAAAAATGATAACAAAGAATAATGTCAATAAACGTCCCGCACCTATAAATAATAGAGTAAGATATTTCACAGCAATTTACCGTCGTGAAATACCGCCGGTATTTTTACTTTCAAGAATTTTAAACGTTCGGTGGAGGGAAATTTGCAATTTTTAAATTATGTGGTGATTTCTAAGAAATAAAAGTAGGTAATATTTCAGTTAGGAAATTTTATTTGTAGGTAAAATTGGTGGAGTTGTTTCTAATAGCTTTTTATTATGTGAGAAAAGAATTTTTAATGGGTCTCGGATGTTATGAATTGTATTTTTGTTACCTTTGGCGAGCAAGAGAACAATGTGATGAAAAGTGGAATTCTTTGTTTTTTCTATTGAAGAAGATTTTGCAACCAAGAAGTGGAACAACATAATTGCATAAAGTTTTATGGCGCTGGTACACCTGAGCATTCACTTGTAACAGAACAGCGACCATTCGCCATTTTCTATTTTGTCGACCCGAACATTTTCACGATCATTCTAGCGAACACGTTAAATTCATATAATCCGTAGAATATAGAAAAATATAGAAATCTCACTACAACAGCAGTTTTACCCAATATGGTTATTTCAGTTTTACTTATGAATTATTTCTAGAGTAAGAGTAAGGTACATAAACATATGACGTTTCTAAATAATAAAATGCAGATTTTTATTTGAACAGGTTTAATAAATCACACAAGTCTCTGTTCCTGCGTTAAAATTTATTTATCGACATCGAGAGTTTATCAACATTCTATTGAAATTACTTCTGAGTAAACCAAATCTAAGGATCTATTGTAAATATTATCGATATTTTATCGATATCTGTGTAAGCCCAACACGAGTCAAGTTAAAATTAGTGACAAACTACGAAGATTCTTCCCTAGATTAAAATCATAAGTCAAAGTGAAGTAAATAGATTGGGTTTAACCGCAATTGTAGCGCGAGTTCTATGTATTATCTATATTCTAAAGCTCACCCAAATATTCGTGAGAATGCTCGCTAAAACACACTCATTTGTTTTGTAACATTCGCGAGAATGCTCATTACAGGTGAATGCTCAAGTGTATCAGCGCCATTTAGATTATTTATGTATATGACAAAATTAATGATTTTGCATTGAGATGCTGAATGTATACGAATATATTTACAAACAAGTAATGGTATACTTTATACATTTAAAAAATTGGGTCAATATCTGTCCAGTTCATTTCAGCAGTGATAACAATTCGTATGCAATTACCTAAGTTTTACAGTAGTTAGTAACTCAAAAGAAGAGACGTTTTATTTCAATGGCACCATTTAGAAATAATAAGAGCTTATAATCTTGTTTTTAACATCTTCTATAACATGCTTTCTTGGTTTGTATCTATGGGTCAAGTACTACAAATAGAGTTTAAAATTTTGTAGGTTGTCGTTGAAAAGATTAGTTTAACAGGATAGAAGTCATCAAGGGCTAACAGTTTAAACATTTCGTTTAAGTCGCACTATTCCAGAACTCGTGTTCATCACATTGGGCTATCTAACAACGAAATAATTTTTGAAATCGGACCAGTAGTTGCTGAGATTAGCGCGTTCAAGCAAATAAACAAAAAACCTCTTCAACTTTATGTAATAATATTGGTATAAGATTTATATTAATAAGTGCTTAAATCAATAATTATATATTTGTAAAAAGCCTTGAGTAGATAAACTTATAATTTGCTCTCTATTCGGCATACTGCAAATGTAATATCAGCCAAAGTTCAATAAAAGTGGATTTTTGGACGACGTCCTCAATTTCTCGTGCAATCACTGGAATAGTGCCATGCCGAGCCAATGTAGCAATTTTTGCAGCTATTAGATTTTTAATATTCTAAATGAGTGAAAAATAAAATATTAATAAATTATTTTATACTCTTTCAGACAATCATTCATCATTCAATAACATAAATATGTAAAATAAAATTACTTTAGTTAAATATTCGTATATAATTAATTCTTGAGTTAATTTACCAAGAATAAATACACCAAGAGCATTAGAAAGTTGGCAAACTTCATTATAATAAAACTATTTCGCATTCTACAAACTTTAACTTAGTAGTTGTTTACTTTATTATTTGAGTTGTTTAGTGCCTGTTTTTTTTTTAATATTCTACCACAAACACACGAGACCGTCTAGTCCCAAACTAAAAAACATCTAGTGCTGAGGAATGGATGGACGTACATCTATTTTATATGTAAATACATACATTTTTACGTAGAAACACCCAGACTAAGACAAACATCCATGTTCACGCACACAAATGTTTGACTTGAGCGGGAATCCAACCATGACCTTCGGCGTAGCACTCGGTTACACTCCCGCTACGCCGCCGTGTCGTCGCCCCATTTTATTTTGTGATTTGTTGTAATGTTACAAATACAGAGTAAACAAATATAAATAAAGAGTAACACTTGATTTTACATATTCGTCCACATGCAAAATCCATATGTATAAAATGCTTGTGTTACTGACTGACTGACAGACAAAGCATAGCTTAATGTAATGGTTGCAAGAAGCTGAAATTTTATATTAAGTTCCTTGTGAACTGTGGGAGCGCACTAAGACGGGATTTCCTGAAAACCCACGGGATCAGGAAAAATGGTTCAATTTTATTTATTTTAAGTAGCGATAACTACAACCAGTGATATTTATCTTTAACAGCGATCGCTTAGTGAAGAAACTCACAAACTGCTACGCAGAGAATTGAGTTTGAAACCCACAGCGCGCACCACTGACTTTTTGAAGTTCTAATAATATTCTAACACTTACACACATCACCATCTAGTCCCAAACTAAGCAGAGCTTGTACTATGGGTACTATATAATGGGTAAACATACATCATCATCATCATCATCAGCCTTTAACAGTCCACTGCTGGACTAGGCCTCTCCTTTGAAAGGAGGAATTGGCCTACTATACCACGCTGGCCAAACGTGTTGGTAAAGGGTTTGTATCAAGTTTTCCTTCTCTTATAGTGCCGTTCTATGCGTAATATGCTCCCTCTGTTGGCTCTTACGACACCCATGGGATGATATGGGGTGGTGACAATCCGTATTCTTAATCCGTCACCACACGGACTCGTCACCGCATGGATTTCAAAAATACATACATATAAACCTTTTTTTTGTAAATAGAAACATCCAGGCCAAGACAAACATCCATGTTCACGCACACAAATGTTTGAGTTGTGCGGGAATCGAACCCGCAAGCTTCGACGTAGCAGTCGCTTACACTCCCGCTGCGCCAATGTCAACGAAGTTAAGTGCGTATTAAATTTTTAATGATCCTTTATTAAACAGCGAAAGCAACTCATCGTGAGGAAACCTGCAAGGACTGATGTTGATGATTTTCATGCGACTATACGATGCAGTGTGCAAAGGCAGCGAAAGCCTAGTGGAGATACCAACAGACTACCATGGAGAGGGTATCGGGTTCGAATCCACGGCGCGCACCAATGACTTTTCGGAGTTATGTGCGTACTGAATTGTTAATTATCGCTTGTGCTTGTGCGTGCTTCGGAGAGCACGTTAAGCCGTCGGTACCGGTTATCATGCAGATCTTTGACAATCGTTACAGGGCGTCAGTACCTTCTAAAATAAACTGACACTAGTCTAAACCATGGAATATCGCTATCCCTTCGGGTTGCGAAGGTCAGACAGCTCCGTGGAACAGCTAATATTCAGCCAAATCCGGTTAGACTAGTACGCGTACGCATTACGTTTTTATACGTTATATCGCTATACCTAATGTACCTATTATTTTACCTAAGTAGGCTAAGTAGGCAACACTTTAGAGCTGTGGAATTAAAAGTTGCTCGAAATGATAGTATGATAGTTCCAGAAATAATAATTGAGTAAGTAGGTAGCTACATAAAAGTATATTACCTACTGAAGCGGGCGGAAACAACCATGTGACGGTTATGTGAATAGATTAGGAGTATAGCTAGGTGCTATAACTGCCTAGGTATAGCGATATAACGTATAAAAACGTAAATGAATCCGGCTCGAAGGACCACAAAAATGGTTCGGCGTTACACCGAAACCAAAGGTTCTAGGCGACTTGGAGAAGGATTAACGGAGGCTCACCGGCACGCAGCCGAGAGTCGCCTCGCTTAATTGATCGCCGCTCACCCCGCTTGGAGAACCGTAGCGTGCGCACGCCTCCTCTCTCTCGCGCACCTGCATGTTCGACCGTTCAACGTCACCAGCACCATGACTGCTGCCCCAGGTATTCCCCTCCTTTGGCGGAGCGTCCCCGCCTTGACTCGCGCCCACCTCGTTTTGGGCGGGTGCGTCACTATGACCCCTCACAGATGGCGCGCGGATCGAGTCATCGCGCCTTTGAGGACTTCAAGCCGCACCCTCGTTTTGACTTGCCTGGTCCTGGCCAACGGTCGCCGCCCAGGCAACAATAGGTCATTGACCCCTGCCCTATAACGCCAACCTCCCCCATTGAGACCGTTATCCTACCAACGGTTGCTGTTAGGGTCTGGGGACCCACGGGGACCTCTGTTGTTGTCCGTGCTATATTGGACACAGGTTCACAAGGTTGCATTGTTTCCACTTATTTGGTAGGGCAGGTTAATTTAAATATGGGTTCTTTTCCAAATTGTATACGGGGCATAGGGGACGTAGCCTCTAATGTTGAAGGGCAAGTTAAGGTTTTGTTTGGCCCTGTTGAATCTTCACACCCGAGGATTAGAACCTCGGCTATTGTGCTGAAGAATATTTTGGGCATGCATCCACAGAAGCAGCTACCTGCTGCTGTGGTGAATTTGACATCGGGATTGGAACTGGCAGACCCCAAATTTGACACACCGGGACAAATCGACTTGTTGATTGGCTCTGATGTCCTCGGTGGAATTTTGATTGGTGGGAAACGGGTCTTGGTGCCAAATGGTTTGACTGCCATCCCAACCATATTTGGATTTGCTTTGATGGGACCTGTACCTAGGGACCCCCCTCCACCCGAACTTGATAATTTGTTGGCTGTAGGCTCCGCTCTCTCTGATGCGGTTCAGAGGTTTTGGGAGGTAGAGGAGCCCCCTCAAGCTGCCCGTTTGAATCCAGAACATGAGGAGTGCGAGCTGTTCTTCCAGAACAACACTGGTCGACTCCGTTCTGGTCGGATTATTACGAGGCTACCTTTTCTGTCTGTTCGGCCTCCGCTTGGTGAGTCACGGCCTTTGGCCGAAAAGAGATTGTTGGCTATGGAGCGTCGCATGGGTCGTGATCCGGAGCTCAGACAGAAGTACATTGAGTTCATGAGAGAATATGAACAATTGGGACACATGTCCGTGTCAAATTTGGATTGGCGTTCGGTGGAGCATTACTTTCTCCCGCATCATGCGGTATTGAAGCCATCAACTGGCAAGCTGCGCACAGTGTTTGATGGTTCTGCGCAGACTTCAACAGGCGTATCCTTGAACCAGTGCTTGCATTCTGGTCCCAAGTTGGTCAAGGACCTTTGTGACGTCATCACCAGCTTCCGACGACATCAGGTTGTCTTTGTGGCCGACATAAAAATGATGTTTAGGCAGACGATTATCCACCCTGATGACCGTCGCTTTCAGCTGATCCTTTGGAGAGAGTCTCCTCGCGATCCCATGGTCGTCTACGAGCTCAATACAAATACGTACGGGTTAAGGTCAAGCCCCTACTTCGCAATACGTTCTCTTTGGGAGCTCGCAGACCGCGAAGGCTTAAGTTTCCCACGAGCCTCCGCCATCTTGAAGGACGATATTTACGTCGATGCCATTTGCTCGGGCGCCTCCACAGCGGACGAGGCGATACTCCTGCGGGACGAATTGATAGGCATTTTGGCCTCCGCTGGTTATGAGTTGCGCAAATGGATTTCCAACTCACCAGCGCTTTTGGAAGGCTTGCCAGAGGATCATCAGCAGGATCCACATTTGTTTGAGATTGTTGACAACCCCGCCATGATGGCTGTTCTAGGCGTTCAGTACAGACCAGTCCAAGACATCTTTACGTATAACGTAGACTTGAAATTGCCTTGTTCTTGGACTAAACGTCTCGTGTTGTCTACTGTCGCCAGAACCTTTGATCCGAACGGTTGGATTTGTCCTATCATATTTTGGGCAAAATGCTTCTTGCAGAAGCTTTGGACAGCAGGATTGACCTGGGTCGAACCTCTACACGGCACTCTTGTTGAGGAATGGACCTCTTTTGTATCCTCACTTCCTGCCGTCAACGAGATCTCCTTGCCTCGTCCCATCCTTCCTCCCGGGAAGTACAAGGCCACCCTTCACGGGTTTTGTGATGCCTCGGAACGTGGTCACCCGGCTGTGGTGTACTTGCGCACAGTCAGTGCCTCAGGTCAGGTGAGAGTTTCCCTGATCATGGCGAAGAGCAAGGTCGCACCCCTTCGGACATCTCTGACCATCCCAAAATTGGAGCTCTCGGGAGCAGCCCTACTTGTACGCTTGTTGAATCACGTGTCCAGTACCTTGGGTAAAAGCATTTGTATTAATGGGACCTACGCCTGGACAGACAGCCAAATTGTTCTTTGTTGGTTGAAGGCTTCTGTCCACACCTTGGAGGTATTTGTCGCTAATCGCGTCTCCCAAATCCAGAAATCCGAAGTCAAACTTGTTTGGAGACACGTGCCAGGTGAGCTCAACCCCGCTGATTGTGCCTCGCGCGGATGCTTGACGCCTAGTTTGATAGGTCATTCGCTGTGGTGGGGTCCGGAATGGTTGAGTCGACCAGAAACTGATTGGCCTCGAACGCCAGTTTTGAATACTTCTAATTTGCCGGGTCTACGAACACTCGCTCTTGAGAAGGTGGAATGCGCCTTCGACCCCGATTTTTTGTTAAATCGTTACAGCTCCCTCGACAAGTTGTTAGGTGTCACTGCTTGGATAAAGCGTTTTGTTTTTAATTTTAGGCACCCACAACAGAAACGACTGACACCGTTTCTCTCACCACATGAACGACAGGAGTCTCTCACCTTTTGGGTTCGTTCTGTGCAATTGGCGCATTTTGAGAAGGAGATTGCTATCCTTAAGTCAGGGAGATCGAAATTATCCGGAGCTGTATCTAAATTGAACCCCTTTTTGGACGAAACGGGTCTCTTGCGCGTTGGAGGGCGTCTCAAGAACGCCAACCTCCCTTACGGGGCACGTCATCCCCTTTTGTTACCTAAGGACGGTAATTTGGTACGCTTGTTGGTAACTGACCGTCACCTTAAAAATTCTCATGCTGGTTGTAATGCTTTGTTGGCTATTTTGCAACGCGAATTTTGGATTTTGTCTGCCCGAAGAATTATTCGGAGTGTAGTCTTTCGCTGCATCCCTTGCTATAAGCTCAAGGCTTCTACCATGCAGCCCTTGATGGGAGACTTACCGGCAGATCGCGTAACTGAGAGCAGGACGTTTGACGGTGTTGGCACGGACTTCGCAGGTCCCTTTTTGGTGAAAACGTCGACACTTCGAAACAGCAAGACTGTTAAGGCCTACTTGTGTGTTTTTGTTTGTCTTTCCACAAAGGCCGTACACTTAGAACTGGTCTCCTCGCTTACGACCGAGGCGTTTGTAGCCACATTTGACAGATTTGTATCCCGCAGAGGGCTGCCTTCCTTGATCCGTTCTGACTGCGGCACTAACTTCAAGGGCACTTATAATTATCTGAATGATGTTGTTAATTTTCTTGAAACCAACAAAGCTGATATAGGTGATAGGCTTGCCCGACGTGGGATAAATTGGTTGTTTTCCCCACCAAATTGTCCACACTGGGGTGGTATATTTGAGGCCGCCGTAAAATCGGCCAAAACACACTTGCGCAGGACAATTGGTGAATCTGTCCTTACATTTGAGGAACTCGCAACTGTGTTTTGTAAGATTGAGGCCGTTTTGAACTCTCGGCCATTGTGCCCGATCTCCTCAGATCCGAATGATTTGGAGGCCCTTACGCCGGGCCATTTTTTGATTGGTCGCCCACTTGTCGCCTTGCCTGAGTACCCCTATATTGATACGAGACCTGGTCGTCTCTCGCGTTTTGAATTGGTACGCCAGATTACTCAGAGCTTTTGGAAACGCTGGAACTTGGAATATTTGCACATACTCCAGCAACGCGTTAAGTGGACCGACAAGACCGATCCACCCAAGATTGGTGACCTCGTTTTGATCAAGGAGGCTAACCTTCCGCCACTCAGATGGCGCAGGGGGCGCATCCTTCATTTGGTAACTGGGGCTGATGGAGTTCCCCGATTTGCTGAGGTCTTGGTGGACGGTTCGATTCTGAGGAGAGCGGTTGCAACATTGTCACGTCTACCAACCGATTAGCGGACCGGTAGGCCGGTCCGGGGCGGGTGGATGTTTGAAATAGAATTAGTTTTTATTATAAGTCAAATCGATTAGATCGATTGAGTAACATTTTGTTTAGTCTATTGAAAATTTCTGACAATGGTCACACTGAACTGTCACTTCCGTCTTCCGCTTGAAAAATTAACACGCTGTTTGCAAGCTCGCGTGCCTTGTACCTAAATTAAATTGATCGCCCTTTGAATTAACGCGAATTGAATCAACTTGTAATTAACTTAATACGTAATTGCCGCTTTTGACTTCCGGCAAGGTTTGTTGTAAATTGATGACATAGTGAACTTTTGTGAAAAGTTTTGTGAACCGCTAACGTGCATCGTGGTCTGGAGAAGGACTTCGCCGAATTGTAAACTGGTATCCATTGAATCTCTTGTTATTTTGGCCAAAATTATAAGTTAATCTATAGGTCCACTTCAAGAACATCACCAGGAGCTATAAGGTAAAATCTTCATATAACTACTTTATAATTTGTCATCGCTGAGAATCTCAGCAATATATGTCAGACATTTGATTACTTTAGGACAACTGGATGAATAAAAATTAGCTTCCACTGTGCTACAACCAATTCCCAGTAAGCCTACGGTAATTCTAGACACCCACACTTTCACAAAGCGTGCTCGACGCAGAAGTTTTAGTAAAATCTATCCTAATATTATAAAAGTTAAAGGATTGTTAGGTCGAACGCGCTAATCTCAGGAACGACTAGTCCGATTTGAATAGTTATTTTTGTTTTGGATAGCCCATTTGTCGATAAAGCATTAGACCTAAATAACGCGGGTGTAACCACGGCTCAGCTAGTAATTTTTTTAGGGTTTGGTCTTACTAGGGGTACATCTTGTCCAGTAGGGGCAAGTAAAGGCGTGTAGCCTTCTCTGAGAACCGGTTCCGTTAAACATGGCGCCCTGGGAGGAAAACTGGACAGCTCCTGTACCCAGTCTTCCTCCCGTGGGTCTTTGGTTGGCAGCCGAGATGGTTTTTAGTGGTTAGACCACATACTCCGGCTCTCATTTCCCCAAGAGCTGGAGATCCGAAAGGCTTTTACACCTCGTAAAAAAAAAGAAAAGGGGTACATCTTGTACCACAAAAATCGTTACAAAAAAACGAAACAAAAAGAACAAGAAGTTATAAAAATCAGCCGAGCCGTATTGGAGGAATTCAAGAACAAACACTGCGACACGTGATTGTTACTTAATTTATTATTCTCAACTTAATCAGAGCAAGTGATACTTTCCTTACTTTTCAGCTTTGCAACACTTCTCAACTCCCTCTCACATCCCTAGTTAATATGTGGCCTTAAGAACCAATATCTTCTTCAAAGAATTTCTATTAAGTTCCAGGCAAGACAGCAAAAACAACTACTAGACGCCTTATATAGAGCACACGTGTATTATTGCTCTTTGTAATCTAGGTACTCTCTTGCTTTGAGCGTCGGTTGTATACATTTAGTTGTCGAACCAAAAAATATGTTTTGGGGATATAGGTATTATTTGATGCCAAAGTAAGAAGTGCACGGGAAATAGCAAAGTAAGAAGTACACAAGAAATCATACAAATCGGTCAAGCAACAAACATGTTGTAGTTACGCCTTACCGATCTGTATGATTTCTTGTCCACACGAGATTTTTGATCCTTATAAGATATTGACTAGCTATCACCCGTGCCTAAGTTACTTTGTACTTTACTTGGTCTTCTGCTTAACAGCAAAAATTGCATTAAGAAGTATAGAAGAATAGAAATATAGATTTGTCATAATCTTTTTCAAGCGACTTAAAAAGAGGAGGTTCTCTATTTGGTTGTATTTATGTCTGATAAATCCACCATAGATACGTATTAGCAGATTTCAAAAATATATTAAGTTTGAAGGGATAGGAATACTTCTCGTTCGGTCCCATACAAGTTTCAGTTGGTATGTTGGTACTACAAAGTCGCGTAAATAGTAATAGTATGTATAGGAGAGCGGCATAGAAATGAAAATACTTAACTGCGATCAACACTTTCGACTATCCCAATTAAAAACAACATCAAACTACTTCCAAAACAGAATTCATCGAGCTAAGCATTAGTTTAACCAGTAGAATAATAAATATTGCTACTGAAGCTTAGTTCTCAGATTATGGCGGCACATGCGTACATAGTAATTAATGCAGAAGGGGATCGTATTTGTGTGGTATTTGTCACTGAATATAAATAATAATTAACAGCATGGGCACCACAGGCGAGTGTATATGTACGAAAGCGGGTAGGCCTCTGTGCGGTTTTGCCTTACGGTGCTGATATATATACATATAGTAAGGCGCAAAAGTAATGTCCCTATAGAAATGCCTTATTTTTTTATGACATCTCCTGTCATTCTGATATTGAAAATTTTGTAGTAATCAAATGTAAAATTCACTAAAAATAATCATGGACCGCTTTACTCTCCAAGAACGTGGCATAATCGTGTCATCAGTGATAAAAACACTGCAGCGTATTTTGGTCAAAGAATTGAAGATGTTTCCGTGTAAAACTCAGATGACTCATCAGCTGCTGCCACCGAGATCGTCGATCGTCATCAGATCACCGAGATCGTCTAGAGTACAGCCAGCGCGTCATAAACCTCAACCTTGAAGAGGATAATTTTTCATCAAAATTATTTAATTTGGGATTATTTGAAATCTCGGGTGTATATGAACGAACCACAGACTATCGGCGCTTTAAAAGAAAACATACACCAAGAAATAAGAAACATATCGCAGGAAGTGTTACGACTAGTTATGGAAAATGTCATACTTCGGGCTCAAATGTCCTTCAACTCTGGAGGTCAACATTTCATAGACATCATATTTAAATCATAATGCAACTAAACTTCATAGCATAACTATACATATTTAAATAACGAATTCTAGTTTTCTAATTTGGAAACGAAGTTGTAGCTAAACCAAATAGGGTCATTACGTTATGAGCATTGACTTGTAACAGAACAAAGAGCATTCGCTGATTTTTGTTTTGGCGAACTGAACAACGAACAGAGCCGAACATTTTTTTTTTGTTGTTGGTTCACAAATTGGGCAATACAATTTGCACATTGTTACACACTATACATTAACATTAATAATAAATTGCATGCCTTTAAATAGTGAACACAGCGTGCTTTGTGAATACGAGTTAGATCTTGTTATGTTGTTATAGTTTACAATATTTAAAATGAATTAAAAGTTACGGGCTTGGCCCATGTGCCGGCGAATTTACCCTCCAAGACTTTCCTGACAACAATTTTGGCTGCAGGTAGGCTACTGGAGAAAACATCAAAATGCTGTCGCATTCCATTGTAGCTAGAAAACATTCTATAAAGCGGAGCATGTTGCCCACATTGGTTCGATCGACATTTAGGCAACTCAAATGTACGCCTATTGCACAAGCGACTACCTGGCGCGGAACAACAATTAGTATCTTCTCCAGCAAAGCTTCACAATATATGATGCTATTTACCAATTTAAAAAGATACAAAACATCTGCTGCCTTTCTTCTAGAGTATAAGGATGACATTTTGAAGTATTCTAATCTAGACTCATAAGATATTAGTCTATTACATTGGTTGTTTACATATGATAATTGGTAGAGAAATCGTTTTTGTATACATTCCAATTTATGTGAGTGAACATTATATGTAGGATTCCAAACTAGACTTCCATACTCCAAAACACTTCGAACAATACAATTGTATACTGGTATCGTGACTTTCGGGTTTTTAAACGTTTCCAGTTGTCTTGATATAAGACCCGATAGACGGGCGGCTTTTTGAGCTATACTATCAATATGTTGTCTAAAGCTAAGCTGACAATCTATGACTGCGCCTAAGTCACGGATCCACGAAACTTCTTCGAGTGGTACATTGTCAATAGAGTAAGTTGCGTTAACTTGAAGTCGTTTTCTGCTAAATCTAATTTGCTTGCATTTATTTGAATTTAAAATCATATGATTTTTGGAACACCATCTGGACACGCTATTGATTGCATTTTGTAATTTTATAATATCCTCAGGACTTTTTACAATTTGGTATAATTTAAGGTCATCCGCATACATGTTAAATTTACATTCTATAATTTTGGCTAAGTCATTAATAAAGATTAGAATAACAAAGGCCCCATATGGGATCCCTGTGGAACACCTGAAGGTATAACATAAGTTTTTTTTTTTTTATGGAATAGGGGGCAAACGAGCAGACGGATCGCCTGATGTTAAGCGATTACCGCCGCCCATGGACACCCGCAACACCAGAGGAGTCACAAGTGCGTTGCCGGCCTTTTAAAAAGGAATACGCTCTTTTTTTGAAGGTTTGTAGGTCGTATTGGTTCGGAAAAACCGCAGGTGACAGATCATTCCACAGTTTAGAGGTGCGAGGCTGAAAGTTTCTAGAGAAATGCACCGTTGTGGATTGCCAACCATCTAAATGATAGGGATGAAAATGCTGTCGCGTAGAACGATGGCGGAAAGAGGCGGCAGGGATTAATCCGAACAATTTCTCGGAGCACTCCCCATAGTAGAAGCGATAAAAGATGCATAGCGAGGCTACATCTCTACGCAGCGCCAAGGGGTCTAACCGATTGCAAATATCTTGGCAGTCAACAATTCGAGCGGCTCTCCGTTGGATGCGGTCTAGAGGGAGAAGCTGGTACTGGGGTGCCCCTGCCCAAAGATGAGAACAGTATTCCATATGCGGCCGGACCTGCGCCTTATAAAGGAGCAAGCGGTGGGCCGGAGTAAAATACCGTCCTGATGTATTTAGCTCGCCAAGCTTCTTCGAGGCTAACTTAGCCTTACCCTCTAAGTGACCGCGGAACTGGACTTCGCTCGATATGTCGACACCAAGTATTCCAATACTGGAGGAGGCAGTCAAGGGGGTGCTCTCAAAACGAGGACATACGACCATCGGCAGTTTTTTTGCGGTGAAAACGCAGACTTGTGTCTTTGTGGGGTTAAATTGGACCAAATTAAGTCTTCCCCAATCTGAGACCATCTCCAAGGAGGTCTCAATTTTAGACACAAGTTTATGTCGGCTCTCGATGACTTTTTCCCGAGAAATGTTGGTGTGGCCGGTATATAAAGGTGCTTCTAAACGGGCAACATTTTTCCGCAATATGTGGCTGCAACACAGTGGCTGGCAACATTGCTAGCTATCCCGGCCAGACTATGCAATATTGCTGTAATATCCTGGCCATATAGCCAAACATTTTTGGTGTAGCCACATGTGGCCGGCATTGTTTTGAGGGGTTGCCGGACGATCGCTGAGCTGTCGATATTCTGCAATATTGCCCGGCTAGTTTCTATTGTTGTTTCAGTCGCACTCTATAGTTATGACATAGTATATCCTTTTCTACGCGACATGAAGTTTTCTTCGAATGACGTCGTGATTATGGCTATATTCATTTGGTTATGTTGTCATTACACGTCATGTTGACGTTGATGTTGTAGTATTTTGTAACTTCGTCGGCCATTGTTGCTCAATTGTGTATCCCGTTTAGAAGTCTACATAACCAGCCATACTGTATCAGACATATTTCAGCAAATTGCCCAGCCATTACTTGCTCAGCCATTGATTGCAAAAAAATATTTTTGTGATGGCTGAGCAATTAATTGCTAATAATGCAGCCATGAATGGCCGAAAAATATGGCCCGTTTAGAAGCCCCTTATAGCATCACCTGTGCTGTCATCTGCATAACAATGAATGCCGCTATCTAGCAACATATCATTGATATGCAGGAGGAACAGAGTAGGCGATAGCACGCAGCCTTGAGGAACACCAGCATTTACAGACAAGGCGTCAGAGCATTCACCGTCAACTACGACCTTTATGCTTCTGTCTGTAAGAAAGCTGGTGACCCATTCGCATAATTTCTCGGGCAGCCCATAGGAAGGGAGCTTCGAAAGAAGCGCTTTGTGCCAGACCCGATCGAAGGCCTTCGCTATGTCCAAACTGACCGCCAAAGCCTCCCCCTTTGTCTCGATTGCCTGTGCCCAACGATGTGTCAGGTATACTAGAAGATCACCAGCCGACCGACCCTTACGAAAGCCGTATTGCTGGTCACTAAGCAGCTGATTATCCTCTAGAAACCGAAGGAGCTGGCAGTTAATAATGAACTCCATTATCTTCGAGAAGAGGGAGGTTATGGCTATGGGTCTGTAGTTGGACGGATTAGAGCGATCGCCTTTTTTAGGGATCGGGTGGACCAATGCTGTCTTCCACGATGTTGGGACTACGCCAAATGAGTAGGAGATTTGAATCCCTGTGTGACTACCATTTGTGATCGGTTTTTGAGGTAAGACTCACACCTACGATACAACGAACCATGAATACCCATACAAGCAACCTTTTCAAGCAGAATGTCATGATTTATGAGATCAAAGGCTTTGCTGAAGTCGGTGTACACAGCATGGACCTCCCCTCCCCCATCCAGTGCATCTGCAATATCACTGGTAAAACGCAAAAGATTTGAGGTTGTGGATTTCCTAGGAAGAAAACCATGTTGCGCGGGATGAAGCTGTTGCTTAACATGCCAATAGATTTTTTTACCACTAGTGATTCAAAGACCTTACCAATTGATGAGAGGATAGAGATGGGACGATAATTTGACACATCAGATATGTCACTATTCTTTAAAATCGGTGAGATTCGTACAACTTTCCATTTGCTGGGAAAGATACCTTGGCTCAATGAAGCATTAAAAATGTCACAAAGTTGATAAACCAAATTTTTTGCACATTTCTTAAGAAATATGGGCAGCAAACCATCAGTACCATCGTGAAGATTCATATCAACATTGATACGAATCTTCACGATCTTTCTAGCGAACGCTCCAATCGGCAAAAACGTTAAAGCTACGGTAAATTCGGTAGAATGCTCGCCAGAACGTTCTTAAAAATGCTTGCCAAAGCACACTCGTTTGTTTTTCTGTTTTGTAACATTTGCAAGAATGCTCATTACAGGTGAATGCTCTACTGTACGAGCACCGTTAAATAAATGTTTAAACACCAGAGTTTCTTTTCAATAAAATATATTTGGGGATTTATGAGCAAGGGGCGTTACAGCTCCTACTGACGGTGGTGTATAGAATGAGGTGTTTTAGCTGGTGAGGCGCGGCGGTGATGCAGATTGTAGAATATTTATATTGCGGGGTTCGCCATGGATTTTCATATATAGCTTTATATTATTATTCCGTGGGTGTAAATTGAGAATGAAAAATGTGATTGGAAAATCGTTTTAATGAGACTAATGAAAGAGCCTTAAGCCTCTAGAAAATTTATGTTAGAATCGGACCCACAGCTCTTGTGTTGTGAGGGGAGGTCCATGCTGTGTACACCGACTTCAGCAAAGCCTTTGATCTCATAAATCATGACATTCTGCTTGAAAAGGTTGCTTGTATGGGTATTCATGGTTCGTTGTATCGTAGGTGTGAGTCTTACCTCAAAAACCGATCACAAATGGTAGTCACACAGGGATTCAAATCTCCTACTCATTTGGCGTAGTCCCAACATCGTGGAAGACAGCATTGGTCCACCCGATCCCTAAAAAAGGCGATCGCTCTAATCCGTCCAACTACAGACCCATAGCCATAACCTCCCTCTTCTCGAAGATAATGGAGTTCATTATTAACTGCCAGCTCCTTCGGTTTCTAGAGGATAATCAGCTGCTTAGTGACCAGCAATACGGCTTTCGTAAGGGTCGGTCGGCTGGTGATCTTCTAGTATACCTGACACATCGTTGGGCACAGGCAATCGAGACAAAGGGGGAGGCTTTGGCGGTCAGTTTGGACATAGCGAAGGCCTTCGATCGGGTCTGGCACAAAGCGCTTCTTTCGAAGCTCCCTTCCTATGGGCTGCCCGAGAAATTATGCGAATGGGTCACCAGCTTTCTTACAGACAGAAGCATAAAGGTCGTAGTTGACGGTGAATGCTCTGACGCCTTGTCTGTAAATGCTGGTGTTCCTCAAGGCTGCGTGCTATCGCCTACTCTGTTCCTCCTGCATATCAATGATATGTTGCTAGATAGCGGCATTCATTGTTATGCAGATGACAGCACAGGTGATGCTATAAGGGGCTTCTAAACGGGCCATATTTTTCGGCCATTCATGGCTGCATTATTAGCAATTAATTGCTCAGCCATCACAAAAATATTTTTTTGCAATCAATGGCTGAGCAAGTAATGGCTGGGCAATTTGCTGAAATATGTCTGATACAGTATGGCTGGTTATGTAGACTTCTAAACGGGATACACAATTGAGCAACAATGGCCGACGAAGTTACAAAATACTACAACATCAACGTCAACATGACGTGTAATGACAACATAACCAAATGAATATAGCCATAATCACGACGTCATTCGAAGAAAACTTCATGTCGCGTAGAAAAGGATATACTATGTCATAACTATAGAGTGCGACTGAAACAACAATAGAAACTAGCCGGGCAATATTGCAGAATATCGACAGCTCAGCGATCGTCCGGCAACCCCTCAAAACAATGCCGGCCACATGTGGCTACACCAAAAATGTTTGGCTATATGGCCAGGATATTACAGCAATATTGCATAGTCTGGCCGGGATAGCTAGCAATGTTGCCAGCCACTGTGTTGCAGCCACATATTGCGGAAAAATGTTGCCCGTTTAGAAGCACCTTTATATACCGGCCACACCAACATTTCTCGGGAAAAAGTCATCGAGAGCCGACATAAACTTGTGTCTAAAATTGAGACCTCCTTGGAGATGGTCTCAGATTGGGGAAGACTTAATTTGGTCCAATTTAACCCCACAAAGACACAAGTCTGCGTTTTCACCGCAAAAAAACTGCCGATGGTCGTATGTCCTCGTTTTGAGACTAATGAAAGAGCCTTAAGCCTCTAGAAAATTTATGTTAGAATCGGACCCACAGCTCTTGTGGCTGGTCCCATTGCATGATCCATCCATGGATTTGGAGATTAGATATATATATATATATATATATCTTAGAAGAATTTTTCTTGTAACAAAGTCAATGTTTCTAATCTGCAAACCCATGAATAGAGCGGATGTTGGACCCAGTGGTTAATGTAGTGTCCAAGTTCAACTTCATTAAAGTCCCAGAACAAAATTCGTTCATAATAATAATTATAGTGCGACCAGTCTCTTAGAAGTTAGCACTATACTAAAAATAACCTTCTATATAGAGTACGTGCTGTGGTCGAGGCAAAAAGCTAGTATTGCGGCGTGGTTCGTTTTTAGCTCCACTCGTGAGAGAACGCTATTGTATGAAGAAATTTATAACACACTAGCCGTCATTCCTTACCGTACTTAGTTGTATAGAAGCAACCGAGTGCAGTATTGTTATTATTTTATTTCACGAAGAAATGACGCTAGAGGTAGACTGTTTGCTTGAAAATATACGTTCTCTTGGAATGTACACGGTTGAAGGTGATATTCGAGTGTTGGCATACCATTCCTTTATTTTGGTTTACGGTGGAAACCAATATCAATATCAGTATTTGGGTCTCAGTGGAGATGGAGTGTAAGAATCCCCGAATGTCATTTAGACTTCACCCATGGTGAGGTAGGATTACGTGTGTTGCGTTACCATGTCATAAGCAATGGTAAAGATATCTAGGTTATCAGCACAATAACTTTTAGGTAATACTAATAATACTTACATAGTAACAACAATTGTATGTATGTGACATAGTACTGTACCAACATTTTGTGTCCTTGATTATGTTTTGATTAATATAAAAAAAAAAACCTAGCACATGCGGCTAGGTGGCATAAATATTTCAACCAGCCGGTAGATAAACTAATTTTCATAATCCTATATAATGTTCAATTGGAACAAAGTGTTGGGTGAATGAATACCACATAATGAGGGGACACATGCCGATGAATATCGAATAAAATGGAAGCACAATTTTGTCAAATCAAGTGCCAATTGATTCGTAATGTTCAAAGCCCAAGCTTAATGTATTTTCACTTTGATGTATTAACGGATATGAACGGTAAAATATGTATTATAAAATGTTACATAAGCGTATTTGTATGAAAGCATCGTTAAAATAGAGCACAGATCATATATTAAGTAATCTGTGGAATGGAGCGATAATTATCACATATACCGGTCCTGCAAGTGTAATACAGTCCAGTACATTGTAAGTGAGTGGAAACATCGATCGAATAAAAGATACGCTTTTGAACGTTAAATTAATGAGATGCCGCAATTATTCTACTGACTCTTGAGGCCTAATTCTCGTATTTTTATATGACATTGAAATTATATTTTGAATTGACTCAGAAGCGGTATTCTGATAACCTAACGTCATTATCGTATAACTTTAAATAAACAGTTCGTCGTTGACACATATTTTAACACTTGTTTCAATTTACGATCTCGTTACAATTTCATTTGAGATAATTTAGTACAATATGCTTTTTGTGACGTAAGTATGACACTGACATTATATCGAAACTGTATTTATTAGGAGTATTGGGCCCAAGTGGTAGTTGCGGTGTAGTGTTCGTTCATTGGATTCAAAATACACCAAGATTATTTTGTTGATAATATAAAATCTCGTCTCGAGGGAATCAAACACAATCAGTGCAACGTCAAATGGTGAGGTGATCGTTTGAACTACTACGCCTTTCATACAATATTTTATAAATACATTTTATGGATGGGCAAAAACACTTTAAACTAATTATATTTTCATCTGTATTCCAATATTTATTTGCCTTTATAAATATCAATATCAATAATTAGTTAATATCACAGCTACAAGCTTTTAAGTAGTCATTCCAATAAAATTCCGAAGGCTTTTTAATTGATCAATATTAATAACGTAATTGGTTCAAATGAAATGAATGCTAAGAAGATATTCAGTTTTCACTTCGCTCTTTTAGTGTCGTCAGCCTGTTTACAATGTGTTTTATATGGTCACAGGCCTTATCTCATTATGAGACACTGCCTATGTGGTTTGGTAGACTTCACATGTATTTCGAGAACATTATGACAAACTTTCAGAAATGCCATTTTGCTCACGATATTTTGCTTAGCCGTTTAGTAAGCGATAATTAACAATTTATAGTAACTTCCAAGAGTTAGAAGTGCGAGCCGTGCGATTGATCTGTGACTCTCTCTTTTTTTAAGATAGCCCCGCACTAGAAATTTATTCTGTGTCAAGGGGGCCTTTACAAACCAAAACAACAATTTATGGATCACACAAAGTGTTGTCTCGTGTGGGAATCGAGCCCATAAAACTCAGCGGAGTGAGAGCTTAAATCACTACCCCAACTATGCAGTTAGTTTGCGTAGAGTAGAGACCAGCAACTGCATAGCAGTATCTTATTCCCTCAGCTAGGATGCTGCTGCCCTCAGTCTTTAAGAGGCTACCTTGAAGGTAAAATATCGTGCATAGGTCATCGCTAAGTGTTAGCTATAAAGTTGAATATCACACGTTTTTTGACATTGCGTGCCACCCTGAAACTATCTGAAATCTTACTTCGTTCATAACTCAAGTAATAATCGTTTTAGAGACAATTTGTCTATGCAGTTCTAATTAAACTAGCTCTTCTTAGCAATTTCAAGGCGACAACTTAAGTATTTTTTTAAATATTCTTAAAAATATTTAGAGAGAGCATGTTTATCAAAATCAAAATCATATCGCGCAAAAATCTTCCATGTATCTGACTATGAATTTACTAGATAAAGAACAGATAAATAACATACAAAATTTTCACTTTCCTAGTGTGTCTCACTGCTTCAAAATCGGTAAGCAAAAAGAGCATACATTTTCGAGGTAGCGCCTTAACTAGTCGCTTATTACCGAACTTGCCAGTAATGTTATCTAATTTATTGGATGGATATTTACCAAGCTTGTTGAACTATTGGTATCAATTTGTTCATATTTGCGGTGAATGACGTGGTTTGTGGTTCTCTTTACGGATGGCAAATTATTCATTTATTTATTGTTTTCTATCACCGCTTGCTATTTCATTATTCATAATTAATAAATTGTTAACGAATTCTGTATGATCACGAATGAATCGTGATGCAAAAAAAAACCAGTCAAGTGCGAGTTGGACTCGTGCACCCAGGGTTCCGTACAAACCTGTAGGTATATCAGTAAAAGTTCACCAGTCATAGTTATGGTATTTTTATTGCCAAATGAAATCCATAACATTACAGTATGGAAAGCTGGAGGAGCATAAATTAAAGAAAACGGGGTCTTTATCGTTTGTAATCAGTCATCCTATTTTATATTAAAATATATCGCTTATTTTATAATATAACTTAAATACCTATACCAGCCTTGCAGCAGCCTTGCAAAAGTCTGCTGATGAATGATGGTAAGATTTTTTATCAAAGTTATTGATTTACAAAGTTTTTAGTGACTATTAGAAATCTGTTACAAAAATACTTATAAAGTACAGAATAGTTAGCAAAAAGGTTTGAATACTATGTAATTATTTGAAATCTCAATCTCAATCAGCCTATCGCAGTCCACTGCTGGACATAGGCCTCTCCCAACACGCACCACAGCACACGGTCCTCAGCCTTCCACATCCTTTATCTGGGGTATAAGACGTTGCATCGTACCAAATTTCAAGATTTTGAGTTCACGGGAAGTACCCTGTAGGTTTTGATGCCCTTGCGAGTAGTCGCGAGTTTGAAAATATGATTATATTGCTCTTTCTTTTGATTGCGTAGACATGGAAATTTCATTTTGTTACAGCCTAACGGTGTTATATACCTGAGTATTTTATATGAATTTCAATTTAATACCTCTACGCGTTCAAGAGAAAGGGGTAGTAACTTTAAATTTATTCAAAATATTTTTTATATGCTGTAACTAAAAAAATACGGTTTTCGCAATTTTTTCTTTATAAGTGATATAAGACGTTGCTTCGTACCAAATTTCAAGATTTTGAGTTCACGGAAAGAACCCTGTAGGTTTTGATTCCCTTGCGAGTAGTCACGAGTTTGAAAATATGATTAAATTGCTCTTTCTTTTGATTGCGTAGACATAGAAGTTTGATTTTGTTACAGCCTAACAGTGTTATACACTTGAGTATTTTATATGAATTTAAATTTAATACCTCTACGCGTTCAAGAGAAAGGGGTGGTAACTTTAAATTTATTAAAAATATTTTTATTAGATGATGTAACTAAAAATATACGGTTTTCGCAATTTTTTCTTTATAAGTAATATAAGAAGTTGCTTCGTACCAAATTTCAAGATTCTGAGTTTACGGGAAGTGCCCTGAAGGTTTTGATTCCCTTGCGAGTAGTCGCGAGCTTGAAAATATGCTTATATTGCTCTTTCTTTTGATTGCGTTGACATAGAAGCTTGATTTTGTTGCAGCCTCACGGTGTTATATACTTGAGTATTTGATATGAATTTCAATTTAACACCTTTACGCGTTCAAGAGAAAGGAGTAGTAACTTTAAATTTATTAAAAATATTTTTTGATATGCTGTAACTAAATATTTACGGTTTTCGCAATTTTTCCTTCATATGTGATATAAGACGTTACTTCGTACCAAATTTCAAGATTCTGAGTTCACGGGAAGTACCCTGTAGGTTTTGATTCACTTGCGAGTAGGCGCGAGTTTGAAAATATGCTTATATTGCTTTTTCTTTTGATTGCGTTGACATAGAAGCTTGATTTTGTTGCAGCCTTTCGGTGTTATATACTTGAGTATTTGATATGAATTTCAATTTAATACCTCCACGCGTTTAAGAGAAAGGGGTAGTAACTTTAAATTTATTAAAAATATTTTTTTATATGCTGTAACTAAAAATTTACGATTTTCGAAATTTTTCCTTAATGAGTAATATAAGACGTTGCTTCGTACCAAATTTCAAGATTCTGAGTTCACGGGAAGTACCCTGTAGGTTTTGATTCCAATGCGAGTTTGAAAATATGCTGCTATTTGCAGCATATACGGCTGTATCTTTTGATTGCGTTGGATTAGAAGTTTGATTTTTTTACAGCTCTATGGAACCGTAGATTCGAGTATTTAGTATAAATTTCAGTTGGATACCTCCACGCATTCCTGAGAAAAAGGGTCTTGACAGACGGACGGACAACAAAGTGATCCTATAAGGGTTCCGTTTTTTCCTTTCGAGGTACGGAACCCTAAAAATAGTCTTGTTCTATGACTAGTTATATCTATATACGTAATTGAATTATGAACGGGTTAAAGACATTTAAATTACATGAAGAAAACCACCCACTTAATTAAATTTGACAAAATAGGAAATAAGAAATGTTATTCTTTTTATGAAAATTAATACTTTTTTCACACGTCCAGTGCAGTGAAATGCAAAAATAAAGATAACACAAAGAATTGAATTACTGCACGGCTGCACGCTTGGTACTGCGCCGAGTGTTGTGGGTTCGATCCCCACACGAGACAACACTTTGTGTTATCCATAAATTGTTGTTTCGAGTCTGGGTGTTAATTGTGTCCGTTAGCTGTATGTTAGTATTGTCCTCCGCGACACAGGATTTATTCCTAGTGCGGGAGTTGTCTTTTTTAAAAAAACAAAGAAATAAAAAATTTCTTTATACTGAGCTCGTCGCCATATCATATTTTCTTATACACACAATGCTGCACTGAGAATCGTTCCTTTGAACCTAAGGAGCTATTCTTCGAACAAGTCGACTTTATTGGCAGCCAATTAAACTCCAATAGAAAAGTTATCGATAGCCTTATTATAATTATTTATATTTTATATGTTTCCGAATCTTATAATGATAAAGGTTATACTCCGGTTTCACGTCAAATCGAAGAGAAAGAAAGAGGAATAGAAGATTCATCATCAGCCTGTTATATAGTCCTCTGCTGGATTTAGGCCTTTCCAATGGCGTAGAAGATTACCACTGGTAAATTACTTTGTATGAATACTTTAATGTTTACAAAACTAGGTCAACGAATCAATAATCATAGATTTGGCATCAATCATTAAATGAAATAATTTTGCTTATCGTATTTGAATGTGTCGCCCCAGCTACATGTATAGGGCGGTTTCAGATTAGCGTATTTTTCTGCGCGTATACGGTCGTTTCAGCATACGCGCTTCAAAAAACCAGACTCGCGTAAACGGGCATATTTCGGCGTGTTTCTTCGAAACGGTAGTGACATATTGTCAGTGTCAACATGGATTCAGACGGGTCGCGCTTATACGAGTTTAGAAGCGCGTCAACGCTCGTACGACTGGCGTGTGTGCCAAAAGGTGCGCCTACACGCGCCTACATGCACTTCCCAAAACGAGCTTATAAGCGCGTATAAAGTGCTAATCTGAAACCGCCCGTATAATGTAACTACCATAAAAGCCCCTTCACACGATAATTTAAATTTGTCGCGCGTAGACGTGTGATGAGCGAACGCGTGGCGCAGACGCGCGACAACACGGTCCACGCCCGTCGTAGCTAATTTTTTTCAGTATTCAATTGAACTATGCATACATTGATCGCAATACTACACTAAACAAACGCTAATATGAAGGGTCTCTAATCTAGAGCGAGGGTAAACATTTTCCTTTTCCTCAATCGGCGAATGGACATCATAAAATCAAATGTTCTGTATCTGCTCTTTATTACTCGCGTCTGTTTTATATCTCAGTAGATGAGTTGTACTGTTGTTGCAGAGAATCGCAATGCTGACAATTGACTTATCCATACTCACTTTATTAATATAATATGTGCGAAAGACTGTTTGCCTGTTTATTTGTTTGTTTGTATTTCTGTAGCGTCATATATATATATATATATATATAATCCTTGCGTTATGAGGGCTTTACACGGGGGGTCGATTTTCACCGTGCGGCTAGTCGCTTCACAAATTGCCTCACCAAGCTCGCTGGGTAATTTAGTCTACCGTGATATTTTATACATTGTACACACTTTATTCACCCGTGTAAACCCCCTAATTACTGACTGACTAGCTGTCTAAAACTATTGGGTGCAAGAAGCTGAATTTTGGCGTGTATATTTTAAAGTACCATAACTTTACTAAACTATACTATATTTTACTCTCAAACATTCATACTACAATTACATAACACAGCATATGCAACGAAGCAACCGGCGCTAAAACACACATTGAAACATAATTCTTGGACGCACCCATTAATAACTGGGTTAAACTCCGCAAAGTGCGGAACAGCTTTAATAAAAATAACACCATTCCGAGATAGCAGACAAACTTGCGGCAAGTTTGTTTTTTCTTTGATTCTAACTTGCCGCGTCAAATATGACGAGGCAAGTTTGTGACAATATAGCTGCAATATTGTTAAGTCAAATATGAAGTTTCAAGTTTGCGATAATATTGCTCAAATATTGTTATGACAAATAAGATATTTCAAGTCTCAGGCAAGCTTGATGCAAACTTCACCGCTACTATGATGCGCGCGCGCTCGCGGCTTCTAGTTCGCCATCTTGATTCTTGTTTAGTTGTGAATTTGGTTGTAGCTCAGAGGCGGTTTTGATAAAAAGGTAAAAAGTATTATAAACATGATTTTGTGATTGATTCTATGTATTCAGCGAAATAAAGTGTTTATGTGAATGGGTGAGAATTGCAATGCATTACAAAAGCTGTGAAATATGTGGTACGAGATGTGGCCGGTCAGATGGACAAAAGCGAAATTTCATGGCTAAATTTCCTTTAGACGAGGACAGGTAAGCATTAAACCTAACAGTATTCTCATACAAGCAGTAATAATAAGTCCATGTTTTATGTTATTTATAGCCTCATAGGGTTTTAGATGATGTACCTATCTAGTTGGTTAACCTCAAAAATTTACTGTCTTAGTGATATTGCACACGTATTATCTATTATTTTAGTCTAAAATTCAATTAAATTATTGCCACTCTGTCTTTTCTTCATATTTTATTAACACGATTTAGATTTACTTCATATTATATCTATATAACGCTAAGTAAGCCAAAACAAAGAAGGTTGGAGTGTAGTTAAGGGTGTGCTAGGGGATTGGGACAGAAAAATTTCGGCGAAAAATTTCAAAATCATAATATTGACTGTTTTTTTATTTCATTGCTTAGAATGGCTAAAAACAAAGATTTTTTTATCTTGACAATTTTAATCTCCGATTAAGCGTTCACCGTCAAAATCGTCTTGAAAATGGGCGCGTTACAATAGCGATCGACACAGAAAATTTTTGATGAAAAATTTTGAAATCGATGGTTTTGAGATTTTTTTGATTTTATTGTATAGAACAACTAAAAGTAAAAGCTTTTTTGTCTTGATGTTTTTTTCCACCGACCAAGGGTTCAGCCTCAAATCGTCTTTATGTTGGCACGTTACTGGTTACTAAGTAGGTAGGATATATAGGAATAGCCCTGTTACAAGGAACCTAACACAACCTATTAAGTTTCCCGAGTGGACGAGATTCATAAATCATCCGATCGTAATATACGACATGAAGCAGGTCAGCATCAGTGTTGTCAACTTATTAGGTTATCTTTGGTTTCCTTGTGACCCTGTATCCAAAAATAGGTGCCCTGCGTCGCAGGGCTCCGTCAACTTAACTTAAAAGATATCGCCGCCCTATCTACTTGGTACCTAGTCCTACGTAGTAGGTACTTAGTAAGCAACGACAGACGACGATTTGAGGCTGAATCCTTGGTCAGAGGAAAAAAACATCAGGATAAAAAATCTTTTATTTTTAGTTGTTCTATACAATAATAGCAAAAAAATCACATATAAATCGATTACGAAATTTTTCTTCAAAAATTTTCTTAGTGTCGAACGCTACCAATAGAATAGAATGTGAACCCTTGATCGGAGAAAAAAAATGTCAAGAGCAAAAAGCCTTTAGTATTAGTCGTTATATACAATGCAAACAAAAAATAATAAATAAGTTGTACTTTTGATAGAAGAAATATTTTATTCGAATCTCCATAACCCTTAAAACTAAACACACACAATAGGTACCTACCTACGTTGATTTAAACAATGACAAGCGGATTGGAGTACAAATTGGAACCTGCATCAGCTATTGTTGCAGATAACTGCAATGCTGATATTCTCGCTGGACCAGATGATATACCTATAATAATTATAGGGTCATTTCGCCTGTTCGCGTCCATCGCCCTATTCGCGTCCATTTTACGGACCTCCCTTTAAAAATGCTCGAAAATAAGTATACTAACACACTAATAAAATGAAAAGTCAGTACCGCCAATACCTCAACGTACAAGAGACACGCACAAATAGACAAAAGTTCCGTGCGCCCAGCTAATCCTGTTTAAAAAAATTAGTTAATCTCGGTTGTTCAACAAAAGAGTGCAGATGCGCGGGATATAAATAAAAAAATAGTGTGCAGCGGCGTGTTTGACGGTAAGTATTTTATTGTTTTATGTGAATTTTAGGATACATAGCTGTTTCTAGACATTAATAATGAAAAGATGAATAGTATGAATTATTACTTAAGTTGTTTTTTTTATAGTTAACAATTAAATTAAGGTGGACGCGAATTACAACACTGAATTTATAAAACTTCCACTTTGCGTCCGCAATGGACGCGAACTCGTCTATTTGAAGAAAAGAAAGAAAGAAAGAAAGAAAAATGCTTTTATTGTTTTACACACGCCGCATAGTCACAATAATACAGTTTGGCTTAATCTAAAATAAAAATATTACAATTTTATAAAAGTTAATTTGCTAATACAAATTGGCAAAGCACTAATAAAACGTATGACAGATACGTAACTGTCAACCTACATTGGCTACATTGACAATTTGTTTAACATGTCATGTCATCAACGTCATGATTTTTGCTACGTGGCACCACGTGCTTTGCCACGTATTCTAATTTTATTACTAATTAATAAATATTAAATAAACAAAACATAACAACAAAAGTAATGAATCTATTCGTCGTGTGTCACAATTGCGGCTGGCAATCAGCAAACACTGCGAAGGTCACGACGGACCATCTCAGTACTGATCTTCCTTGCCATCCACCTATGCCAGTGCCAGAGCCATACAAACACTGCTCTGTATTTTTAAACAAGCTTAAAATCCTAACCATGCAATTGTTTAAGCTTACTACCTATCTAAAAAACTATAAATAAGGTAAGAGAAACTTGTACATGCACAACCGCCTTACAAAAATCAGGTATACAACTTATTATAACCAACAAACACCATTAATTATGACCATAATACGCTAATAATTTATTATTTATTTATTTAAGATCCCATACCAATGCTTGAACTGGACTGGTAGCATTTTGTAACTAGGGTATATGCAGGCTCATAGGAAGATACTTACTGCAAGGAGCGCTGGAAGCTAGTGGACTAATACTTTGAAGGTACCTACTTAGTTGGCATTTTGTTGTTGTAGCTTTTGCTGTGATAACAAATAACCTTTCAGTTTATTTTTGAATGACATTTTTGTTTTCAGGTCCCTTATGGGAGGAGGCAGATCATTCCATATTTTTGCTGCTGCAAATTTAAAATTGCCACAGTATGCCATTGTGGAGTGTTTGGATAGAGATAGAGGTCTCGATGGAGGTCTTATGGAATATGAGTAGTGACTTTGTCGCCAAACCAGCTTCTCATACAAGTAGGTAGGCTTTTGATTTGCTATTACACCGAAGAGTAAGCTGGCTAGGTGTAATTTCCGTCTTGACTCCATTTTCAACACATTATTATCATTTAAGTATGGAGTTACATGGTGACGTCTTGGAATCTTAAAACAATAACGTGCACAAGCATTTTGCACTATTTGTATAAGGTTTTTGGTCCTTGCCAGCAAACAGGGGCCGTACACTACATCGCAATAGTTAAACCTAAATAAGATGAGACTATCCACTAGCTGTTTTCTTAGGTTTATACTTAAGTAGTTTTGTATTTTGTATAGTATTTTTAACCTATAGAAACAATTCTTTACTACCTTATTTATATGTTCTTCGAACCTTAAGTCAGAATCAATTAGCAAACCTAGATTAGATGCCACTTTAACCCCTTCTATCTTTTGCCCATCCATAGTTATAGTAAGATTAATTTGTAATATTGACTGTACCTGCCGTTTGCTTCCCAGGATCATACATTTTGATTTAAGAGGATTTAATATCAGTGCATGCTTCCTAGACCATTGAATCACCCTTTGAAGATCTTCATTTATCATCCTTACAGCTGACATGGTATCAACAGGCTTGAAAGGCAGATATAATTGTGTATCATCTGCATACATATGGAAATTACAATACCTAAATGATGCAGTGATGTCAGCTGTATATGGAATAAAGAGCAATGTTGAGAGAATTGAGCCTTGTGGGACTCCTCTTTCCACCTCAAGAGTGGATGATGATATAACTGTGCCATCCTCCCTACGCACCTCCACATGCTGAGACCTATCAGTGAGGTAGCTGTTAAACCATTTTATGCTACTTGGTGTAAATCCATAGTAAGCTAACTTGGACAGTAGCAAAGATGTATCTATAGCATCGAATGCCCTGGAGTAGTCCAGAAGCATTAGAGCTGTACCCTCTCCACGATCCCTAGCCTCTAGAATATTACCCACCACATCACATAAAGCAGTGGCCATTCCACGTCCCTTTCTGAAGCCCGACTGTTTGTCAGGAAGAATATTGGATTCTTCAAGATATTCCATGACTTGTGAATACACAACTTTCTCTAGCACCTTCGACAGACAGGTATTTATGTTTTCTTTACTTGTTTATTTATATGTGATTAAAATATGAGAGAGAAATTGGGATTTTGTTTATTTTAATATTAATAGTATGCAATTGTAATGACCAATTTGCGTCCACATTATTATGATTGTAATAAAATATACAATCGATATAATAATTGATGACACGTGGACGCAAACTATACCTACAAGAAATAATATTATAGCAAATTGCGTCCATTTTTTCATGAAATAGAAATGATAGCATAAATATATTATATTTCTTTTTTAATAATTCAAAATGCAAGACTGAGTCTAAAATTCTCACTTTTACAAATTTAGTGTGTTTCCATATTTTTTCTATTCAAGATGAGTTCTTAGGAGACAAGAAAGAAGAAGGAAAAGAAAAAATAAAGAAGATGATTAAATAAAGAAAGCAAAAGTTGTCTTGTTTGTTTAAAAAAAAAACACAACAAGTTTCAAACATAACTGAAAGTAGTATTATATTAGACTATACTAATGCATTACATAAATTTTTCATTGAATCAATTTGCTGGAACATTTTTATTTTCTCCTTCAAACTTGCCAACTGCACTAAATGGACGCGAACAGGCGAAAAGACCCTACGTATACATTTAAATAATAAATATTTTGAATAAAATGCTATTTAAATGTTAATTAAAATATATACGACAATATATATAATATATACACATTTATATTATTTATGTAAATAAATAAATATAAATAAGGTATATGTACTAAAAACTTTAGTTGACATATTGTTGTTTATCATTTCAGACAGGCAATCATAACACATTTATAGCGCGTTTCCGAGCGCTTCCGGCCTATTGTCACTACTTTAATTATTGTTCTGTCAAAAGTGTCAGCTGTCAAGCAAGATACCATTGCGTTAGCCGGCTGAAGCCGTTACATAATAATCAATACATTCATAAAATAAAACAACGTTGCACTCGCTGTTGAGTGTACGTAATAAACAAGACAAGAGAATAAGTAACATTGACAGCCATATGAAATTCTTTCCACCCAATTAGTGGCGTACAGGTAGGTGAAGGTGCCGCACACAATTGGCTTATCAGGTTATCATACATCAGATATGTCATATGGTTATACTAAGGTCGATTTTCGTTCGTTTATTAAAATTTGCCTATACTTATTTTTGACTGTGACTCAGAATGATAATGTTATTAATGATTTTCTAACAATTCTGAATGTAATCATATCATAGCTTCAGTTTTTAGTAATATTTATGTAGTTTTTTTTTTTTTTTTAATTTATTTTCTTCAGGAAGGAGTAAACGTGGCTCGAAAACCCTTTTTACTAATGTCCAAACAAGGAAGATTACATACATACATATCGTCACGCCTTTTATCCCCGAAGGGGTATATATATATTTTTTATGACGCTGTGTATATTTTAATGTCATATTTTTACGACATACATTATGTCAATTTATTATAATTAGAAATTATTGACCGATTTAAAAAATAAATAGTCATGATAAAAAATTTGTGTATTTTTATTCACGTTGTTGTATTCACGAAGTCACAGCAATAATATTTTATGTGAAGTTTTGTGGTTTCTTAGGTTAAACATATCTCCCCCCCCGTGGGATCTCCACCTTGTCGTGGTGGGGGGGCTCAGTAACCGTGGATTGGTCACCCGCGGTGAAGCTAAGAGGGATCCAGGAGGGGACGCTCCGCGTGGGCTTGGAGGGGCCTGCGCAGGATGCGTCCAACGGTGCGGGTGCGGGGGACAGTTCTGTCTGTCCCTCGCAGTCGGGTGCGGTCGCGGGAGGAGAGGCGTGTCGGTGTTGCGTTGCCGCGCGCCCTATCTCCCGCGACCAAATGGGGGCGCACCATTCGATGCGTCGCGGTGGGGCCGCAGAGGAAGAGGAGATGCGGTGTTGCGTTGCCGTCCTCCCTATCCTCTGCGGCCGCTGGGCGTTTTGGCGGCGGAGTCCAACACCTTAATCCGTCGCCAAGGGGGTTTTGTTCGGGGCCCGCCTGACCATCTGGCGGGCCAATACCCGTCGGAGGGTGGCGACGAGTGCTTAGGTGATGCCCCACCCTCCGACACACGGGTACATGGCGGCAGTCGAGGTGGTTTTTAGTGGAAACACCACATACTCCGGCTCTTATTTCCCCCAAGAGTCGGAGATCCGAAGGGATTTTCCACCTCGTTAAACAAAAAAAAAAAAAAAAAAAGGTTAAACATATCTGTCCCCCCCGTGGGATCTCCACCTTGTCGTGGTGGGGGGCTCAGTAACCGTGGGTTGGTCACCCGCGGTGAAGCTAAGAGGGATCCAGGAGGGGACGCTCCGCGTGGGCTTGGAGGGGCCTGCGTAGGATGCGTCCAACGGTGCGGGTGCGGGGGACAGTTCTGTCTGTCCCTCGCAGTCGGGTGCGGTCGCGGGAGGAGAGGCGTGTCGGTGTTGCGTTGCCGCGCGCCCTATCTCCCGCGACCAAATGGGGGCGCACCATTCGATGCGTCGCGGTGGGGCCGCAGAGGAAGAGGAGATGTGGTGTTGCGTTGCCGTCCTCCCTATCCTCTGCGGCCGCTGGGCGTTTTGGCGGCGGAGTCCAACACCTTAATCCGTCGCCAAGGAGGTTTTGTTTGGGGCCCGCCTGACCATCTGGCGGGCCAATACCCGTCGGAGGGTGGCGACGAGTGCTTTGGTGATGCCCCACTCTCCGACACACGGGTACATGGCGGAAGTCGAGGTGGTTTTTAGTGGAAACACCACATACTCCGGCTCTTATTTTCCCCAAGAGTCGGAGATCCGAAGGGATTTTCCACCTCGTAAAACAAAAAAAAAAAAAAGGTTAAACATATCTGTGCAGGTTATAGGCAACAGAATACACCACAGATATTGGAAGTACGGTAGTGCATGCTACATCTAATACACTGCATACATAAGTCGAACTGTACTCAGTTTTGTTTCGGACAATATGACACTCTTTTATTATATTAATCTGTGGTCGCAGGATGTCTATTTGACCACATACTAGCCCCCAAATGTTCAGGTTTCTTTAAAATCTACAATTCTAATTCCAGGTTAAAATTTCCAAAATGTTAAAGGTTACATTTTGGAAATTTTAACCTAGGAGAATTATTATTACTGCCGTAGCACAGGTAGGGCAAGTTTGTCGTAACAAAATTGTAGGTAGTATGTCAAAACAAACCTTAAGCAAGTTTGTTATATCAAGTTTGCACAACCTTTGCAAGAACAAACTTAATGCAAGTTTTATATATCAAGTTTGCACAACCTTTGCAAAAACAAACTTCATGCAAGTTTGTCACCGTGAAACTAGCAAGTTTGATTTAAACTTGTTGCAAGTTTGCAAACTTGCCATGTCAAACTTTATGCAAGCTTGCTTTTTTGATGTATCAAACTTGTTGCAAGTTTGAAACAAGTTTATATTGCTATCTGGGTTGCCAAGTTTTTCACTTCTACGCCCTCAAGATATTGTGCAGCAACTTAAACTTAAATAACTTGGCAAAAAACTTGCCAACTTTGTATAATTATTATCTTACTCCTTTAGTATCGCTTAAGTTAATCTGACAGTTCGCTCCGAGAAAAAAAGATAGGTTAAAATGTTTAAAGTTTTCTTTTAAAGTCACTAAAGACAGACATCTCAAAGGTCTCTTTATGTAAATAATTCCTAAGTGAAAAATTTTGATGAAGAAAAAAGGTACATTTACATTGAAAAAGATTAAGGGACATAAGGCTGATGTAATTATTTTGAGAGTCACTGACACTGTGTTTTGAACAAACTGCGATTTGATTTCGTATTGACTCACACTGGTATTCTGCTGCGCTTACCGCCGACCCCCATGCAGGACCTATCCATGAATTTGGTTACAAGATATTAATATAAGTTCGATGCAAAATACGTTATTCTAGATGAAACCGCGGTTACACCCACGTTATTTACGCTGTTAGTACACCTATACGTTCGCATGCGGCTGCGAAATTTTTGCGGAATTATTGCGGAGAAACATGTGCGAAACTGTCAAGACTACAAAAAAAATCTTGACGCATGTCCTGTCAAAACGTCTGTGTATGTGTAACGACAATTTCGCAGTTATCTGCGGAACAGTAGTGATGGATAGATGATAGTGAAGGATGCAAACTTATTAATCTTGCTGTGTAATAGAGTGAGACATAGCTTAATAATATACAAAACGTTTTCATGCAACTGGTAGATATTTGGTAGTTTCGTTGACGCATGCGATTGCGTAAGTGTACTAACAGCGTTAAGGCTACTGCTCCGCTCCCGTGGCTCAAAGCGTGATATTATATAGTATATAGCGTTCCTAGATAAATGCGCTATCTAATACTAAAATAACTTTTCAAATCGGACCAGTAGTTCCTGAGATTAGCGCGCTCAAGCAAACAAACAAACAAACTCTTCAGCTTTATATATTAGTATTAGAGATAATCGATTTTAAACTTTCGCGATTTGTATACATCATACAAAATAAATTAGCGGGTCTTAATCGCGTACAATTAATTTATTTAAGGTATAAATACCTATTTGTTGCCGCCGTTTCGCTCGTCTTGCACCGAGCGTGGTCGCGGAGAGAGTATTAGATATGGCCCGTAACCAACACGTATTTTGGCGTTGACACATAGTTTGACACTTTCTTTTTCCATTCTAATCGCGGTATCATTCAAGGGTCAGTTAATTTATGAGGATACCATTTACGACACCGACACTAAACAAATATAATTACGATTAGAGCCTTCTATTTCACATCTCTTTGACAAGATTCGTAGTGTACGACCCTGCGTAGAATACGAATCGTTGCAACCACTACGCTATCCATATAGCATAGTGGTTTAAACGGTCGCCTCGGCGCTTGGCATTGCACCGTGTGTCCTGGGTTCGATTACCACACAAGACAACACTCTTATACACTTAGTCTGGGTTCTTTGTGTCCGTTGATTGCATGTCTCTTTTTTACGACATAGGACGTATTATTTCAATCTATATCTATCTTTAAAAAATCATTTTCGTATTATTAAAAAAATTAAAGCACCTGATATCTGCTACATTCGCCTGAAAAGTTGAAATCTCATAGATCGCACAAGAATTGGAGTCCGCAGTCAAACTCCTCTTTTATTGAACTTCGACTTATATTCCATTTGTAGTGCTACAAAAAATTATAAGTCTACCGATGTATGTTTCAAGGGAAAATAACATGAATTTTGTCACGTTTATATAGAAATGCGTAACCTGCAACTATGTTGGGACAATTAGAAGGCTTTTCCCCTTTTTTATTCAATAAAATCCATACGATAAATGTGGTTGTGACTCTGTACGCTAAGCCAGAGGATGTGTTTATCATGTGGATGTGTGATATGCGCCATTGCCAAGCACGTTCCGAAGCACGGGACAAGGGGTAATTAACAATTCAATACACTCATAACTCCAAAATGTCATTGGTGCTGTGGATTTGAACCCTATGCCGTCTGCATGGCCGCCCGTTGTTATCCCAACTAGGCTATCGCTGTATTTTTTATAATCACTTTATTTACATATACTGTGTATTCTTTAATATTTTATCAAAAACATGCCATTCTTCATACATTTGTCGGTCCGAGGCGTTGTGTTCGTTCGATTTCCGTCCTCGCACAGTTAGTACAGTCTCTCATCCATTGTCACCCGGCGCTCGTTTCCCGCGTAAATCTTTCATGCAGACGTCGAACGGATCAACTCTGTATAAATATCTACCTTTGTCTTGTGTACTACTCTGTCGTGACAAAGTGGTCATTTTTAAGATCTGTGTAATGTACCTGATATTCTTTGTAAGGGAATCTATGAGGGCTGAGAAAAAAATGATCTCAGAGGACAAAAATTGATAAAATGTTTATAAAAATACAGCAAAATAACCTAATTTTCATTCCAGGATAATGTTTATCCTATCCTGGTTGCGCTGGTCAGTTATTAGTGATTCTGTGAAATTGATTAGATGTGATATTCAACTAAATTACCAGGTTATAAAATAGATCGGTAATAAAGCACAAGCTTAGCATGCTAGTAGTAAAGTGCTAAGATATTGATAAATATTATATCAAAGATACTCCAAAATAAGGGAGACACGGACACCATATGTATTCTTGAGCTTTTCTTCACAAAACAGCGAAGCAGTATCTATGTAATGCAAACAACTTGTAATCAGTTTAAATTATGCGATGAAACCTGTTAATTAAAAACATTGAAAAATGACTTTATAATTTCGAGTCCGCGCCAAACGCCAAGCAACATGGCACCTTGTCCATCTCAAAGATAAACGATTCGCATAATGACCAAAGATTATAAGCTCAAAGTGAATTTGAAACTCGAGCATTCGAACCCTAAAAGTTTAAACATTTGGTTTTCGAACTTTCATTTCCCGAAAATTCGATTTTAAATTCTGTGTTCCATTCGCGCCTCAAGCATTTGAAATTCAAACTGATTCGAAACATTGGATTTTCGAATGGTATGGAGAGGCCCACAGTTATCTAATGGCGTGTCGTATTCGCGCGTAATGGCGCGTATACCTATCTTTCATTGAAGTCGCGACGGCGACGGACATCAGACTTATCGTGGCTGCCCGTAACGCCATCGTGAGATTCCTGCAAATGAAATAAATTATACAAGTATTTTTATCTAGTGAAACATGTCAAAATAATAGTAGTTTAATTCATCAATTAATGTTAAAACTTTATTGAACATTTTTTATCGTCAATTTACTCAACTTGACGGCAAAACACTATGACGTCACTGCGTCATATTTCATACAAAACCCTTGGCAAAGGTGGTTTTTGACATTTCATTAAAAGTGCTTGATTTGACTAGTCGGAAATAACCCTATTAATGTAATGTCTCGCTTTTATGTGCCAAACGCTTCGAGGTTTTAGCTGAATTAGTTTTATTTGTAGTTCTGATCCAACTTGCCTGACGGATGCGTTGAAATTAGTTTCGTAGGTGTGATAAGTTGCAGAAAAACAAGATGTTTGATGAACTTTAGATCAATCTTAATAATGACTGGCCTCGTTTGTTCCATGGTTGATATATTTTCTTCCAACAAAAATACGAACTCTCTGTAAAAAAACAATTTCATTAAATGGAGTCCGGAAATACGTCTACTATAATAATATACTTTTTAAAATACAGATGAACTTTACGAAGGGCATTTGCCAAACCGCCAAGTACTTTGAATGTAATATAATTTAATATATCTTGTTTCTACAGGTTTTCTCTTTCTCTATAAAAAGACTATTTTTATTTTATTTTATTTATTACTTCATGCACAATATACAGTTACAGTACATAAGGTGGACTTAATGCCGTAAGGCATTATCTACCAGTCGGACCTTTTGGTGGTGCAGAGACAAGCAAGGTAGGTGCATTATATATAGAGATAATTATCACAGATATATCAAATGTAATATAAGTAAATTGAATATTATACTATAAATAAAATTATAAATATATTATATTATAAATAAATGAGTATATTACTATTTACATACATAATAATACATATTGCATAAACTACACACATACCCCATAAATACATACAAAATATATAATTATAATATATTATATAACTAGAACTGATGAAAACAATGTGCAGATTCCTTCAATCTCTCAGCAAGGAGTTCTCGAACTTTCAATTTGAATGCGAACCGGTTAGTAGACATTCTGATTTCAGGAGGGAGCCTATTCCATAGCAAGATAGCTTGAACAACGAAGGAAGAGCCTACAAAGTCTGAAGTATGAGTGGGACACTGAAGAAGAAGATTGTGAGAGGAGCGAAGGTCTTTCTCATGTGTAGAAGATAGATATTGAAAGTAAGAAATCAAGTATGAAGGGGGAGAAGGGGATTTAAGTAAAGAAAAGAGTGTAGTGAGAGCACGCAAACTCCGGCGTTGACGAATGGGTAACCATTTAAGTTCGGAACGAAAAGTAGATACGTGATCATACTTGCGAAGATTGTAGATGAATCGAATGCAGTTATTGAGAAGGCGGTCGTGCTTATTGAGATATTCTGCATTCAGGTCATAATAACACATATCACCATAGTCGATTAAAGGAAATATTAAGGCCTGCACAAGCATTGTCTTGGTCTTGGAAGGGAGAAAATTTTTGAGGCGGTATAAAGCTCGAAGGGTACCGGTGACTCTCTGACTGACGTCAGTGACCTGGGCCTGCCAGTCGAGAGTGGAATCTAGGTGTAGTCCTAGATCTTTAACTGTTGTAATGAATGGAATTTTCAGTCCGTTAAACATGATTGGTGGCAAAGTTGAAAGATCTAATCTGGGTATCATGCGCTTACTACCTACAATCATGGCCTGACATTTAGTAGGATTGACGTCAAGACCAAAGTCGTTGCACCATGTCAGAATCGCCGAAAGGTCTCTATTTACATCCGCTATCGCCATTGACACATCTTCCACTCTCGCCTGGGAGTAAAGCTGCAAATCGTCGGCATAAAGATGGTACGCACATCGAAGGTTAGGTGTCAGGAAGTTTATAAAAACTGAAAATAATAACGGAGAAAGTATGCCACCTTGAGGAACACCAGAGTTTATGTCACGCCAACTCGATGAACAATCATCACTATGGACCGACTGCTGGCGCTCCTGAAGATACGACGAGAACCATTCCAGAGAACCAGGTGAGATCATTAGATGGGAGAGGATCGATAGAAGGATATCGTGACTGACGGTATTAAAGGCGTTTGAAAAGTCGAGCAAGGCCAATACTGTGACCTTAGTGTTCTCCATGCCCGCCCTTATATCGCCAGTCACTTTAAGGAGAGCGGAGGTAGTGCTATGTCCTGGTCTGAAGCCAGATTGATATGGACTAAGTAGGTTGTTTTGATACACAAATCTAGACAGTTGCTTATTGACACAGGACTCTAGCACCTTGGATAAGGAGGGAAGTATGTAAATAGGACGGAAATGTTTAGGGAGAGAAGGATTTGTAATTTTGGGTAGTGGGATGACAAAAGCTTTGCGCCATAAGGAAGGGAAGGTTCCATTGGTTATTGAAAAGTTAATAATGTGGGAAATCGGAAGGATGAGGTGATCAAGGATAGGAGTGATCATACGACGACTGATGCCGTCACATCCAACAGAGTTGGACTTAATGGATAGGATTATCTTCTTGATCTCATCTGGTGTAACTGTAGAAAGAGTTAAAGGATTTATGTCCGGGCAGGGGAGGCCTGCCACGTAATCCACAGTGCGACGCCTGGTTTGGAGATTCAATTGAGTAGAAGTGGAGAAATGTTGGTTTAAATCCTCCAAACCAACCGTCACCCGCGAATCAGTGTGTCCCTGTTTGCTAATACCTAGAGTTCCAAGGAATTTCCAGATATTAGCCGGGGTAGAAGAATTAATATTGTCATGAATATGGCGGCGTTTTTCAAAACTATTGTTATGGATTCAGCATTAACTTCTATAATTTCTTAAAGTAAAATGCAACATGTGATATACAGGCTAGAACTCTAAAAATCCTTGTATTCGGCACACGTTTCAACAACCGTCACTCAGAGCACTTTCAGCTGCGAGTACAAACTGTTCAGCTCTCACATTTTCGCGCTAGTTTCGCCGTGACAGTGTCACTTATTGCTCGCCGCGACAAAAGGTACGATTCACATATTAAACGCGGATGATACTGTAACCGCTCTTGACGTAAAGTGCAGCGGTGTAACGTGAGAGGCCCTGCGGGAGAGAGACAGATGCAGCAAGAGTGTCGCCGCAACACTTTATACGATGTGGCATTTCGTTTATGCTCTGGAGATACGGTGCACGGTGCACTTTTACTGAGAAATAACCTGACAAATGTTGGTTTGTTTTTGGGATAATGACATTAAAATGAAAGTGAAATACTTTTTCGAGAAGTAGTAAGCAGTGATAGGGAGTACTCGAGGGTTCGAAAATGCGATGGATATTTTAAGCAGTCACTTTTGTGATTGCGTATTAAATAATTATTTTAACAAGTCACTTTCAGTGTTGCAATATTACAATACAAATACCACACCAATGCTGAAGTATTTGTACACTATATTCCGCCCGCGCCTTTGCCCGCATGGGTATTGGTCGTCGCGTCTTATTCTGATGTACAACTACATTAATGCAGAGTTTCATCAGAATGAGATCAATAGTTTATGCGTAAAAGATTACCTAACAAAAATCTATTCATCTCAGAAAACTTTAACGTTTATAATAGTAGTTGGTGTGTGTTAAAAACAAATAAAATAGGTTATAACCTTATCCAACTAAAAACTTACACAAATATCGCTGTAGTTGCGAAAGAAATTGTTTTCTCACTATCTGCCTGTCTAGGAGTAGACAAACAGTTTATTAGTAATTGTTTTAAAAGGTTTTTTGAACAGAGCCATTTGCTTCAGGTTTCAAGATAAATATCTTTATATTAGTTGGAGTCCAGCTTGGTCTGTCGAGTTCAAATTGCCTTTTGCATTGCAATAAATGGCTTTTTTATAGACAGTTCTCATACTAGGCATGAATTTTGTATTGCTGAGAATTTTATAAACATGTAACTTAAGATGCGTTGATCGTGTAACCGTGATGTTTGTGTTACATAACACGTCCACATTAATATTTAGATGGTGTTGTGTCAATGTGGTAGAATATTATTATTTTCAGTTTCCGAAATATATTGCCGAAACATGTTAAACAGCAATGTTTTCTTACATGTTTTGTTGTATAATCTGAAAGCACCTCCATGGCCACGAAGTGCATCTAGATCTTTCTGTTAACACACACGATACCGTCTACTCCCAAACTAAGCAGAGCTTGTACTTGTAGTAACCTTAAGAGAAGAGCATGCGTGAGAAATGTGATGAGAGTGAAGAATGAAGAAGAGTGAGAATGAAGCAAGAGAAATATATCAAGATCGTAGCAAATGGCGTTCCGTAGTCTCTGCCTACCCTTTCGGGAACCAGGCGTGAGTCTATGTATGCATGTATGTATGTACTATGGGCATTAGACAGTGGATAAAGATACATAATTATGTACTTTTATTTTTATAAATACATACATAGAAACACCCAGACCAAAACAAATGACGATGTTCGCGCACACCAATTAATCTTTGACTTGATCGGAAATTGAACCCGCGCGTAGGAACAGTTAAACTTCCGCCAAGCCACCAGGTCGACAAATGCGGAACAACAATTTGTAGATTGCACAAAGTGTTGCCTAGAGGTACAATCGAACTCCCAACACTCAGCGATGTTTCAAGCGGCGAGGCGGTCGCATAAAGCATTACACTACCGCGACCGGTGCAGTTGAATGAGGTAGATCGTATAAAGTGTTTTCTCCTGTAGAAATCGACACATTTTAAAACCTGGGTGGTCTACAAACAGTCAAAATTTAAGCTTCTACTTAATTAAGGTTATAATAGTTTTAAATGCTATTCATTCTATCTTTTCTCATCATCAGCCATTAACAGTCCACTGCTGGACTAGGTCTCTCCTTTCCTCCTCATCCCATATCATCCCATGGGTGTCGTAAGAGTCGACAGAGGGAGCATATTATGCAGAGAACAGCACTGTAAGAGAAGGAAAACTTGATACAAACCCTATACCAACCCGTTTGACCCGCGTGGTATAGTAGGCCAATTTCTCCTTTCTATCTTATCTAGGTACTGGACATCAATTGAAGCAGTCCACCATTTCATACTAAGTTCGTAGTTCCAAACAAGATCCATCTATTTTAGTGCGGTTTTTATACAACATCGGGCCGAATTCATCAACGAATCGTTTACATCGCTTCGGCCAGACATCCATAATACTAATCTTTAAAATAACCTTTACACGAGCAATTCTTGTTTCTTCATTTTCTTGTATTTATAATATCAATCCCCGAAATGGCTCCAACAATTTCCATGTATGCATCTTTTCGGAGGCGATGAAACGATCTAACTAGGATTCATTATTCCAAAAAGTGATTTATAATGAACGAGCATTGTAACGTAATACTCTACGTATTGCGTTATAATATCTCGCAGGCGCTTAATGCAGTAGGTGGAGCCTAGCCCGAGCAGCGCTTCGCTAGCAATTATTACCTTATATAAGCATAAACGGGCCACAGGCAGTCTGTGAGTCATTGGTCTATGCCTATATAAGATGGGTGCGCCTTGCTGATGGATGTAGTGACAACCAAGTACTATTTTACTTCTCTATCTACTGTCCCGCTGGGGCTAAGCATATTCTAGTTGTCTGTGTGCCTATATGTTCTATCCGTAGTATCTGAGTCTCCTAAGCATAACAGCCGATCTAGGGACCGCCTGTTCCTGACCGGTTGTTGTGTATTCTCTGTGCTGTTTCCAGTTCTCCCTACGGGCTTTCTGCACCTGTCTTCTCCCTACGGGCAGTCTACAATGCTACGGTCTGCACCGGACGTTCTCCCTACGGCCACGATTCTCCCTACGGCTACAAGGTACGAGCTGCTGGCGCCGTGCCGCTACCAGCCGCTAGGCCACTGGCGCTTGACTGCACCGGATTACGCCTGAGCATTACCGCTCAGCCCACATCGGCTGTACCGCCTGAGCCTCCGCTCAGCCTGCACCTCGACCACCGAGCTGCCCACACAACGCGCACCTTGGCCAGCTCACCGGCGACCCTACAAGCAGCTACCCTGCGAGCGTCGGAGAGCAGCGGAGTCTACATTCCAGCCTTCAGGCCAGTGCTTACCTAGTTCGGTCATACTGTATGTAAGCGGTAGTGAGACATAATAAAGAACCTGTTCAGCCTAGCAGTGTTTCTCTCGAACCCCGACATCCTACCTGAGATTCTCCGTCTCAAAGTATACAAGCTAAAGTGTGTTTGATTGTTCCAGATTTCGATACTTGTCTAACTATATATCTTATTTATTACAAAGTTCAATAACCCTACATTAAAAAATGCCACTTCAGCACGAATGCGTAGATTATAAATAAGCCCGACAATATCCAACAGTCCGACTAAAGACTATAAGTATTCTAAATAAGCTTCTATAATTAGCTAATTTAATTTAATATTGTAAGGTCATTGAACCAAGTCTGATATGGTTAGGTATTTACGATTCACTTTACTGTACTTAATTAATATGAAATTATTAAACGCAATCACACCTACATAATCAGGTGTAATTGTTTTTGCGAGACGGCGATAAGTTATACCTAATTAGTTTTTCTGTGAAGATTTTTCCGAATGCTGATGTTTGACTTAGAGGCAGCGATAGACTAGTAGCTAGTAGATAAGTGCAGCGATAGGACATACTAACAATTCTGAGGGCAATAGACAAATGGCAATTCTTTCTTATATTGATATCTTTTGATTGTTATACTATTTTTTTTTCTAATAATAGGCGGCAAACGAACAGACGTATCGCCTGATGGTAAGCAATTACCGCCACCCATGGACACAAGCAACATCACAGGAGTCACAAGTGCGTTGCCGCCCTTTGGGGTTGGGAAAAGGGATGGGATAAGGAGTGGGATGAGAGAGAAAGAATAGGGGATAGGGCCTCCGGCACTCTCACTCATCGAACGAAACGCAACAGTGTAGGTACTGTTACTTTACCTCGATATTCTGTGAGAGGGTAGTACTGAAAAGGACAATAATTGTGTTTGCTGCTCTGTGGATTTCAAGAATTTAATTACCTTGCAACTACTAGAAATAGATCATAATACAAAAAGTACTAAATTTGTACGAACAAAACCTTTCTGTCAAAGTCTTCTATTACCGTAGGCCAACCTGCCACCTAAGTGTTCAGCAATTTTCCTAGACATCATAGGCATAGGCATATAGGCATATAACATGTATAGGTGTACCTATACATGTTATATACATGTTAAAAAAGTACTTGAACATATATCGAACATTCAACCCAAAGCTTACGTCATAAATTATCAGTCGGCTTGAAAAACCCCTGCGATAGAACAGTAACCATTAAGTAGGGACTAAATGGGAGCGTCTGGTAAGCCATTTAACGGGTTTGAAGACTCGTCAACTTTACGACGCATGATTAAGACTTAATGTGCAAGTAATCACTCACAAAGGCCGATAGGTATATTATATCTTGCTGTGTGTTTATTGCTGATTAATGGATGGGTGGTAAAAATGGAGAGTGACACTGACAATCTGCTACGCAGAGGGTCTGGGTTTCGAATTTACGGTGCGCACTACTGATTTTCCGAAGTCAGTTGCGTATTAAATTGTTAATGAACACTTTTGTAATGGTGAAGAAAAACATCGTGAAGAAATCTGCATGTCTGAGAGGACCAGAGTGTTCTGGAAAGAGACGTAAAGTCCGCCAACCCACACGAAGTCAGCGTGAGGAACTATTGTCTTACCTTATGCTACAGTTAAACTGTCGGACGGTTTCGTCATTAAAGTATCATGATCACGGCGTAATATTTCAATATATTGAGCACAAGAATAATAGAGGTACTATATCAAAATTTTTAACAAGTTTACGTAACCATCATTGGTAAACATTTCAACGCTTTAAAATCTGGCACTACTAAAATAAACCTACTAGACTACCTACTACTAAAACTCAAAAGATTGAACAATAATAATTAATGTAGTTTCTAGATCATTCGGTTTAAATGTAATCTCATTAAAACCAATATCTCGCTATAAAATCCGTAAGTGATTATATAATTTCACTACTAAAAGACTTCAAAACATTATTTTTACTGCCATGAGCAGTTAGCTAGTTGCTGATAACGCTAAAATGCTTAGCAATCTAATCGCGGCAATGAATAAATCTCTATGTTCGAAACGTCGGCATGTCGGGCGATCAATCTTCTGTTAAATGTGACGTGTAATAAAAATGTGCTTTTACTGAATTACATTTTGGTCAAACTGGACGTAGAATATTTTTTTCGTTTTTAGTTTTAGTAGCGCTAATAGCGTGACTTGACTTACCGTTTGTAAACGATCGAAAAATTAAGCATCATTTAGAAAGGTAACTAAATTGGGCGGTTTGCCCCTTGAGTGGCGTTTATGCCAGAGCGGTCCTGTTTTGGGGGACATGTAGCAAGCCGTTGGCTCTGGGCAACGACAACCCAGCGTACTAGACACCTAATGTTTTCATTTCTACAAACAAACAATTCTGTCAAAGTGGTGAGGTATGCGTGGCGAAGTGGGCTACAAAAATGCATTCATATTGGCCGCTTCAAATTTGCGGTACGTCATAATTCATAACTAGTGTTGGGCTTGGTCTTATGTAAGACGTATAAGTCTAACGTGTTATCAGAAAGTGTTCGTTTTACGTCTGCCGTCTAGTAGGCTGAGTTATCGTTGGCCCTGGGTCTTGTCATAAGGCTATACTCCTCAGGCCATGTTGGAGGCCTTCGGATAGTTTTTAAACTCCGACACCAGATTTGGTCACACACAAAATAGAAAAAACATTTTATGTGACAACAATCGCGGCACGAATTTAACAAAGAATAAATCACCGGTCAACAAGTAATACAAAAGACAATGCTGTATCGTGTAGGTTTCGAACCCTTCACACTCGGTATAGCGTGGCTAAGCGTGGCTGTCAAGATAATCACGCAAACAACTACACCATACATGCATTTAGCTCTTCTGGCCAAAATGTTACTAAGTAGATAAAATTTTGGTCTAGCACAAAAGACTCATTTGATTGCCTTCAATATTCTGCATTTGATGCGCAAGATAGAATAAACCGATTCTCATGATCGCATGACAAAATATTTATCCTTATACGTGACTAACTGACTCTCATGTTATTATGAACAAAAATATTTCTATGAAAACACTATCCTATATTATATATACTACATGTACCATAAAACATTTGTGTATAAAAACAGAGTACTAAATAAAAAATCTGTATTATGTTGGGGACACACGCGACCGGCTCCAATACTCATTGTACATTGCCGTTATTTTTCGAGTTTATGTCTCTGTTTACAGCAGACAGGCAGCAGTGAATATCGAACTGGGCGTTCGGACGTGTCGTTAAATCTTAGTGGTAGTTACAGTGCGTATTTGGCCTCGTAATATGGGATTAGAGATACATAAAACGATTCGGAGCATGTATTAACTTTAGCATCATATTTTTGTTTTTCTAAGAAATAAAATTATATTAAGAGGTTGCCAATATGACTTTAGCGTTTGTCGGTTCACCTTTGGAATGTAGAAATGTGTAGAAGTCAGCTGGAGCCATATCTCGTGAATATGGTGGTTGTTCTATGGTATTTGGGGGTCAATTTGTTGCAAATGACCTCAGATATAACCTCCTTCAAGGAATTGGTCGAAATATCAAATACCCTGTATATCTGATGATTTCATCCGCAAACCTCGTCTAACGTTGTACCAGCCTTGAAAAGCTTGCGTCAAGTGAAGATTAAGCGCTCATAAAGTGCCTACGTTTAAACACAATTATCACAGATGGGTGACCGCCTGCTGCGGCATGTACAACAGTGCGCTACGGTAGCCATCGGCTTCTTCTCTTGGCTCAAGACAAGACTCGTTAGATTATATCGGCGGTCTTAATAAAAATCCGACCCTAGAGTTAGAGACACTCACAGAAAAAAAGAAACGAGGAATGTTTCTTACAACTTCACGACTACACTCTTATCGTAACAACTATTCCTTTTATGTCACCTGCGTCATAAACTTTTTATTGTTTACTGTTTCGCGACGTTGAATTGAAATCATTTCACGTACCTTTAATATTATTTGTACGTTTCTCATAGTGATGTTCATCAGATGGATTGATTTTCGCCGTATTATAGTAGACATGATAGAATGGTACCATTCACAGACAGAATGGCTTGGCGAAGGATTTTTTCAAAGAACTTAAATTGCTTTTATTTCAACACAAAGAAGGCGAAACATTCCTAGTGCTAAATCTGTAGGTGATCACAGTGGCTTGGGTCAGATTTATAAGTATATCTTTGCTTGTTTCATCATAACAATGCGAATCGTTATAGAATCCTTTAGATTATGTTGGATCGTACAAGATAGTAGATGACGATAAGTTTTATCCTGTCTGTGGATTGTAACCACAACACTACGAGGTAGTGGCAAACGGCTAAGCGGCTGCTTCAACCAGAACACCATACGTGGAGTATTATTTAATGTGCATTTCGGTGCGTAGCGGCCAATCGCTGCTATGGAAACCGGCGAGCATGGCTGACTTCTTGGTCGCGTGCTACTGCCGCAGACTTCTCCTCTCCTCACACTCTGACTATTTTCGCATTAACCACGCGCGAACATTCTTATACCGCAGGCGCTCGCCACAGCAATCGGTCGCAATGCTCTCCGTCTACCACGCAGCCTGCCCAGAAACCAATCTACCCTCAACCCAAGGTAAACAATCCTCGTGGGGCGCTAAGCTTGAACGCAAGCACAAGAAGGTAAGAAGTTCTTTAAACAGGGCAATGAACACAAGCGCGGACGAAGATTGGGACGCTTATAAATCGGCCAAATCAAGCTACAAGAAATGCCTCAGATCCAGACGCACCATGGGATGGAGGAATTCTGTGGGAGCATTGAATCTTGCCAACAAGCAAACCGGGTTTGGCAACTACTGGCTCAGCAACCAACGGCTGCACCAGGTCACTCTCAAAGTCAAAGTCAAAATCATTTCATCTCCGTAATCATCCGTAATCATCATTTCCGTAAACCGGATAGCACATACACCACATCAGAGGAGGAGACAAGACGCGTCCTACTCGAAACACACTTCCCAGGCTGCGTTCTCACCCCGGTAATAACCTGGCACGATACACCAACAGTGGCTACCGAACACGAGTGGAGACAGGCAAACACCGTGGTCACAGAAGAAAAACTCCGATGGGCCATCGATAGCTTCCATCTCTTCAAAGCAGCCGGACTGGACGGCATCTTCCCAGGGTTATTACAATGGGGGGTGAACCTGTTCGTAAAAGACTTCTGGCAATCATGAGGGCTAGCCTGGCCCTTAGATATGTACCGAAGAGATGGAGGGAAGACAAACTAATTTTCATACCAAAACCAGGCAAAACAGACTACACCTATGCAAAGTCCTTCAGACCAATAAGCCTGACCTCCTTCATGCTTAAAGCCTTGGAAAGGCTCTGCGAGAGGGAACTAAGAAGTGGGGTACTTAAGCACCTACCCCTACATGCCAACCAACATGCATACAGCTCAGGGAAATCAACGGAATCGGCCTTACATCAGGTCGTGAACCAGATAGAAGCTGCTATACAACAAAAAAGCATATGTCATCTCTCATCTGTCTGTGTTCATTGACATAGAAGGAGCCTTCGACAAGACAAACTTCTCCAGCATAAAAAACAGCCTAGCCAGACATGGTTTGGATCAGATGCTCATACAGTGGATCCAAGACATGCTCAGCAAAAGGGTGGTGCGCCTGCACGGCGACACCCAGACAGCCTTGATAACTAAAGGTTGCCCGCAGGGAGGTGCTCTCCCCGCTATTGTGGCACTTAGTCATCAATGAACTCATAGACAAACTCAACGTGAGATACTTCTGCACAATAGGATATGCAGATGTTCTGACCATTCTAACCTCAGGTAAGGTAACTAGTACAGTGTACGACCTTACCCAACAGGCTCTACCTACGTATTGTAGAGTGGTGGTGTAATGCGTACGAATTATCAGTAAACCCGACCAAGACCGAACTAGTTATGTTCACACACAAACGCGCGCTGGGTACTTACCGACTGCTCAGTTTATTTAATACAGAGCTCAAGCTGTCTACTGAGGTAAAGTACCTGGGTGCCACTCTTGACAGCAAATTGACATGTAACAGCCACATGGAAAGTAAGCTCAGCCAGCATCGTCTTCTGGCAGTGCAAGAAGATGATAGGTAAACGCTGGGGCCTATCCCCCAAAATTGTCTTATGGCTCTATAAGACAATAATACGTCCGATGATAAGCTACGTCGCAGTAGTGTGGTGGCCTCGGACCAACCTAACAATGGCCGCCAACAAGCTTCAAAAGCTTCAAAGACTTGCATGCCTAGCAGCCACGGGTTACATGAAAACTACACCTACAGCGGCACTCGAGGTGTTACTGGACTAACCTCCATTGCACCTATTCATGCAACAGGAAGTTACAATGTCAGCGGTTCGGCTAAGAGCTCTGAAGCTCTGGAAAGACACCAATACACCGCACACTAGCAACTTAAATACACTCTTCAAAGAGGTTCCTCTAACACAAGCCATTGGCGACCGAATACCAAAACAATTTGTTTTCAACAAGAAATACAAAATCCAACTGTACGAGGATCTACACGGAGGAGCGGTTAACCACAACGAGCTCATGACCTTCACAGATGGGTCTAAGATGGATACAGGTACGGGTTCAGGAGTATTCTCCGAGGACCAAAACATCAACATCGCAGCACCGCTGCGAGCCTATAACACAGTCTACCAGGCCGAATGTTAAGGCGTAATCCTAGCTGCCACAGCAATCATGACACGTGAAGTAAGAGAACGATCCATTAGGATCCTCTCAGATAGTATGACTGTCCTTTCAGCCCTCAAAAGCCATACTATCACCTTGGCACTCACACTAGAATGCCACCAGAAACTAACAGAGGTAGGTAAACTAAACAAATTAAAATTGCAATGGATCAAGGGCCACAGTGGCTCAAGAGGGAATGACGCAGCTGCCAGAAGAGGGGCCACCGTGAGACCCGAGCCCATTATTCCCCTCCCTTCTGCTTTTTATAGCAACCTGGTAAGAAATAGAACCAGGGCCCAGCACAACCAGTCCTGGATTGGGACTGAAACATGTACGCAGGCCAAGGAAGCTCTTCCCGCAGTAGACGGTAAGATAGCCAAACAAGTCCTCCGGCTGTCCAAACAACAACTGCGGACAGTCACGGCCACCTACACAGGACACGGATTCTTTAATAAACACTAAAATACTATAGGTATCACCGACAGCTCACTGTGCAGAGCCTGTATGGCAGCGGACGAGACGGCAGCCCACCTGCTCCTCGACCGCCCTGAGGTCGCACAGTACAGGCAGCAGTACCTGACCAGATACAGCACCCTGAGGGAAGCAGTGGGCCACATCAAGAGTCTGCTGGCCTACCTCGAAGAGTTGGGGTGGCTCGAGTGACAAGACCATTTCCACCCACACTCAAAATATACGCCAGGACGTGGAGTTGCGGAAACAGCCCGTGCTACCAAGTACCAAGTACCAAGCTCTCCGTCTCTCCGATGCTTAGTATACGGATATCCCACGAGTCATTCCCGATCGTGTTCCACCGAGGCGATTAATCTGGAGCTCTGGATTGGTTCTCAAGTTGTCTTCGAGGTCGTCAGCAATCTGTCCGCATCGACGATTCATCTGCAAGTTGGTGTGATCTCAGCGCTGGCGTTCCTCAAGGCGCTATTCTTTCTCCTCTTTTATTCTCTCTCTTTATAAATCTCTTAACTCAAAATCTTCAGTGTGGGTATCACTTGTATGCCGATGACTTGCAGATATATGCTCAAGAAAATCTGGAGTGCGTATCTGTGGCAATAGACAAAATAAATAAGGACCTAGCAGCCATACAAAATTGCTGTGACAAATTCGGGCTAACTGTTAACCCTACTAAGAGCCAAGCCATTATCCTGGGTAGCCAGTGGATGCTAAAGAGACTGGATGTTTCATCTTTGCCTAACATAATTTTTAACTGCACTAACGTGGACTGGTATCCAGTTGTTAAAAATCTTGGGCTTCATATGGATGCTTCGCTTAATTGGCGAACTCAAGTAACTCAGGTAAGTCAAAAAGTCACTGGTACTTTACGCGCACTTTACCGCCTTAAGAACGTTCTCCCATCCAAGACTAAAGTGATGCTTGTGCAAACTTTAATCTTTCCTTTGATCGACTACGCTGATGTGTGCTACTACGACCTGAATGCAGATCCACTCAATAAACTTGATCGTCTTCTCAATAATTGCATTCGATTCATTTTCAGTCTTCGTAAGTATGATCACATATCTGCTTATCGTTCTCAATTGAAGTGGCTTCCCATTCGTCAAAGACGCAGCTTGCGTGCTCTCACTACTCTTTATACTATCCTTATGTCCCATACCTCCCCTGACTATTTAACTTCTCACTTTCAATACCTGTGTTCCAATCACGACCTAAACCTTTGCTCCTCTTGTAATCTTCTTCTCTCAGTCCCTTCTCACAATTCTGCTTTTGTACACTCTTCGTTTTCAATTCAATCTATTCTTCTATGGAATGACCTACCGCTCGAGATCAGGACGTCTGATACAAAGTACAAGTTCAAGACTATGATTAAGGAGCTCCTGTTGGCTAAGGCAGCAGTGTAGTAGTTGTAATATCTCATCTATTTGTTATAATATTCTAATATATATGTTTATTTATATATATATGCATATGTATATATGCATATGTATATATTATTATATATATAATGTGTTTATGTTATATTATATATTATTATATATGTATATATTTATTATATTCTATATGTAAGATTTTTTTTCACGTAACTGATTCAGTACCTATACAATACACCTACCTTTCTCTCTCTACACCACTTAAAGGTAGACTGTGAGACAATGCCCATGGCATTAAGTCCGCCTGTACACTCGACGTGTATGAAGTTTTAATAAATAAATAAATTAATTAATAAACTTGTTTGAAGATTGCCGCGATTGTGAAGCACAGCGGGTGATCGCTTGAACACAAACACCAAACAAGCTACGTGCATTGTGTATACTGAACCATGGCATCACCGTAGAACGATCGATCGTCTAAATCGAAGCACGTTCGCGAATTTATGTAACGCTATAAAATAAGACATTCCTGTTTAAAACGGTTCATTTATTTTGCAGATTATAAAGGAAAGTCGTAAGATAACAAACATGCTTTTTTAGTTGTTTAAAAGTATAAACCGATAATGAGGCTTTACGTAAACGGACCACCGACCAATGCCATCGATATTATAATGTTGTCTATACAATACTTTAAACTGATACAAACGCGGTCGGAACGCGACTTGACAAACGCTTCAGACTCGGTACGCACTCAGTACTGAGTGTCTCAATATTCAGTACTAGTCAGTAATTTTTTTAAACATTTTATTAAATGCTGGTTATATTTTACTACAGCAAAAATGGGATATATATGTCGACGACAAAGATTACATGGGTATATGACTTGTCGTCGACGTCATCTACGTCGTAAATAAATTATTAGGAGCGCGATCAAATTTTCTACACAAATTGTACAGATACTAACAACGAATTAGCGGTTACTGACAAATATAAAGACGTCGAGCGACGCGACAGCTATCGTGATTGTGGTCGACTGCACAGGTGGCGCAGTGGCTTAAGCGGCGGCCTCACCACCTGACACTACGCCGGGTGGTGTGTTCGATCCCCACATGAAACAATTCTTTATGTGATCTATGAATTGTTGTTTCGAGTCTGGATGTACGTTGTGTCTGTTGGTTGTATATTTGTAAAGGTGTAATGCCGGAGTCGTCATTAAAAAATATATATGTTCGGTGTCTGTGGCTGGCAACATACTGTTATAATGTTTACTCATTCATAAATATTGTACATCAAAGTGTTGTAACCATTTATTCAAAATAGTCTAAAGCGAGCCATATACAGAAAAATCGGTATTTAGATGATTTTAATAAACCAAGCATCCAAATAACCATCATCAAAATAAACATCTAAATTCCGTCCAACTGTGCAGTGAAATAAAACTAGCGTTGTGTGAACACGTAATGATTGATGCGTGAATTTTTAATGGTTTGTCACGACGCGCTAACTCGCAGACGGCGCCTTCTGTCACATCGTAATGCATAGTTTATGTGAGTGGGACCGACTTGTGGGGTGTAATGTAGGGATGTAAGGGGATTCTGAAGTAAAACCATGAACACAATTTTTCTGTTCACTTACTGTGGTGTTATAAAGGGGAAAAAGGTTGGACAGAGCCTGTTAAAACAGAGAAAGAGTGACTAGGTCTTTGGCACTCTTATAGATGCACCAGGCAGACACAAACATGTTCTGGCATAAAATATCGCGAAAATGTGCAAAATGGGTACCGGGAGACAGAGCAAGGAATGATATCTCTCCAACAGTAGCAATTAAATACAGACCCATTATTGTGGTGGAGAAAAGCGGCGAAAGAAGCAATAATATAATGACTTAAATGTCGAAAAAAGGGGCTTATTTGTTCAAAGAATTGGATGTCAGGTATATTTTGATTGGTAAGTAAGAAAAAACTCACTGACGACTACAACTTGATGCTGTTACTATGAGTCTTAGTATTATTTGAGTCTACATTTTAAAAATTTTAAAGTCAACACAAGTTTAATCTAATACTAATATATGAAGCTTAAGAGTTTGTTTGCTTATTGGTGTTTTTGCTTGAATGCGCTGATCTCAGGAACTACTGGTCCGATTTGAAAAAATATTTCAGGATTAGATAGCCTATTTATCGAGGAAGGTTATAGGCTATATAACATCATTTGCTTGAATGCGCTGATCTCAGGAACTACTGGTCCGATTTGAAAAAATATTTCAGGATTAGATAGCCTATTTATCGAGGAAGGTTATAGGCTATATAACATCACGCTATGGGCCATAGGAGCGGAGCAGTAGCCTTAAATAACGCGGGTGTAACCACGGGCTCATCTACTTTATAATACAGTAGAAGTCTTTAAAATAATATGTACTTATCTCCAGTACCTGGGGAGATACGCACAAACCAACAGTCTCTCACACACACATATACACACACTCTCACTTACACACTACAAGTACTAACAACAATGCGTGTATACAAGTAGAAAGAAGTACCTAGATATATTCTACAAAACCTTTGAATTGCCTATCAAACAAAATACAAAACATGACGTATTATGATAAAAAGACATGTAGGTACCTCTCCTTTATCGTGATATTTACATGGCACTAAATATGAGTTAGTGCGTCAGCTGTATTGTCGACCGGGAATTACCGCGTCCCGCCGGCAAAGAACTCTCGTTGAGAGAACGTCGAGATACGAAGCGAAAGTGGTAAGCTTGTCGTATAGTTTTCTGTTTTGAAATGTTACTCTTTCTAAGCATAGCTTTTGAACATTAGTCATGCTTGGTGGTTTCAAATGTAGGGCGGAGACGAAATCCTTTTTCTCAACGCAATAATATAAATGGGAGAAGGTTTCAATAGAAATTTAGCTTTCACGCTTGTGATACTTAATCGTGTTTTTTTATAGCTGTATCTCCGAAGGGTTAGGCAGTGGTGTAATATTCACCATTTTATGAATTTGTAGGTCCCACGTCATAGGAGGCGAGCAACACTTTTTCCGACTCGGGAATCGAATCTCCTGATTTGCAGATGCATACGCTATCCACTTGACTACATAACTAACTACTACTAACCTACTAAATAAGGCTCCATAATTGATGGCAGTTGTAAAGAAATTAATAAAATAAATCAATATTTGACTTTGTAGAGAATGAAACCGTGGTGAAAGTGAAAAGCAAAACATGGACCACAAAATGGCTCAATTTTGGAGTAGTAGTTATATAACGAATATCTCTCTTCTTCTCTAGTCTGTATTGCTTACTTGAACGTGAATAGCTACGCATGGAGATCCTGGAAACGGCTACATACCTGTGAAAAATAAATATTTTTTTAGTTAATGCCAACAAAAATACACAGATTGAATTTGTAACCTACTTTGCTTTGGTTCAAAGTAAAAATTACTTACAAATAAGAAGAACTATCTTATAATGTCAACAACTTCAATTTTCCAAATACTTAACATACATAATAAGAATACGCATGTTATACCTAACACTCGTTAGTTAATTATAGCCCATTTTTCTCATCAATTTTTCATTTTCATTCATTCCATTCGGAAAAACCCAGTAGCACCTTTGCCCGACCCGGGAATCGAACCCGGGACCTCCGATCAGCAGTCACATACGCTATCTACTGGACCACGGAGGCAGTCACCCAAATTATCTTCACAAAAGCCATAAACAACTTTCTTAATCAACTTTACGAACCTTAAATACAGCATTTTTATTTAATTATCTCTTTCTTCCGAAGATACAATAGGGAATATGCATGTTTTTTTTTATTGTTGCTATCGTTTATTTAGGTTAATATGATACCGTAAAAAAGTATTAGTCGTGGAGAAGTCAACATTTAATTTAAATTAAATGTTGAAAATTACAATGACATAACGCTAGTTTAAACACCTCCAATTTTTGTGGTTACGTCATGACGTAAGCGTTCGCAACTATGTCAAATGTCTGGTATTGTTTTGACACTTTGACATATCCTCTGCGAACCGTGTCGTCGCTTTGGGGTCTAGCCAATAGCGTCGCGTTTCGACATTTTAAATTTCGCTCGTAAATTTTCCAATTTTTATTAATTATTAACGCGATTTTAGAGTGTTTAAATGTAAAATTGTCCGTGTGGTGACGGATTAAGAATACGGAATGTCACCACCCCATATCATCCCATGGGTGTCGTAAGAGCCGACAGAGGGAGCATATTATGCATAGAACAGCACTGTAAGAGAAGGAAAACTTGATACAAACCCTATACCAACCCGTTTGGCCAGCGTGGTATAGTAGGCCAATTCCTCCTTTCATAGGAGAGGCCTAGTTCAGCAGTGGACTGTTAAAGGCTGATGATGATGATGAAATGTAAAATAATGTTAGAGGTGTCTTTTTTACCGATAAAGAATTTCATAAAAATATATTCGCTTATATCTGAATCACATGCATATTCCCTATTACACAAGACGCAGACATCACATAGACAACATTGTTTTTTTAATTCGCTTTATCTGTGGCTCTATGGTGTGACAGGCCGCAAAAATAATTGTTTTATTTTCGACGTTAGAGGCTTACTTTGAACAGCACTCTTACTAAAACGCGATTCTTTTGTAAGAGCGAATACAAACGACTGTTGACAATCCCATTTAAAAGTGAAATGGTTTGCGCTTTTGTTGGTATATGAGGTTTTATGCAAAGATCAGCTTATTCAAACATTATAGGATTTTCAGTAATGTGGATGGTGATAGATTAGTCCATTAAAAAGTTACATTTAGGGTTGCATTTGTCAGAGGATGCCAATTTTTTTACAGATGTGTAGGGAGAGCTAGTGTAAAGCTTGGTCCAAATTTGTGGAGTCATACATCTTGTCCCTCGGCCGCCATCTTGGAAAGAGTCCAGGCGTGGATGGTTTTTTTATTTATCTGGTAAACTATTGATCACAAAGAGATCTTGTTCAAGCATATTTAGCTGCAAATTAAACTCTACAACTTTGGTTCTGATACTTTTAGTCGTAAAACCATAAATAAAAAAGTTTTTCTATGATATTGTTTTCTTTAGGTTATTATAACGTTTCTTCATGAATACTGTTTAGTCTTACTATGAGCCAGGCTGCGGGTTATGATCTAATAAAGCTTCGGTATTCAATTAGTAAATCATAATTGCCATTAATTTCTCCAACTATTTTGCTGCATGTCCCCTCAGAACACTGAGGTGCTGCAGAACGTTGCAGTTTTCTTTGCATGGGCAGAACATCAACTTCATAAGCCCACAGAGTGCCGTAGTTTTAGAGTTTTGTCCATATTTTGCCCATCCCTGATTTCATGGTCGTTGTAATGAGTAAAAATTTGACCTCATTTTAGTGCCAGTGTACTTTAGAGCCAGTAAAGACAAATTAAATGTATTTTTTTTGTTACCAATGACAAAAAACCTAAAAATTATAAGTTACAAATTGCATTCGATTATCGTTTGTAACATTGTTATTTTTTATTTAACGACTAAATGCTACGGAACCAAAGCTTTAGAGAATTTAATTTGCAACTCATCATGTTGTGGAATATTTCTGTGCGGTCAATAGTTTGCCAGATATACCAGAAAACCCATTTGTACCACTCTTTTCAAGATGGCGGCAGTAGGACAAGGGCTGCAACCCCACAAACTTGGTTTTAACATTATACTTACTAATCCCCTCTTGGCATCTATGAAATAAAATTGCGTCCTCTGACAAAATCAAGCCAAGCTAAAAATAATTAACATTTCTATGGACTAGAAAGGTTAGTTAATAAACAATAAAGGAATTTAGTAATATGGATAGAAAATACCGGCGTTTGTTTATGTATTTTTCATAAAAAAATAAAGGAATTTTTCAATAAAAAGATTTTTAGGTATTCAAATAAATGCACGCATTTTTCATTAAATTGGATTTTAGCCGCTATTTCAATAAACGCATTTTTGTCTGCAACGATATTCTGTAATTTTTATTTGATTTGCGTAAGTACCTTAAGGCGCTGTTATACCTCAGAAGCCGTGAAACACCTAATATTTCGTCGCGCATCTAGCCATAACGGTACATATTACAAACTAGCAAAAAATAGAGCTTAAAGTCAAAAGTCTGAACAAAAGAGTTTTGAAAGAATTTTTCATGTATGTAAAATAGAATCACGGTAAAAAAATCACAAAATGGAGGCAGAAAATAATCTTTCGTCTCACTGTTTGCAATATTTTGATCGTAAGCTGTCATATTTTATTTGATAATATTGTAGGAAATCTAATGAACTAAAGAATTACCCTATTTATTTTCATATTATACGTGTATATTTTGTAAAATTAAATAAAATTTGCCAAACGTCTATGATTTTGACGCTCGGTAGATCCCATCAATATCAAACGCTTCAGCAATTTAAACCTTATTAGCATAAGCGGTGTACTGAGTATCAGTTGCTAGTTTACGCCCCGCCCAGACCTCATCATTCGGCTATGAGCCCTGTGAGAGATAGGTCATGTCGCTTGCGTCTCCGCTGTACGAAATTTTACGTAAACCTGTTTGTTATTATAATACGCCGATTTAAGTTCGTAATTTCATGTTTTATGTTATAGACTGAATACTTTGAATCAAATAGGCTTTTCATGTAACTATGGGTACATATAATTAGGACCTAAGTGTATACTCTTGTTGCGTTTAATGTGTTATTGTTTCTGTGCTTATAAATATATAATTAGAAGAATAAATTATGGACAATTAGAGAAATGAAGTTCTCCGAAGGATTTGTACAAGAAAGCGTCGTAATAAAATAGAAATTCATCCATGGCCAAGTGATTATGAAATATGAAACATTTTTATACAAATTATTTTCATAAGAGTCTTTTATGACTAACTATGTTACTTATATATTATCGGTTATGCATAATATAATTATATAAATTAATCATACAATACATAGCTGCCACAGTTTTCAATTTTTGAAAGAGTAATAACATAAAATCGAATCATTTTATGTACCTTTATTTCAAATTCATTAGCTTGTCAGAGCGCCTGGAGCGCTAAGATGCCGCCACGGCGAACAATAAACAGCGCTAATATGGCGCTCCGCAATCCGCACACAAGCGGTAACGAATGTTGTATTATTGTGTTGTGAACATAAATCTTTTTAGGTACATCGGGTAAAACTTTGATTATTCATAAACTATTAGGTATGTCTCAGTACATCTAATATATTTTTAATTTCTAAAATCAATCATTTATAAGTAAGAAGGTGACTTCTCTGTTTGCTATAACACAAGATATAGTATTTTTTAATAATAAAGTACGTAACTAATTATCATTATTGTAATTACAGTGAAGTTAAAGATAAGTTCTGCAACGTCTTACACACATTTGACTGCAGTCATTCCTAACACGATCTGTTCAAGAGCTAGCCAAGAAATGCCAAACAATTTTTTTAACAAATTTGACTCAAATTCCGTAGTGATAAGCAAAAATTACAAGAGGGATAGCAGTGACTGGTTCGAATTGCGTAAGAATATGTTGACAGATTCAAATTTTGGTATAGTGGTAAAAAGAAGAGATAACAGCAGTAAAGCCAACTTAGTAAAAAATATTTTGCACAAATAAAATATTTGCAATGTAAAATCAGTTGCGCATGGAATCTAAAATGAACAACTGGCTTTGCAACAACTGGCGAAGCAAGAAAATGTAACAATCGAGCCTTGTGGATTATCCGATTATTGCTGCCACGCCAGATGGATTAATAGATCCAAATACGATTGTGGAAATTTAATGTTCTATAGTTGCCTATAAGAATGGCCTGGAGAATAGTATAAGAGCAAATAAAATACAAATATGGAAACATGATAAAAAAGTGAACTGACTAGTGTAAAGAAATATTGTAATTGTTATTACCAAATTCAGGGGTAACGCCACGTTACACGCAAACAAAAGTGTTTATTTGCTGTGTGAAGAGGTGAAAGTATACCACTAAAAATAGAAATTATAGAAAGAGATGATGTTTTCTGGGAGAAGAAAAGCTTGTGGCGTTTTATATGAATTGGCAGTTGCCTGAAATTGTTGATTCTCGTCAAGCTCAAGGGATGGCATTGCGAGATCACGGAGAGGAAAATTTTTCATCAGTGCTTGAAATTTCTGCAATACCAAGCCGTAAAACGAAAGTAAATGAAACTGTGCCTCGTGAACAACAGCAAATAATAAGTATTGAAGCCTTATCACCTCACACACTGCCTTTAGCATTCGATGAGAATAAAGAAAACCTGCCGGGTTGTAGCAGACAGCTAACTTTTGATGAGCTGTAAACTCTGTATTTCATTAATAAATGATAAATGAATATAAATAAATATCTTTTAGTATTTATTTTCTTTGAAACAACACATATTTCAAGCGAAAGAATTTTTTTATATTTTTCCATATAAACATGTATGAGGAGAGCTAACGAAAAAGCAGTAACTCAAATTCTGATATAATAATAATCTGATCTGATCTGATATAATGATAATTTTCTAAGCGACATAGCAGTATCTCATAAATAAGGTATATGGATCCACATATATTTTTGATGTTTCACCTATTTTGAAAAATAATAATGGGTTGGGTTTCGAAACGAGTCGCCTGAATTTGAGGGTATTGGTAGTGTAGGGGGCTTAAGGTAGTTCGTTTTAATCCCCTAAAAGTAATTTTGGCTGCCGGAGTTGCGTCTAAATATTTTTAAACAATTTCCAAAATTTCATAAATACTTCCGCAATTATGCAAAACGGAACGTAGTTTTCATACTTTAGTACAGTTTTACAAATGTCATTTTTAGGTTTTATGTGAAAAACGTGAAACGAAACGCAAAACTGCCATCTTGGAATGATCATATTGACAGCTAATGTCAAATTTGTGCGTCATTGCTTTCAAGCGCCTAGGGTTAGGTGCGACTGTAATAAGTAACTAAATAGGTTATGTTAGGTTCTCTTTTGACCCTTAATCCGAAAATAGGAGCCCTTCGCAGGGCTCCGTCAATCTTAGTTTATTAAACTAGTGTGATGCATGTGGAAGTTGGCAGTGCCATACACACCGATGTTTGGAGATTTTTTTTTTCAGAGGAAACCAAGTATTTTCGGCAATTGAAAATGGTGAGGGGGGTTTCAAGACCTCCCCTCCTCCCTCTCCAATCACTCACAACCCCTAAAAACGGCGACGTATTTCAAAACCTTTATCATAATAATTATACCTATTATAACAATAAAGGTCCATAAATAAATAAAAGAAATCAACTTTTACTAAACTTCAATTATCTCGTAACTTTTGCGCTTAGTAGAACAGTATTGTGTTTTTTAGGTTACTGGAGCCAAAAATTGTAAAAACGGAATCCTTATAGATTCGCAATGTCTGTCTGTCTGTCCGCCCGTATGTCACAGCCAATTTATTGCAAAACAGATTTGAAAACTGGCAGGAATGGAATTAGATGTAGGTATTCTATGAACTGCTTCACTATTTTTATACAAAAGCAAAAAAAACATAATAATGGCCTCTCCATACATGGAACTGACTTAATTATTTTTATCATCTTACGGCATGTACGTATTTACCTACTTTTGTCAACTATTAATACCTATAAAGTCTAAAGTAAACCAGTTTTGCTCATGGCTGCACTGAGAGCAAAAATTGCGCTATGCCTATATTGTACAAACAGATTGATGTATGTAATATAAATTTTAATATCAGTATCTCAATTCAATATGCTAAAACGTTTTGCTTGCGATTTTGAAATATTGGAATACGGATGTCGCCAGAATACGGTCGCACGCGACGAGATTGAAGGGGGGCGCCCCGCAGTAGACGGAGCTAAGCTCCCTTCACCTCCCCTGCTTCACCCCCTCATTTACCAAAACAGTCGCTTAGGACAGCGCCTTAAACTGATGACGAACTGTAAAAGAACGAGAGCTTTTATGAAGAGCTAAAGGTGGCAACGTCGTTTATGAAAACTAAATTCTAGATCTAGTTGTTGAAAAATTACACGTTTCAAATATCTCATGCCATTATTACAATTATTGAGGCAGTGATAGCCTAGTGGACTAAGAGGACTTCGGGTTTTAATTTCACCACCAATGAGTTGCGGAAAGAATAAATGATGAGTGGATTAAATTGTTTATTAATTGCTTTTGCTAAACCCTGAAGAAAAATATCGCGTTAAATTAGAGTTCACCAGAATGGACTCATAAAACATATAAAATCTGCCATCCCGTACTTGGCCAGAGTAGTGAAATTTGTCCTATTCCTTCTCATAGTGAGAAGATGCCTGCATTCAGCAGTAGGACATATTATAAACAAGGCTGTGATGGTGAATAATATCTACAATAGTTCAAATAAAAATAAAAATTACGTTAGATTTCGATGTCGCTAACCGAAATAAAATAAACATCCATCTCGAACAAAAATAATGATTTAATTTACTTTTGAATCCCCAAGAGGCATTTTGCGTTAATATATTTTCATGAGTCTAGAATAGAATTTTCCAATATAAGTAATGAAAGCCCTATATTTGCGTTGCTTGGATAACGTGAAAGTAAAGTAAATATTCAATATGTATTTCAGACGTGTAACGTAAAAATAATATTGAAACAAATTGCGTTCTTAAAATTGATATTGCATCGGCTGCGATAGACTAGTGTTGGTACCAACAGTTCCAACAGACTGCCACGGTGAGTATCGGGGTTTAAATCCATGAAGAGTACCACTCAGTTTTTAAATTTATGTCCGTATTCAATTCTTAATATAGCTTGCCCGGTGCCATGGAGAGCACGAAAAGTCGTGGGACACTGTTGTTATTATATCTGTCAGTCGCTATTGAGATTCAGTACCCTTGAATATAATTATTGACCTAGATAAATGATAAACATTTTATTCGTCGGAATATGGGTATACAAAGTTGTTAGTTTACATTACATTACATTCAAGCCATATTCTACCATTATCTGCCATACAAATATTGATTATTTTTGTTAGTAGCATGTATACAATTGTCAGTTTATAAGTTTAATAATATTGTCTAATGACCATTCATTTTAAAATTCTATGCAGTTAGTTATAAATATGTCACAATTTTTTGTCCTCCAAGAATGCATTAATCGAGTAAAAACATTTATTTAATAAAAGTATAAATAATTTTCGTTTAAAAGTATTAAAAGTATCAATTTCCTTAAAACTATTTGGCAACTTATTGTAAATACGTATCGCCATACAGTAAACATTCTTGCTAAATACATTTACTCTTTGCTTGGGTATGAGTAGCTTGTGTGTGTGTCTCCCTGGTCTCATCACGACATCATTGTGCTTACAGAACAAGTGTGGATGTTTGCGTACAAAAATACAAATTTCATATATACTGACTAGGTAAGGTTAAGATATTATGTTTTTTTAAAGTACGTCCTACAGCTTTCAGTCTGTTGTAAGTCGAATAATGCTCGTATACATTTTTTCTGCACGATGAAAGCTTTGTTTGACTGCACCGAGTTACCCCATAATATCAGAACATATCTTAATTTAAACGAAACATAGCCGTGATAGGCATTTAAAGCAGTTTCTAAAGTTGAGACTTGTCTCAATCTATATAAAGCGTAAACAAATTTGTCTATATTTATGCAAAGATTCTGAACATGGTCTTTCCAATTACAATGTTTGTCTATTATGATGCCTAGAAATGATGTGGCATCTACTTCTTCGACCATGTTTGTATTATACTTTACATTAAGTTTAGTAGGTTCACTATTATAAGTTTGGAATTGGATCATTTTTGTTTTATTTATGTTAATTTTAAGGTGATTGTGATCTAACCATTCCATTATCTAACCATTCCATTATACGCCTTGGGGAATCCAAGGCGTTGTTTATTTTATGCTCAAGTTTATTCTTGTTTTTATCTGTAATAATTAGGGTGGTGTCATCAGCATATAGTACACAGTGGTGGTCCGTCACGTTAGGCAGGTCATTGATATATAACAAAAACTAGTGTCAATAAATATAATTCTAAGTCACTGCCTCCGTGATCCAGTGGATAGCGTATGCGACTGCTGGTCGGAGGTCCCGGGTTCGATTCCTGGATCGGGCAAAAGTGTTACTGGGTTTTTCCGAATTCTCAGTAGCAGCACGGAGTCTGGTGATGTACCCGGTAACGGCAATAGGCTCGCCCCCTCTTACGTGGGACCTAAAAATTCATGGCGAAATTGTTGGTGTAATAGGTACCTATTACGCCTCTGCCTACTTCTTCACGGATACAGGCGTGAGTCTATAAAAAATAGTCTAAGTCAGTGGACTAACGATCTTATTGGCATAGCGGGCAGCAGATGGGTGCGGGTGGCTCAGGATCGGCCCATGTGGAGAGCCTTGAGGGAAAGTGTAGCAGTGGACGGCTTTCGGCTGATATGATGAGTCAGAATATCGCTTACCATTTGGGTTGCAGACGCAATAGTATGTCATGAACATGACAATATTTCAACGAATATTTCCAACACATACTGATTACCGATCAACTTAGTTTCACTTCATTGATTGCCGACAGACAAGGCCAATTTAGTTCACAATTGATCCCACCAACCTGCGATACATTCGTTGACTATAATGTATTACACGTGCTCGGGTTGTCATCAGTAAGTGATTTGTATAATTACTAGGAATTAGACGATGGAGTATTATAGACTTAATAACTATATACGTTTCATTTGCAATGATTCCTATAACCAGAGGGCCAATTCTCGTAATTATATTTGAACAAATTCAAAATGCAGTTTAGATTAATGTCAGTGTTATATTTATGTCCATATGGTATTCTCCTAAATAAACTGATATTAGAATGATATTACAGTCAGATTGTAAATTGAACAATGTTTCAATAACGAAATATATATTATTATGTCAAATCAAACAATAATGGCATTAAGTTAGCAAAATACCAATGGTGAGTTAATGTCCGGTGAACCGAATCCCAATAGGACAACTAGTCAAGAACTTGTTTATATAAAATCATTAATTACTCGAATGTGCCCAAAAAATGAACACTTGGCGATGCCGCCAACGGCTTGCTTCGAACATTTGTTTCGTAACGACTATGCAGTCGTTACGAAACAAATGTTCGAAGCACGCTCGTTCAGGGCTTGTCGTCTGTTCACACTACACAAACCCGTGCCCGGTTTGCACTAGCCTCGTCTAGCTTAGACGCAGTTTAAGTCATCACTTGACGTCACAAACGACACACTACTAGTACAGCTCCACCTGTGCTCGACTCGTCTAGACGCACAAGTTACACACACGATTCCTATCCATCAGCAATTCAGCCTAGAGACGTTTACTGCTGGACATAGGTCTCCCCCAAGGCTATATGGAAGGAACTGGACCCCACGTCACAGGAAATGCTAGTGTAGGGCGCAGAGATACATAAAATAAATGTTTTCTTAGTGCCTATGTCTACTGATGTTATGTGTATAATCATTGTATTAAAATTTGAACACTTTGAACAATAAAGAAATTTGAAAATAATATGCTGGCTTTGCATAGACCGACCTTGAGTCGCCCGCGTCCAACTGCTTCCCGCGATCTTAACCAGATCTTCGGTCCACCTTACGGGTGGCCTACCTCTGGTGCCTATTCTTATTCATACAATGATCCATATTACAATCGTGGAACTGCAACACGCCAAGGACGATCTTCTCTTGGTCAGGGTATCCTGCGTTTGAATGAAAGAACCACACCGTTCAGGAGTTTGTTACCGCAGTAAAAAGTAGCATAATATCTCACTCTCAGAGTTTCTTATTGACAATATCAGTATATAAATATGGATTAAACGAACATGCTATGACACAGGACACATCCATTACAAACTTGATAGCAATAATAGAACCCATTCTTTTAATGGCTCCATATTAGATTTTGACAGGTGTTTTAGTACCTGGATGAAATGAAACTAATTTTATCTTGATTACATAGTTTGAGTGTTTTAACTGTTTTACCCGTAAAGGGTTTTAGTGCGGTAATTTTGAGATATAATATCTAGTCTAGTATGAAATTAATGGAAGTTACTCAAGCGTAACGGCTTATTCGGCTGGAATTAAGTAAATTTAGATATTAACTATCTGGTAAGGCTGCCCTATTTTCGGGGCACCAGTCGTGAAAACTGGCGTTTGATTTTTGGTTCGAAAAAATTATGGTTTATGTATCGTGTCTCTGTGTGGTTGGAATAAAAAATAAATATAAAATGACACTACCGCTTTTCATTTCGTGGGTGTCGTAACTCGTAAGGAAGACACGGAGAACTTGACATTAAACTCTATGCTGGGATAGTTTTCTGGCCAGCGTGGTATAGGAGGCCAAGTTTAGTACTCTTATGACTCACAATGCTCTTGTGAGCCTAACTAGGGGAGGCCTGTGTTCATGACAATTTCATGACGACAAGTGTATATTTTATGAGTCGTCCTTCATTATATTTTAATACCTAAAATTTTCGTATTATTATTTTTTATAGACTCACGCCTGTATCCCCGAAGGAGTAGGCAGAGGTATAACATCCATATTTCGCCATGAATTTTTGGTCCCACGCCAATTGCCGTTACCGGGAACAACACCAGACTCCATGCTGCTACTGAGAATTCGGAAAAAACTCAGTACTTTTGCATGAACCGGTAATCGAACCCACAGAGGTAGTCCACTAACAAATACATTATCATAATTCAACCGAAGAATTTGTTACGTTATTTGTCTGAAAATCTTTACTATATCACGTTTTGAATACATATTATTAATTTGGAAGACTCTATTTGTAGTAAGTAGATCTTGTCATATGGGATTCTACGACTATTCAATCTACGGATACCATCAGTTGTGTGATTCAGAAAACGAGTACGAATATCTATATAACCTTAGTTTTTTTTTTCTGCCGAACAAATTGACTCCATGCTGCCTGATGTTAAGCAATCAGTGTAGTCCCATAGTGATGGACATCATCCCAGCAGCCAGCATGACATTATGGCATGATGGCCCTCACCTTGACGGCCTTGAGTAAAGCTTTTTCACGCCCCGCTTAAAGGGCCCGGGATCATAGGTGGATGGAAACACGTGGACTGGTAAAGAGTTCCACATCTTTATGGTACGGCAGAGATAAGAGGCGCCGAACCGTTTGGTGCGTGATGGTATCTGTTCTACCGTGTAAGAGTGGCACGTCAACCCAGCACGTGTCGTTCGGGATAGGAAAGGACAGGGTGGGATTAGTTGAAAGAGCTCTTCGGAGCACTCACCGTGATAGATGCGGTAGAAGACAGCCATTGAGGCCACGTCTCTGCGTAATTGCAGTGACTCAAGAGTCTTAGTGGCCTCTGGATCCCCGATGATACGGACAGCACGCCGCTGCAACCTATCGAGGGCGTCCAATAAGTACTGAGTGGAGCCATTCCAAAGGTGAGAGTAGTATTCCACGCAGGAGCGAACCTGGGTCTTGTATAACAGACATAACTGCTACGGCGTGAAAAACCTTCTCACCTTGTTCAGGACTCCGAGTTTCCGAGATGCAGATTTGATGACACCCTCGATGTAGTTCTTCTGGTTGAGATTTCTGCGTATGTCCATACCCAGGATATTGAGGCTGTCTTGAATCGGTAGTGGAGTGTCCAGAAGAGAGGGATGGGGAAGGAATGGAAATACCTTGGCTGAGAATGCGCACACCTGTGTTTTCTTGGCGTTGAACTCGACCAGGTTCTCATCACCCCAACGCGAGATGCAATTCAGAACCCGGTCAAGCTCAGCAACAAGTGTTCGCCTATATTCCTAAGTATCGGCTTGCTTAGCCGCAGGGTCTCCGAGATATCGCCCATGTACAGTACTGTCATCTGCATAGCAATGTATGCCTCCAAAAGTGAGCATATCATTGATATGCAGAAGAAAAAGCGTGGGCGATAACACGGTCCGTGTTGGCTGGTGTCCTGAGGAACACCAGCGTTCACCTGGAGAAACTTCGATGACTCACCGTCACAAAGGACTCGTATACGGCGCTCATGCAGGAAGCTGGCGACCCAGTTGCACAATCGAGGCGGCAAGCCGTAGGCTGGAAGCTTGGAAAGAAGTGCACGATGCCAGACCCTATCGAAGGCTTTGGAGATGTCGAGACTAATAGCCAACGACTCTCCATGCCTGTCCATCGCCTCACCCCAAAGGTGAGTGACATACGCTAGAAGATCACCCGTTGATCGTTTCGGTCTGAAGCCATACTGAAGATCACTGATGAGAGAGTGATCTTCTAGGTAGCGAACGAGTTGGTTGTTGATTAAACGTTCAAACACCTTGCAGAGGATAGGGGTGATAGCAATGGGTCAATAGTTGCCCGGATCAGAACGATCCCCTTTCTTGGGATTCGGTTGTACGTTCGCCTCTTTCCAAGCCTGCGGCACTACGCCAGAGGCATATGATAGGCGATACAGGCGTGTAAGCATTGGAGACAACTCGGCTGCACATTTCCTAAGCACAACCGCTGGAATTCCGTCAGGTCCACTGGCTTTCCGGATATCGAGAGATCTCAGTGTCACGTGAACATTGCATTGCCTGATTTTAATATCAGGCATGGAGTGGCCGCAGTAGGGAATCGAAAGCGGCTGCGCACGATCATCGATTCGGGAGTTGGCCGCAAAGAGATTGACAAGCAGATCAGCTTTCTCTTGCAGCCCATGGGGCCAGTGATCCATCAGGGCATCGCAACGGCGGCAGTGAAGGCTGGCAGAAATTAGATTGCACGGCTTTGGCCAATCGCCAGTATCCCCGGCTGCCCGTGGGGTGCGACAAGAGTTCTTGACCAAACCGTGCAATGCGCTGTGCATCCGCTCTTATGTATGTTCGCTTGCAGACCTTGGTGGCTCTATTATAGGCTGCCTTGATGAGATGGACATTCGGATCGCGACGAGACCGAGCCCTGATCCAAGCGCGGTAAGCCGACTGTTTTTGTTTAACAGCATCGGCGCACTCGCGATCGAACAAGGGCCGTACTCCGCTGCTACTGGAGACGTCAGTGGATGGAATATAATATTCCATACCCAAGATAATTTCCCTAGCAACAGCAGACGCACTCTCCGACAGATCCTCCCACCAAAACAGCGTTGAGACCACGGGATGGACGCATAATAGTCTCGCAGGCCATCCCAATCCGCTGACGAGTAGTGCCACAAGCGTCGCTTTGTCTTCACTGGTTGTGGCGGTGAAGCGAATGGCACTGTAGTGCGAACCAGACAGTGGTCGGAAGAACCCAAAGGGGCTTGTACCGTCACACTGTACTGGGCCGGGTTACTCGTCAGCACAAGGTCTAACAACGAGGCCGCTTGACCCGATATATCTGGTATCCTGGTGGGCTGGAGTTCCAGTTGAGTCAGGTCATGCGTTAGAGCGAATGCGTGAGCAGCTCGTCCCGCGTGGTCCGTTTTGGAAGAGCCCAGCCAAGTCTCATGGTGGGCATTGAAATCTCCCAAAAAGACCAACTCGGCGGTCGGGAACTGCTCCTGCGCATTATCTGCTGCCTGACTAAAGTAGTCAAACAGTCGAGTTGTCTCGGCATCTCCGGTATGGGAACGGTAAAGGCACACGTAAATCCGGGCCAATGAACCCAGACTTACGTGTAACCATAGGACAGAAAAGGACGGGTCCTCTAGGCAGCGTAGACGTCGACAGCAAATATCCGCTCTGACGAACAAGCATACCCCGGCTTTTGCGTGGAAGTTATCCTCCAGTGCATAACCGGGATAATGCAAATAAGTCGTGTCGTCAGGACGGCGTATTTGAGTCTCGGTCAAGAAAAGCATGGCCGTTCGGGCTGTCTCGAGATGATGGTGGACGGCGTTGAGGCTCAAATGGAGTCCGCGGATGTTAGCGGACTCCACCTCAAAAAGTGAGTTGGTGGGGAACGAAGACGCCGCTGTTTGACCGGAACCATTTCTTGAAGCTGCCATAGAAGAAGAAAAAGGGGCGTGAAAAGAGGAGGCAGTCAACGCAGCAGCGCGTGACAAAGCGCAGAGTATTGTATTGCCATTATACTGTGAGGTATAGCGGTGGCCGACCCGCCGGACGGAAGGGCCCCCGTACCCTCCCGGAAGTGGTGGCCGGGTCCCACCGTCCGGTCACCAACCGGCACGACGAGCCACCCCGAGATTATGCGTGGCCTGGTGGGGCAGCCTCCCGAGATGGTTAGTCCCAGTTGGGCCCCTATACTATGCCGCGGGCGGCCAGCGGCACCACCGTTTCTACGGGTCTCCCTGGCTGGCGAGTCGACCCACACTACCCATACAATGACTCCACGGATACTCTACTGGTCCCACGTATGCTGCGGTAACCGCCCCCTCAGCTTATCCTCCTCATCCTCTCCTCCTTCCCCATATGGGCAATGAAGAGAGGATGGGGAGGCTATGGTTGGGCCTCCGGCTCTCCCACTCACCAAACGAAACGCAACAGCATAGAACATACTGTTACTTTACGTCGATCTTCTGTGGGGGGTTGGTACTGCCCCGGTCGAGCCGGCCCATTCGTGCTGTAAACAGCGTGGCCCTACCACCAAAGAAAATGTTTCGTGCTAATGAAGTCCCCTGAGACACAGCTATTATTCCTAGCGTTGTAACTCTACTAGTATAATAAATATAGCGTGTAAACATGTAGGTGCGTACCACGTCAAAACGGCTGAATCCAATTTCTATGATTATTTTTATGGATCACGGCGCTTCCCGCCTGTATCCCCGAAGGAGTAGGCAGAGGTGTATTGTTACACCCACATTTCGCCATTTTGCCATGAAAATAGAGGGCGAGCCTATTGCCGTTACCGGGCACATCACTGAGCTTCTACTGAGAATTCGGAAAGCTCAGTAACACTTTTGCCCAACCCGGGAATCGAACCCGGGACAGTCGCATACGCTATCCACTGGACCACGGAGGCAGAGATGATAGCTTAGAATAAAATATAAGACCTGCATATAGACCTCTTTTGTGACAAGTCACTGAGCTTGATTTTTGGCTTCTGGTGTTCGGACTAATACTGGAAACAAGATGATGACGTAATAAGACCCTGGAGAAGAACTTTACCTTCTGTAGTAAAATTAACTGACGAGTTAAAATAGGCGACGAAAATGCTACACTGACACGACAATATTTATAGAGGACAAAAATGGGCGTTTTATTTTTAGTTCTAAAATAGAATAATCTCTACATCTGGTATAAACAGTTAAAACGGCAATTATAGAAGTATCCGTCCAATAAAGGAGATTTAACTTACTCTAAATTTACGCGAGCGAAGGCGCGGGCAAAAGCTACCAGCTATGCAGCTCATAACAAGGATGAAACCACAGGGAAATGCAGATAAGTGTATATAAGTAACACAGTCTTGAGTTTATGATAAAATATGAATCCACGGTCCACTTTCCTAGAGAAACTACGTACATAGCGAAATAAACTAATCTGCCCCGAGTCCTTGCTAATCGTAAGTGATGATGAAGCTGAAAATGTGTTTGTTGAGAATATGCGGGTTAAGACTCTTTGAAATGGAGGACTTTATTCTTGGAATGTAAACGAGAAAGCGAGAAGGAAATGCAAGTTTGACTTATTTTGCTTGGATTTATTTAATTAATGGCGGATCCCCGCGGTTTTGCCGTTGCATTTCCACTGAATACGTCGTGTAGGTATTAGAGTAGTAGCGTCCAACAAAAAAATATTAAGAAGACAAGGATTGCACTCCAGAAATAGCCTAGGTAAGGTCGTAAGCGTTTCTCTCGAGATTCGGTCCTATCCCACCACCTCTCATAATGCGACGAACCTTGCGGTTTTAACGGACCAAATCGGCAGCTGCCCACCCTACTTGCGGCAGTTGTGGCACTTTCAGATGTGCATTTTCTTGATCCCTCACTCTTTAGTAACAAATCTTCTTGAAGTCAAATGTCACACTGGAGTAGTGCAAAGTATAACTCTTACACATGATGAAATCTTAATCCCGAAACCTGAGATTCGGTACGCCTTGCTCCAAACATTGGGTAATGGAAGATGATGAAAAATGTGCGCTAATTTGTGCCCCATTTCAACACAGAGCCACCCATCGATTTATGCTGTAAATCTATCCCGTTCGAATCCACACAAATCCGTAACACATATTTATATTTCCCTATGCGTATTTCTGATTTATTTTTTTATCATTTTATTTCGGAAATGCGATTTCCAATTATTTTCTGTGATGTTTATTTTCACGTTTGATGTCTTTTTTTACATGAAATGCAGGAATGCAACCTATATGTAGACCAACAAACTTCTCTAGCTTCCAGTGAACTTCCACTTAAATCGGTTGCTCTAAAGACGCTGTAAAAACAGAAGGAGGACAGAATATTTTAATATCTGTTTACAGCTTGTTACGGTGTAAAATCTCTAAAGTAGTGAGAACACCAGATAGCAATTTTTTTATTTTTTATTTGTATACTAATATGCTGAAAGAATCCCATTATTAAATAGGTTACAACTCTGAAAAGGCCTCTGCTCGTTGGACTCGTGTACGCCTGCCAAATGCTCTGGCATATTCCTAATTCCATTTGTTGAAAAATTCGCGTGAAGGGGAAGCAAATAATAATACATCGGCGCAATTCACACCCAGCCATCGGATTCAAAACAAATATAGAGAGTTACACACTTTATGTACTATGACATTCGGACACTTGGTGATTATATAATACTTAGAAAATACATACTTTAAATTAATTGCTACTAGAGCTACAGCAATAACTAAGATTTATTATGGGTGGGAATTATACCTACGATCTTAGCAATCAAAATCACTCTCCACGAGTAAAACAGGCCATTAAATTCGGTAACTACTATAATACCCAAGGTTAGTACCTTTTACTAAGACAACCCTTAGAATACTAAAAAATGGCTGAATAACTACCGGATAGTACACCGAGACTCAACTCGTTTAGTGCAAATAAGAAATTGAAATTGTTACCAGCGTCATTACTTCTCTAGTGAAGCAATTTTATAATCAAACATCACAAAAGCCAAAAATATAACTGAAAACATCACTTTATCTCTTTTAGATAAGCAGACAAATAAATACCAAGAAAACCACACTATTCCTATTTTTCACCAAGCATAACTGATGTAGCTAAGTATTCGCATCTATTTTACGCTACGGGAGCACCGCTGTCCCATTTCGCCTCCCAATGCTACCCCATTCATCCCGTATTCACCCCCTATATCTTCGCGCAGGTAAATGAGTTGTAAAAATCGATAAAACTTCAAAACATTGTTTTTCAAAGAATATTTTTGGAGTTTCAACCGCCTGGGTTAGGGGACTTAGATTTACAAGACAGACTGCGTCAGGGTTACGTCTTAATCGGGTTGTGAGGATTTGAATGGTGTTTTGTGGATCATGCAAGTTTCTTTGAGGATTTTTTTTAGGAGTGTGATCACGTTGAATAACTTATTTTTGGTACAAATATTTGTTTTCTCAGTCGTTTGAAAGGAAACTAATGCTTAATAAAAATTAATCTCGTTCTAGGCATCTCACATAACATGAAGCAGACAAAACCATGACCACACTTAAAAAGCATATTGTAAATAATGAATGAAATCTTGGAAATAATACCTATGAAATGTATGACTTTGACCAATTTTGTGATGTTTGATTTTACAAAATAAAATGTGATCCCTGATCTCGTAACAATCATTTGTAAATCGTACATTTGATACTTCGTAACGATCCATCATGTACTATTTACAACACGCGGCATACCTAGTAAAGAAGTCGTTTTTAAACTGCTATGTGAAAAATACCGTGTAGTCAACCTTTTCCAATTTTTTTGGTATATTTAAAACATAAATATCGTCCCGAAACCAATGAAGTGAACAACCATAGTTCAAGTTCAAAAGTAAGACTTTCGTATTTCCATTCAATAAACTTTCTGGCTTCGTATTAAGCTGTATTGTAGTAGATACCTACTAGATAAAGGTCACGTATTTTAGTAAAAGGATCCCTAAGGGCACAACGGATTTGTCGGCAAAGTTCTTATCTGATACATTCTCTTAGTAAAGCTTCAGCAAAAATGTTTTTTATGTTAGCGCCCGTCGTCACTTGAATTTTGTATTATATTCACTATTCGGAGAGTTCTGGAGTTAGATTTTGTTTGTCCAATGGGAGTGTAGTTTCGTGATCTTTATGTAGGTGGCACGAATGAGTAAATTTTTTGATGTCTTGAATTTACTGTGTTTGATGTTAGCAAGATTAATTAGGTAGGAAATGTTGGTAGCTTTTTACCTTATTTATTATTTGGTCTGCACATAGATCTATTCAAGACTCAATGCTTGGATAAACATATATGCTGGTGACTAGAAAGTGTAATAAATGCAAAACATTTTTAATTATTATATTCCAATCTTTAACGACTGAATGACTCAATTCATTTGATGAATCTTAGTACGCAGTTTTTTGCGCAGTACGCAAGTTTCAATGAAAGTTTCGAAAGTATTCCTTCACTAGACGACATTCTCCAGTCACAATTCTCAGACCAACCCAAGAACTTTAATGTAGTCCATATTAATGCGCAGAGTATTCCAGCCCATTTCCCTGATATGCTGGCTAACTTAGACTGCCAAAACATACACGCTGTCCTTGTCTCCGAGTCTTGGCTAAAACCATGCCTCCCTTCAACATTGTATACTCTTCCTGGATTCAATTTAATAAGGAATGATCGCTCGTTGGGCAGTGATGGCGGTGTTGCCATATACTTACGTCACCAATTTCCTTACAACATAGTCAATATGTCTCCACAGCCACCACTGGCTAATGCCGGCGAGCACCTCTTTTTAGAAATAGAACTTCACCACATCAAGCTGCTATTAGGTGTATACTATTCGCCTTCTATTCGGGTAAATTATTTTTCATCATTTGAGAAGATCCTGGAAGATCTAACTGCTTTGTATAGCCATACTATTGTTATGGGTGACTTTAACACCTGCCTTCTCAAACAAGATTCACGTGTCACCCATTTTCGTTGAGCTACAGAGTCTTGTAACTTGTCTATCTTAGAATTAAACGCAACTCATCACTTTCCGAACTGTACTCCTTCTCTTCTTGACCTTATTTTGGTGTCTTCTCCTAGTTTTGTCTATAAGCATGGTCAATATACGGCAGATGCGTTTTCCTACCACGATCTTATCTTTCTATCGTACAAAATACGCCCACCCAAAATGAAGCCGAAGGTGGTCTTGCAACGCAATTTTGGTGGTATGGATCACGACAGATTGCGCGAGGATGCCAGCAATATTGACTGGGAGCCCTCGTTCACTTCAGAGTGTGTTAATACTAAAGTTCGTATCTTAACTAACAATCTCACTCAGTGTACGACGTGCATGCTCCAATTCACCCTATTAAATTGAAGCATTTACCAGCACCTTGGCTAACGGAGGACATAAAGAAGATCATGGCAAAGAAAGCCGCCGCCAAGGCAAAACTGAAGCAAAATCCTAGTCCCGTCAAACAAGAAAAATACGTAGCTATTCGAAATCTCTGTAACAAGGTGTGTAGGAAAGCACAACGCCAACACATACAATCGTCCGTTGAAAACGGTGATCCAGCAAAGGTCTGGCAATTTCTGAAAACTTTGGGAGTTGGCAAGACACGTAACCATCAATCTCAAACAACATCAACCTTGACTCTCTTAATACACATTTCTCTTCTTCGTCAAAATTTGATTACAATACAAAAATAACCACCTTAGCTTATCTTTCTTCCTTGCCAACACCAGATTATTCCCCTTTTTTTCACACAATTTACCGCTTGTGACGTTAAGAAGAGTATACTAACAGTTACGTCCAATGCAGTCGGCAGCGATTGTATCAGTCGGAAAATGATCCTTCCCATCCTGGAGGAAATTCTTCCAATCCTATGTCACATCCTTAATCATTCCATTGCCAGTGGTAGCTTTCCATCCGATTGGAAAGATGCACTAATACTCCCCTTACCCAAGAAACCTAAACCCAATTCCTTCTCAGATTACCGACCCATATCCATTCTACCCTTCCTGTCTAAAGTCCTTGAACATCTAGTTCACTCACAACTCAGTTCCTTCCTACATAAAAATGTACTCCTAAATCCCTTCCAATCCGGTTTCCGTCCCGGCCACAGTACTGTCACTGCCTTGGTTCGCGTAACTGATGATATTAGGCTAGGCATGGATAATGGAAATCTTACGGTCTTGTCCTTACTTGATTTCAGCAATGCTTTTAACACCGTAGATTTTCACATCATACTTGGCATTCTACGCTCTCTTAACGTATCTCCATCGGCAATTGATTGGTTTCATAGTTACCTGTTTGGTCGCCGGCAACGTATACGCATCGAAGACAAACATTCCACTTGGTCAAATACAAATGCCGGTGTGCCACAGGGTGGCGTGCTATCTCCTTTACTCTTCGCGATATTTATTAACTCCATTTCAAACCACTTACTTTCTTCCTACCACCTTTATGCAGACGATTTGCAGATTTATACGCAAGCTCCCTTAAGTAAGTTAGCAGAAGCCTGCACTACCATAAATACGGACTTAGCGTGGATTTGTGAGTGGACTAAGAATTATGGACTGATAGTGAATGCCGAAAAAACCCAACTAATCATTATCGGCAGCCCTAAACTAGTTTCGAAAATCAGTTGGCCCCATCTACCAAAAATCTGTTTTGATGGAAAGGAACTAACTTTCGCCAAAACCGTTAAAAACCTGGGTATATACTTCGACGAAACTTTGTCATGGAGATCGCAAATAAAAGAAACCAGTCGCAAACTGTTTGCATCAGCAGGTTCGTTGCGGAGATTACGCAACTTTCTTCCGGTCACCACTAAGATTGCGCTTGCTCAAACTCTGCTACTGCCTGTTATTGACTATGCGGACGTCAGCTATCTCGACCCCACTGAAGAGCAGCTAGATAAACTTGAGCGTCTCCAAAACTTTTGCATTCGATTTATATTTGGTTTGCGCAAATATAATCACGTCTCTGATTTTCGCAATAAACTCAAGTGGCTGCCAATTCGTCTTCGCAGGAATACTCACACTCTTACATTGTTATATAATGTTCTATTTAATCCTAGTTCTCCCTCTTATCTCAAAGAACGATTTAAGTTCCTTCATGACACATATCTAAGGTCCTTGAGGTCGTCTGAAGATCTTACGCTGGAGATGCCGAAGCATTCTACCAACTATTTCGACAAATCTTTCACTACTCAGACTGTGCGCTTGTGGAATGCTTTACCTTTAGAAACTCGTAGAGCAGATTCCTTAAATATATTCAAAGGAATGATAAAAAATCAGTATTTAAATCAGTAGGTAACTTAATATGTAGGTATGAACATTAATGTAGTGATCGTCTATCTTTGATACTTAAATTCGCTGTATCTGTATTATTTAGTATATTCAAATTCATTGTATATGTGCTTATAGTATGTATTTATCTGTACTGTCTTAGGTAGGTATAACCATAGACACATTATAGACTTAGTTACATAGCTACACCACTGTCACAAAACATGTAACATCATTTCTGTCCATCCTAAGGTTGCCTGGAAGAAGTCGCCTTTGGCGATAAGGCCGCCGATTGTACATAAATTTTAGATTTAAGATACCTCAGAAATATACTTTATTTTGGTGTACAATAAAGAATATTATCTATCTATCTATCTACGCAGTACATAGATTCGATCTTAAAGAACGGCGACGCAAATACAAGCTTAATTGATCTTTCAATAAGCTACAAAGAGAGGATCTTTAAACTAGATGACTGAAACGTTCATTGAGCAAAATATTAATACAATTCCAAAACTTTTCATAAACAATATCTCATAAAAATATTATGTTTTAGTTTCTTCGTACTTTTTAATTTTAAAAGTCAAGTTTATTTCGGGTCGCTTATCAATGTTCATACCATTAAATTAATTTTGCTCTGATGGTTTTGCAATTTCAACGTTTCTATTCTGTCCATCAATCCGTCTGGCGTATTGCAATATCAGTGCTTTGCACAATAATAATGTATTTTATTCATTAAGCTGTTTATTGGTGCAGCTATATACAACTGCGCGGGATATATTTAGTGTACAAGTGTATGCACAAACACAAGAGCACTGGCTATTCCATTACTGCCACAGTCCGATGGGACCGCACAACCAACATGACCTTAGAGATTGGGCGCAGGGCCAACGGAATAACTTGCTTTAAGACTCCGAATTTCTATTAGATAATTCACTTTTTGTTCAACCTAGGATTTGACGCCGAGACCTCAGGACCCGCAGTCGTTTACACTAATGCAAGACCATAGAGGCAGCCAAATCGATCAATACTTATTTCGATGTTCGATACTACTATTTCACACGTATCTCAACTAAAGATAAAGACCGCAGTCCATAAAAAGACCAAAAATTATTGTTGGGTTCATTAAGACGTAGGATCATCTATTTGCTCAAAGCGTAAGCATATATGGTTATTTTTTATACTTTAAGCAGAAAAATACTATAAGCCGAGCCTTTCAGGCAATCATGACATTTATATATTTTTTCTTTATATTATAAAAAATGTAGACTTGTCTTATGTTAAAAAGCAATCAGGTTGAAACTAATTTAAAAACCTATAATTAGCTAGATTTATCCCAAATAGCAAGGAATGATATTAATCAAATCCATATAAATATTAACTTAGGATCTAAAAAACAACGGCCCGGCAGTTGCCAAACCCACACATTCTACGCAGGGTATACTATTAAACGGGTTATAATAATCTACTAATTATTTTCTGCTTACAGATAGGGTAACCATAATAAAAAATAATATAAATTTACATTATAAGCGTAACATTAAATTTTAGTCCCTGCCTTTAGGCAAACAAATATGATATCGAAGCATGAATAACTTTGGTTTAAGAATCGTTTTACCGTTTACCAACGTTTTACCGTTTAACAATCACTGTTGTGAGTTCGATTCTCAAAGGAAGTAGCCTTTGATTGACTTCAGTATCACCATCATCAGCCTACCATAGTCCACTGCTGGATATATGTAGGCCTCTCAAATGGCACACCTCTGCGCCCAATTTTTGGCTCCTCGTTTCCAGCCGCTGCCAGCATCTTTGCGTATATCATCACTCCACCTACCCGGAGAGCGTTCTACACTACGTATGCCAAGGCGCGGTCTTTACTCTGTTTGATTGACTTATGAGCCATTTATTATCATTGTGCTTGTAGTCAAAGATTAAGAATACAAACTGTCACTACCCTATTTTATCTCTTGGTTGTCTTAAGAGGCAGATGGAAAGTACACGAGCCAAATAAAGGCCTGTGAAAGAGACTGAAAACTCGAAATCAAACACTATGTTAACACGTCTGGCCAGCGGCGTTTACAAGGCTGAATCATCCTATAGCCTGACAAGGCTATACTGATGGAAGTTAGGAAAGATCTATGTCCAACAGTGGAAATGTAATAGGCTGAAAATAAGTTGTTCTAGCAAGTCTGGGTATTTTAAGGCATCTAAGTATTCATTTATTGTATATTTGTAAAGTTACTTCTCATTAATTATTCTCAGTACTCAGATTGAAATGTTTGTTAAAGCTGAGCATTTCCCAGTATTATACCATTCTTAAGAGTGTTCTATTTCATCGAAATGTTTGTGTTGAGTATAAGGTTTTCTTGTTTTAATGATATGAAATGCTATAGTTAATGTAATAATATGAACGAAAAAGCAACAATCTGTAAACCAATTTCAATGCGCTTTAAAAACAAAGATGTTTTATTAGTGAAATGAACAGTTTTCCTTTCAATATAACTTTTGTTTATGAATAAGAGATTATATAAAACGAGCTTAATTATTGCAGGTTTACGCACAGGAATTTTCAATTTTACATTTCACTAGCTGAATCCGTGGTTTCACCCATGGTTTTAGGGCTACTGCTCCACATTCGTAGCTCAAAGCGTTATGTTACATAGCTTGTAGCCTTAGCCGATAAATAGGCTATCGAAAACACAAAAAGAGTTATTCAAATCGAACCAGTAATTTCTGAGATTAGCGTGTTCAAACAAGCAAACTCTTCAGCTTTATAAAAATAGTATAGGTGAGTTTACTTCTTCATGTTGTGTCAGCTTCGGTTTATATTAAAATACTAGCTTTTGCCCGCCGCTTCGCGCGCGTTAAATTCGGGGTAACACAAATCTACTTTCAGTCTCAAGATATGTGAAGACTCTCCTGATTATTCTAAAAACTTCAGAAACTCTATGGGGTACAAAGTAACTCGGTCAGTATCCATGACATTATCTACCATTATCTACTGAAAGGTACATAATAACATCACAATATATCTCTATAAACATTTTCGCATTTTTAATATTAGTAGGGACAATCGTTTCAGCCGTTTAAGCTTATTATATAATTATTATAGTTTATATATGCGAACAAATTTATGTAATAGGTCGGGGCAAAAGTATTTTATTATTTCGAATGTATTATTAGTAATCAAACCTCTTTGGCTGTACTGAATGTAACTGGCTGGTTATTCAACGTGCACAATATGACATTATGTATGACGTGACAGTACTGACAGATATGTTAGCACATGCGCAACACTCAATTATTAGCGCATGCGTTCTTACTTCCAAGAGGTAAATTTGTGCCGTACAAACTTCTACCCTCCCTACAATCCCTCCCAGTTTAATTTTTGCAACTTATGGTAGCCTATGTCCGTCTCTATGGTCCAATATATCTCTATATTAAATATCAACAAAATCTGTTCAGCCGTTTTAGCGTGAAAACGGAACATACATACATACATACATACATACACACTTTCAAATTTATAATATTAGTAGGGAAGCGACCACACAAATGGAATCAGCCACAGCTATGGCGTTATTTGTAGCCCCATACAGCTCGGCCAAAGAACACGTTACGATGAGTTTACTGTAGCAATAATAATTTGATGTCCAAATTAAAGCAATCGTAATAATTACATTTCTACTTCTGAAAGTTCATCGTGGTATTATTTCTGATCATCATCATAATCGCCCTAGCATTATCCCGGTTGCATGCAAGACTTACACGCCTTAGAGCCCGAGGTCCGCTTACTGGTCTTACCAGATATGACAGAATATCAAGTTTCCCACAGAGCGACTGGCGCCTGACCTCCGCAACCCAAAGAGATAGCGATATTCCATGATTTAACAGCTTTCAGAAGTTTGACAGCTGTCATCTGCACGTAAACATTAGCTCCGTATTAAAAAAATAATTTATTTATAAATCTGTCTTAATATCACAATATAAGTATATCAGTGTTTTCAAAACCAGTGTAATATTTATGTGAATAACAGAAACCATATAAAAACAACCCTGATCACCATAAACTGTTAAAACAAAGTGCAAGTGAAAACAACAATAAATAAAGTTTAAAACAACGTTTAGTGTAAACATAAGTAACAGAACAGTTCAAAGCCGTCGATAATCTATTATCAACTCATCAGTGAATGAATCCGTAAACAACAACAGCATTCGTAAAGAAATCCGTTTTTTCTTTTATTTGAAGTTCAAATATTTCAAAATCTCTATCATTCATTGCTACCAACATAAGTGCGTTTAACATCGAATTCATCGATCGCGTTCCAGTTATACAGAACATCAGATGTTTAGCGCAACTTGCTAGTGTCGGCAAATTTCAACTATAAGGCAAGACATTCACGACGGAACTAGTCGGTTTGAATAGTTAAGGCTGGACATTCAATAAGCAGAGAATTGGTACTCTATTTGAATATTTTCCGTGAATAAGTAGCGATGGAATGTCATACCAATATAACTATGAGAAGCCATCGAGGGAAACGATCTTATTCAATTGAATCTATAGAATCATTAAATACATCTTCATCGAATTTAAGCGTCAAGAGTATGATGGACTTATCTACACACGTCAAGAGTGATGAGATATTATCTCTACAAAATTTGGTCGAAAATTTGAAAGAACAATTACTGAGCGCGCACGCGGAAATAGAAACACTCTCTACGGATAATACTACACTGAAACAAAAATTGGAGGAGGAAATGCTGAAGACTGAGCGACTCAAACAAATGTGCACTGGCATAAGTACTAATTTCAGTGCAAGAAAAGTTGTGGAAATATCATCTAATAGGTCCAAAAGATTCAGAAAAGGAATGTTTGCAACAAAATCCAAATTTTCAGCACGAAAATTAGATCTTGACTTGGAATGTCACACTCCTAAAGTCACTGAGAAATCATCTGCAGCAGAGTCTTGTAACGACGGTATCAATCCAATAGCTTGCCTACCAGCGCCAAAGGATAGCAGTACGTACTTTAATAATGCAACCAATTATAGTTTAGAGGACAAACATAAGAATCAACAACTCGTACTTTATGAACGTAAACAACCAGTGATAAATTCAGATTCTGGCAAAATACTCGTCTTATCGGACAATCAAGGAAAAGGTGTTATTCTGAATTTGCTTAAAAATAAGAACAAACTTATTTTGCGAGACTATTGTATGCAATCTGTAATAAAGCCAGATGCTAAAACTAAAAATGTTCTATCAGACTGTAATATCATATCGAAAACATTCACTAAAAATGATAATATTGTTGTAATAACAGGAAGTAATGATTCGAACCCAATTGAATTTTTGTCTGAAATGGCTGTAGCATTATATTTTTTACAAAATTGCAATGTGTTTATAGTCAATGTGTTTTATAATCGTACACTTAATGAACGAAAACTTAATGATCAATTAAAGCTTCTAACTAGAAATTATAAAAACTGTACGTTCATAGAAACTGACAGCATACAGGATATTTCACAAAATATTATTCATAACATCAATATTAAACAATATGATAGCAAAGAAGAATGGCCATTTTTGACCTAAACATGTATAGAGATAAAACTTATTTTAAAATTAAGGTTATTTTTTAGTGTAATGATTTCACTAACAATTATATTTTATAGAAGTCTAGGTAAAAAGAAAAGTTTTGGGTTGTAAAGATGTTCTAGAACTCGTGAACGCATCCTTATCATAATATTTTTTATTCGCTGCATCGTTATATTATCTGTGCCCGATAATACTTCCTTGTTTAGCTACGTTCCATTTCACTTATAACTCATCTTTATCAACTGATTTTGTGGAAAACCTCGAGAAAACTTAATTTTATATATAAATTGAATCAAGTTGTTAAAAGCTGATCAGAAATGAATGTATTTTTTTATGTTAAAAGATACAAAAAGATAAACATACCTAAATGTATTTCTGCCGTTGAAAACATTGGATAAGGATGCAACGAAACGTTTTTGACGTAAAGACGCCGCCGGTGACATTGGACATGGGCGAATCTGTCAAATTAATATGAACTAATTTCGGTGTATTATGTAATTCCTAGACCTTTATAAGAAAAATGTCTTTACAGTATAATTTCTTGATCATAGAGCTACTTATTTTCGTACATTTTATCTATATACGCAATAATTCATTATCAGGTCATTCAATGTATGAGAAGTGGCCATTGTTCTTTATAACACGTAAAACTCAAGAAGAAAGAAAATTTCAAATGGCTAATCGCGATAAAATCAAGCAAAATTTTTGTGACAAAAACCATAGCCGTTTTATTTCTCCAAATAACGCCAAGCCGAAAAAAGGAACGATACCTTACTACTTTCCGAGTCACAAGAAAATCGATTCAACTAACGATCTTCAAAGCAAAGTTGACTCCAGAGGCAACACACAACCAGCAAAGGGCACAATACCCTATTATTTTCGGTCCAATAATAAACCATTACAACTTAGCCGTAACAGTATGGAATTGAACAACAAAACGTTTTTTCGTGCCTAAACCTTCTTTTACAGTTTTCCACCAAAACATTGCTGGTGTCTTAAACAAAATAAACGATTTAGAAGTGGTATTACAAGAGTTACGTGACTTGAAAAAGAACATAACAGCGGTTTGTCTGAGTGAACATTTTATAAAAAAATGTGAGGAAAAGTACCTTAACTTAAATAACTTTTACCTTGCTGCAATTTATTCACGACATGAAAAACGTCGAGGGGGCTCATGTATTCTATTAAAAAAAGGTTATGTTAGTTTTGAACTAGGAGACATAAGAGAACTAGCTATAGAAAAGCATTTTGAAGTTTGTGGTGTAGAAATAAAGCAACTTCAATTAATTTTAATTTGTATTTACAGAACGCCTAGTTCTGATATAAGTATATTTTTTGAGAATTTCTCAAACTTATTGATGAAACTTCAACATAAAAAACATAAAATAATTATTTGTGGCGACTTCAATATCGATTTACTAACATCTGACAAGAATAGTACATCCTTTAAAGAATTGATTATCAACTATGGTATGCAATATTATATACATGAACCGACAAGAGTTAATAAATGTATCGATAATATAATCGGAAATGTTACCAACGCAATAGGTGAAACTTTTAATTTCCATCTATCAGATCATAATACAGCTCAGATAGTCTCATTTGAAGAAAAAAATAATTTTAAAATTGGTTTTAATTTTAGGGTTATCAATGATATGAATAAAGACAATATTAAAAAATTTATAGAAAGTGTAAGCAACCTAAGTTTCAGTGAAGTTTGTGATAAAGCGGATACAAATGAGGCATTCGATAGTTTTCATGAACTTTTGATTTTGTTGTACAAATTGTGTTTTCCATGTATACAAATAATAAATAAATGTAATAAAAATAAACCTAAATGGATTACAAAAGGAATTAGAAATAGCTGTAATACTAAAAGGCTGTTAATGCATAAATATTACGTAAATAAAAATAGTGAAAATAAAAAACAATATAAAACATATTCAAAACTGTTACGATTTTCGTAACAGTTTTGAATATGTTTTATTTTTGTAAATAACTTACAATCATAATGCAACCACAGACATATCATAAGTTCACAGAATAAAGTTAAAGCCACCTGGGACGTGGTAAAACGAAACATAGGTAACGAGTCGGGTAGAGAATATATTAGTAAAATAGTTGACAATAGTATAACATTAACTTCTGGATCTGACATAGCAAATAAATTTAATAATCATTTCATTGACATCGCTTATAAAAATAATTATTCTCCTAATTGTAATAATAACAAAGTTGACATGCAGAATTTAGAATCACGCAATAATAGTTTATTTTTAGAACCTACAAATGCATCTGAGATTTATCTAATCATAATGTCATTAAGGAACTCAAACTCAGCTGGCTATGATAATATTACAACAAACCTTCTTAAAAGTATAGCTCCGCATATTGCCTCACCTTTAGCGCACGTGATCAATCAATCTTTGGAGCAAGGATGTTTTCCAGAGAAGTTGAAATATACTGTTGTAAAACCGCTTTATAAAAAGGGTTCGAAATCACTCGTTGATAATTATCGACCAATAGCACTGACTCCAGTACTTTCTAAAGTATTTGAGAAAGTCATGTACAAACGAGTGCTTCAATTTCTTGACAAATATGACATTTTGGCCCATCAACAATATGGCTTCCGTAAAAATAAGTCAACTACTTTAGCAATATATACACTAATGCAATCAATCTTTAATAATATTAATAACAAAATTTCTACTTGTGCACTATTTTTGGACTTAAGTAAGGCATTTGACCTTGTGGATCACGAGAGGCTTATAGTGAAAATAGAAAAATATGGTGTCAGAGGTCCAGCAAAAAAATGTTTCCAGTCCTACTTGAAAAATCGAAAGCAAATTACAAGGATAACGAAATATAATTATTTAGAGAATAAATTGGAACAACTCGAATCTGAACCAAGAATCAATAATTGTGGTGTACCGCAAGGTAGTATCTTAGGACCGTTATTGTTTCTTCTCTATGTAAATGACCTACCTCAAGTAATAAAACATCAAAGTATACTTTTCGCTGATGACATCACAATTATCATCAATTGTAAAAATAGGGAAAAATTTGACTCCGATATTAGTAAAACATTAAATTACATCATAAATTGGTTAAATTTAAATAAACTAAAAATAAATATTTCCAAAACTAATGTTCTGCACTTTAAAACTAGCAAAACTAAACCCGTACGACTTAATGTTGGATATAATAATACTATTATAGATCAAGTACAAAGTGCACGGTTTTTGGGCGTTACCCTGGATGAGCATCTCACTTGGAAAAACCATGTAGAAATTGTTTGCAAAAAAATAAATCAATTTATATTTGCCCTAAGAAAAGTTAAAGATGTCACATCTAGGCAAACATCTCTGATGGTGTATCATGCTTTAATTTGCTCGGTAATTCGATACGGTATAGTTGTATGGGGTAACTCTGTGGAAATTGAAAAAGTCTTTATCGCACAAAAGAAGTGCATCCGCGCTATATTTAATATGGCATGGTCTGACTCATGTAGGCCAGTTTTCAAGTCACATAAACTTTTAACTGTGCCATGCATATATATATATGAAATTTTTAAATTTCTAAGATCTCATCCTGTACTATTTGAACCAAAGGATAATACAAATAGAAGGCAAATAAATCAGTTAAATTACCATATACCGGTTCCTAGGTTAGAGATTTTTCAACGGAGCTGCGTTTACATGGCGCCTTTAATATACAATGCCTTGCCCAAGTCAATAACTCAACTACCTTTTAAAAGATTTTGCATTGAGTTACGAAACTTGCTATCACAGCCAAGTTTTGGAGCCAAGGACACATGGCGGAGTTGCACTGCTTACAACGAGGGCAAGCAGAGAGCCTGGTTGGCGTGATGCTAAATAAAATGTGATTTATGAACGGTTGTTTTAATACTGGCTGTTTTTGGTATTAATCCATTGTTTAATTTATCATCACCAGTCTTGTTTATAATCTGTCCTATTGACCTCTTCTATTTACGAGAAGGGTTAGGCTGTATTCTAACACGCTGTTCAGACGCATGTAGGCAATATTCACATGTCAGTTCGAGAACATTATGGAAAACACTCAGATATGCAAGATTTCTGACAATACTTTCTTTCACTGTTTACTTAGCAACTTACTTCGCAATTCAATTCGAAAAATCAGTAGTGCGCTTCGTGGGTATGAACGAGAGATGTAAAGAACTCGAGTCTTTTGAGTCCTAAATTTTAGGCTCAGCTGACAAATTGCACAGGTCGAGTCCTTACAACAAGACCCCTAGACAAGAGCACTTAAGTTTACATAGAGACTTGAGCGCAACATGGCGCTCAGGTCTTGATTTGAGCTCGAGTCGTTTTACGCGATGAGTCGCGCTCAAGTTCTTTTCCATTTGGAGCTCCTTTTTAAATAAACAGGAAATAAAACATAAGTCGGAATAAAAATAATATAGGAATATAATATAGGAAGAATATAATATAGAATAATAATAATATAGAAGTAAAAATATAATATAGAAGAATATAATATAGGATCAACCTTGATAGGCTCAAAATTCGATACACTCGAGCTCTTTTTAAGACTCGAGTTCTTTTTGAGACATGAGCTTCTTATTAAGACTTGAGCTCTTTTTGAAATACGAGTTCTATTTTGGCGCTCGAGTTTTCGAGAAAGGACTGGAGCTCGGCTCGACTCAAGGCTCTGAGTTTTGTTAGTACACCGAGTTTTGTAAAATTGAGCCGAGTCTACCGAATTAAGACTCAAACTCGAGTTCTTTACATCTTTAGAATGAACTCGAGACTTTCTGCATAGCAATCTGCTAGTCTCTCCACAAGGCTATCGCTACCTCATTATCATCATCATCAGTCTGGCTTAGTCCACTGCTGGATATCTCCAATGGCACTGCGCCCGATTTTTGGCTTCTCGTGTCCAGCCGCTGCCAGCCATCTTTGCGTATATCGCTACCTACCATTGTTTAATTATTTGTAAGGTATTCTTGTAACAGCAACATTGTTCCCAAAACATAAATGGAAATATTTTTTTTTTTTATTAAACTTCCTGCACAATATTGTACATAGGCGGACTTAATGCCTTAGGCATTGTCTAACAGTCTACCTTAGGGTGATGCAGAGATAGTTAATATTGTTGACAGGCTATTGTTATCCGTTAAATCTTTAGTCATAAAATCTAACCTATATACCCAAAAGTTTGATCAAGACCGTAGCCTAAGGCTGCTAGTCTATTTCTAAATTAAACTTTCCTTCTATACCATTCCAATACAACAAACTTAACTAAAATAAACTAGTAGTAGGAATCCAATACATTAAAAGCGGTACATTATAAATCAAAGTTTCAATCCAACTATATTTGACCATTTCGAACCGTAGAACGCTACAACCTGACAGTTATTTTTAATTTAGCTTCAATAGATAGTTCAGCTTTCTATGTAACTTGCATTTTTGCCTGAATATGTACAAAAAGCTGTGAGATTTTTTCGACTTCAAAAGGGAGGATTATATTATTGCTATTTTTAGGTTAGGCCTGTCAAATAGGAATACATATTTTTAGTGAAATAAATTACATATTTTATGGCCAAAACATGCCAATTGCCAATATAATTGCAGTGTCATTCATCTCTTCATTTTAAAAAACGTAATTTTACTTTTTTTTCTGTTGATTATTTGTACTCTACTTGACAGCAAAAAGATATTATGTCACTATGTTAAATACAACTAATACAGACGACAGCAGGGATAGGCCTCCCGTAAAGTAGAGCGACGACCTGGGGCCCAATTCTTATAAATAAATACAGTTTCGATATAATGTCAATGTCATACTTAATTACGTCACAAAAATCGTATTCTTCTATCATTGAATGAAATCGTAACGAGATCGTAAATTGAAACAAGTGTCAAAATATGACGATGAACTGTTAATTTCAAATTATACGATAATGACATTAGGTAATCAGAATACCGCTTTGGAGTCCATTGAAAATATAATATCACTGTCATATAAAAATACGAGAATTGGGCCACTAGTTGAGATCGCGGGAAGCGGTTGGATGCGGGCGCCTCAAGATCGGTCTGTGTAGAGAACCTTGGCATGTCCAGCAGTGGACGTCTCTAGGCTGACATGATGATGTCCTACACTATTTCATACAAAATACATTTTGTTTAACAAGCTTGGTTGTAGGTATTTACGTTGTCTCGATACCTCTTCCAAGGCCTGCCTTGACACGCGTTCTAGCATCTATATTGTAGAAATCCTTTGGCAACGGTCTCCCTGTATGCCTACAGCATTTCTTGTTTGGATATTAATACATTTTCCGTACGTACTAAAGTAGCGCGTAAGATAAAGATCCTTCTCACCTGTCACAAAATGGTTTGTTATTTTGAAAGGGACATACTTATTTAGTAGAAGTGCTTAGTTTCGGAAATAGACCATAGAGGGTTCGAAATAAGGGATTTAACGTGATAAGTAGACTATTGCTTTGTAAGGTAACGATGAACATAGGAGACATAAACTGTATATTATTATATCAAATTCTTTACTGACTTACTGACAGACAACGTACAGCCAAAACTATTGAAGCTGAAATTTTGCATTTATGAGGACCTGCCCGAAATTTCCACTGCATCGGAAAGAAATAGTTGAATTTAAATAAAATGTGTGATCGTAGCTAAAGGTATGTTCTGATAGATCGTTTGAATTAAGGTTTTTTTATACCGCTATAATCTATTGAATTTTTTTGAATTCATGGCTAGTACACTGCTCGTCATTCGATCGTAGCAGCTTCACGATGCGGATAATATTTCTTCTATAGAAATGCGATTGAAGTATTTAATGGCTGGATGCTAATAACTGAAATGCTAACTGATGTTTGAAAGAAGTTCAATTGGGCTGAAACATTAACTAAAATTGAAGTCCGCCGCTAATTTTGTACGAATTTCACTACCTTTTAGAGGTGTATGGTTTGATTTTCCGGTTTGGAATTTGTTTGGCTTGACGTATTTGTTTTCACGTTTGAAAATGTTTTTCTTTTATTAAATGTCTTCAACTGTAGTTAATAAAATAAACTATGTTTTCCATTTCAACAATGAGCTTAGTAAAGTACAGCGAAAATTAATATCATATTAACAATATTAATTTATATTATAAAAGATAACTGAGTTTATGTTTTATTTTATACTAGCTGCTGCCCGCTACGACGTCTGCGTAAACGCTATACAGCACCAAAAATACCTACGTATATACCTATTAAAATAACATTCATTTACCCGTTTCTTCTTTACATTTCATATCTATAGAAAGTGCAGTAACAGAGGGAGACTGTCTTTTGTCAAACTGACCTTTAGTGAAAGGAAATTTACAAACTGTGGAGCAACGGATGCACACTCACTCGAAGCAACAATTTAAATATGGTTTACAAAGATATTCTATTGCTAATCTAAAACATCCAAGCACCTAATCATATAGGCACATAAAAAGTCAGTTAAAATGTTTAGGAGTTGTTCGTGGCATACTCAAGTACAGCATATTACATAGCATTTTAAATATAGTCCGGCCAAATTAGACCAAAAACAGGGCTGAGGTTACAATAATTCGCAACCAGCTGAAATTTTGATTGACGAGGTTGTTCAAAACACCATTATAAATGAAGTCTAATAAGTCCACCCCTAGAATAAAATTACACGGGGTCAAAAGTCACTAAAACAGGTTTTTCGCTATTTTCAGCCAAACGGTACGTTTTATCGTATAATTAGTCCAGACAAAAGTAACTTGCAGATCACATAATTATCTGTGAAAAGTATTTTTTTTCGAGATTTGTCTCTCTCTTATTTTAAAAAATCAGATTGGAGGGACGCCCATTTTACCACTTTGGAAGCGCCTATCTTTCAAACGATTGACTTTGAGAAACAATAGTATTAGGAAACTCAATTTAATTTTTAAAGAACTATGTATAGACACCAATTATTTTTTCTTGAATCTGTTCCATGTATTTAGCCTTACTTTATTAGCCTTACTTTCCTGTTTTATTTTTTATTTTTGACCCTTTGTAATTCTTTTCCCAGATGTCGGATCAATTAAGACTTTTTAAATTTCATGTATAATGATGTTTTGAACACACCTACAAATTTTTAGCTGGTTGCGAATTAGTGTAACCGCAGATGTCTAAATTGATCGAACTAATAGAACTGCCTCCGTGGTCCAGTGGGTAGCGTATGCGACTGCTGATCGGAGGTCCCGGGTTCGATTCCCGGGTCGGGCAAATATAAGTGCTGGTGATGTGCCCAGTAACGAAAATAGGCTCGCCTCCTATTTGACATTTGATGGCACGGGCTGTTTCCGCAACTCCACGTCTTGCTCGCCTCCTATTACGTGGGACCTAAATATTAATGGCGAAATGTGGGTGTTACACGTGTTCACATCTGCCTACCCCTTCGGTGATTCAGGCGTGAGTCTATAAATATTTAAAAAATATATTATTTACAGACATTTATTAGCGCATGCCTTCTTCTCCTTCTGTATACTATTTTCACAGTCCACTGCTGGACTTATGCGTCTCCTAATTTACTTAACAGTTTCACTGGGAGTCAGTAAGAGGTGTTAGACTACTATATTATACCGCGCCGCACATACAGGTCTTGATGTGGAGTTTTCCGTCTTTCCGTCAAAACGCTTCACGTATTTTCCTCAGACGCCTTTTACGACACCTACGGCATAAAAGGGTCATTTCAATCAAATCCATTTCAACCTTTTCAACTTCACTCTATGGCGTTCCATCCCTTTTATCTATTACAATCCTTTCCTTACAACCTAATCTTAATTAGCCAAGTTCATCTATGTCCGTCTGTTATAACGCAGTAATGTCCATTTACTCTCAGTCATCGCAGGAAACCTGAGTTGGAAGGCGCAATTAGTGACACGCAGACTTGCGTGCGACTATCTTTGATACATACATACATACACATACATACATAGACTCACGCCTGTTTCCCGGAGGGGTAGGCAGAGACTACGGAACGCCATTTGCAACGATCCTGACATACCTCACTTGCTTCACTCACTCCCATCAAGTTTCTCATGCATGCTCTTCTGTTAAGGGTACTTCTGACTTGTCCTTTTTTCAGGATGTCTCCAATCTGGTCAGAGAACGTTCTCCTAGGTCTTCCCCTTTGTCCTGTCCCATTCTCACTAGCCTGATATATCTTCTTTGTCAGTCTATCGTCATCCATCCTCTCCATGTGCCCAAACCATCTTAACATGCCTTTCTCAATGCTTGTCACTACATCTTCTTTTACCCCACACCACTCTCGTATCACACAATTCTTTACTCTGTCGGTCAAAGACACACCACACATACTTCTCAGTGCTCTCATTTCTACAGCATTTATTCTACTTTCAAATCTCTTCTGCCATACCCAACTTTCACTACCATACATAAGGGTAGGCACTAACACACCTCTATGTACAGCCAAACGTGCCTTTTTGGACACGTTTTGACTGTTCATAAACGCCTTCAGAGCTCCATTCACACAATTACCTGCATTAACTCTCCTTTCAATATCTGCTTCATTCTTACCATCTCTTGTAAACAAAGCGCTTTGAAAAACAAAGCTTTGATACATAGCGCTTGTTATCGTGAATCTGGAAGCTGGAATAAGGTAGTTTTATAAACACCCGGCTTTGCGTGGAGATACACCGTTTTGTAAGAATGATATCGGCGTTGTTTATAAACTATGTCACTGCTGGGGTATGGCCTTTTCACTGTAAGGAGAGTACAGTCTACTACGCTGGCCAAATGCGGGTGGCAATCTTCTTATGACTTTCGAGAACGTTACGGAGTACTCTCTTTTCAGAAATGTGGCAAAACAACATGAATGAGCGAATTTATACATCTTTGTATAAAATAGATACTGTATGTCTGTCTGTTATTTTAAAATAACAATTTTTTTATCTTTTCTGTAAACTTTAACTGTTTCGTATTATAAATAATTAGTTACTCGATTCCAAGGCAATAACGGTGATTTTTATTTTTTCCAGTCTGTCTGTATTTCTGTTTGTCTGAGGTAATCTCTGGAAAGGCTGAACTGATTTAAACGGTACGTTCACTGGAAGATAGAAGACTTTATGAGGATGGGAAGGACGTTAAATGATGATGTATTTGTGGCGTTGTTGTTGAGATAATAAGATAGCTGGTTGTAAATATATCGGTTGCATACAAAATTAGGATGATTTTGTGAGTAAATGATAATGTTTTCATTCGTCTTTATAACAACTAAAAATGTAATACACACGTTATTTCTAAAACGTTGTGGTTTGCTTTAAGGTTAAGAACCCGAGACTCTCTGCGTGCGTTACTTTCTTCACTATCTGTACCAAGATAATAAAGGCCATCGGAGCTTTTAAAGGTCCACGTGCACCTATATTTAATCAGCCTTTAAAATATGAACACAATCATTTATGTAAAATTTTCCGATCACCGCAGGATGCTCCATAGTTATTGACGTTAATAATTAATAATCTTGCGGTTGCCTCTCTGGCCTTGGGTAAAATATTGGTTACTTTGTAAGGGAAAATATCTAAAGGCATTATTGGCATTATTTATTAAGGAAACATTTTAATGTGTTATGGAAGGGATTACAATCTTAACTTGATACAAATATTTCGTCACGGTTGTGATGTTTCATTACTTTTGATGAGATGAATGTAGTTTACTATATAGGTAGTTACTGTAAATGTGATATATTTGTTAAATATTTTCTTAGATATATAGCAAGGTATTAACAACATTGAAAACTTTTAAGGCGTTAAGATAATCTGTTGCGGTACTCAAAGATTGGATTAAATTGGTTGTATTCACTCATTTATCAAAAATATGGAGATTAGTCTATATTCAATTTACAAGGATCAAAACGTAATGGCGAAGCCAAGAAATCATTTCTCATTTTCATCCTTCTATAAATTGCTTTTTCTAAAACTAGAGTATTTTTCTGGTGAAGTCGGGCCTTAGAGTGTATTAGGTAATGGTGGATTGTTGATTTGGGATGAAGGTTAAATCCTTCTTCAGAAACAGACCAATTTTTATACAAGTTTCGATCGCATGAGTAGGTACTCGAAATAACTTTGTATTACTTTTATCCTCCGGTCACTACGACCCTGAAAAATAATACAATGTCGAGCTGAATATTCTAGCTGAAAAACTATACCGGATCGTAAAAACACTATAGCATTTATATACTTTTATCGAAAGAGTTATATAATATAAAAAAATATATAAACTTTTCAGGCACTAATCGTAAGAAAGCGAAATCCTGTATTAAGTTTGTAATAATAACTTACCTATGTTCTACAAGTAAAGAATTTTGAAGTTGAAACTGCATTTGAATTGCATGTGGCGGAGGTGACGGAGATAACGCTAGCCTCCTTCTAAAACAACATTAAATTCAACCGTTGCTTAACAAAAAACACTTAGTAATGCTCAACTTAACAAATCGCCTCTTTATATTTTAAGCGCATATCAACAATGAACTCAATATCCCACAATTTACCTTCTAAAGCTCATCTACCAAAAGAGATCAAGTATAACCCTGACCAGTGAAATCGACCAATCGGAAATGCAATATGTTTTTTAGGTCGAAACCTTGGTCTCCTCACTATCCTAGCCTAAAATTGAGCAAGAATTTCGAACGGAATATCTCTCGCTTGATTTAGGAGCGATTTACATAGGTTAATAGAGTGGGGTCAGTATATCTTGTTTAATGCGAACGTTTCATTGGTGATACCTAACGGAAATCGTCTGATTTTAGAGCGCCAGGTTGGCGTTACTTAGTCATCCATTATTGTGAGGACGGTTAAGCTACTGCTGTCACAGTCTATCTTCAGATGGGAGAATTGCCTAACGACAGGTAAATTATGACCATTTTTTAAACGCTGTACTTACAGTATGTAGTTTGATGAGATGTTTTTGCACATAACTGAATTAAAAAATATTGCTCTATTCATCGTTTTTATTAGAGATGGGACATGGAGAAAGAGACGAGTGCCAGGCTGCTAGCAAGATTCTATTAATCTTGAGTGAAGCAACTAAAAAATATGATGATATGTCTAGACTCGTCGACTGAGCCGCGTTTTAATTATCACATATTTTGAAACAAAATGTAGTTTGATGTCGCTGAAAAATTAGTATTGTGTGTCTACCTAGTATTATACTCGTAAAAGAAATCGATGGATAAACTAAAATGTTATAGTAAGTCCCTATCAAGAGGATGCTAATATCTATATTTACACTGCCTTGTCATACTTATGAACCAATATAGACAATATATACCAATATAGAACTGAACCAATAACCTCTTCTACGATAACTATTAATTACCAGAATACTACGTAACTGGTTAATAATATAAATACTCTAGCGATACTATGATACTGTCCGTGTGGTGACGGATTAAGAATACGGATTGTCACCACCCCATATCATCCCATGGGTGTCGTAAGAGCCGACAGAGGGAGCATATTATGCAGAGAACAGCGCTGTAAGAGAAGGAAAACTTGATACAAACCCTATATCAACCCGTTTGGCCAGCGTGGTATAGTAGGCCAATTCCTTCTTTCAAAGGAGAGGCCTAGTCCAGCAGTGGACTGTTAAAGACTGATGATGATGATGATGATGACTATGACATTGACCGATATAGACCTTCACTTCCCCAAGGTCATCCTCGGTCAAGATCAAAGTAAATCACCACACTGTTTAATAGTGCGTCGTAATACAGATAAATGAAGACCGATTAAATCGACACATTCAAGCATGAGAAAGGTTAAAGGTCAAGGTAAACAAATATAAATTTCGCAAGAATTTATTGTGAGGTTGTATATAGAATTTTATTTTTAAGTACCTCCCACGGGATTTGGTCCTTTGGGTATTTGTTTACCAGGCTAGCGCTTAAAGTAAGGGTTTTTTTTTTTGTAAGTGATGGCTGATGCACGAATTTATAAAAAGAAATGTTTGACGAGTTATCATTTTTAGGGTTCCGTACCTCGAAAGGAAAAAGCGGCACCCTTATAGGATCACTTTGTTGTCCGTCCGTCTGTCAAGACCCTTTTTCTCAGGAATGCGTGGAGGTATCAAACTGAAATTTATACTTAATACTTGAATCTACGGTTCCATAGAGCTGTAAAAAAATCAAACTTCTAATCCAACGCAATCAAAAGATACAGCCGTATATGCTGCAAATTGCAGCATATTTTCAAACTCGCATTGGAATCAAAACCTACAGGGTACTTCCCGTTAACTCAGAATCTTGAAGTTTGGTACGAAGTAACGTCTTTTATCATATATGAAGGAAAAATTGCGAAAACCGTAAATTTTTAGTTACAGCATGTAAAAAATATTTTTTATAAATTTAAAGTTACTACCCCTTTCTCTTGAACACGTGGAGGTATTAAATTGAAATTCATATCAAATACTCAAGTATATAACACCGTTAGGCTGCAACAAAATCAAACTTCTATGTCAACGCAATCAAAAGAAAGAGCAATATAAGCATATTTTCAAACTTGCGCCTACTCGCAAGTGAATCAAAACCTATAGGGTACTTCCCGTGAACTCAGAACCTTGAAATTTGGTACGAAATAACGTCTTATATCACATATGAAGGAAAAATAGCGAAATCCGTAAATTTTTAGTTACAGCATATAAAAAAATATTTTTAATAAATTAAAGTTACTACCCCTTTCTCTTGAACGCGTGGAGTTATTTAATTAAAATTCATATCAAATACTCAGGTATATAACACCGTTAGGCTGCAACAAAATTAAGCTTCTATGTCAACGCAATCAAAAGAAAGAGCAGTATAAGCATATTTTCAAACTCGCGCCTACTCGCAAGTGAATCAAAACCTACAGGGTACTTTCCGTGAGCTCAGAATCTTGAAATTTGGTACGAAGTAACTTCTTATATCACTTATAAAGGAAAAAATGTGAAATCCGTATTTTTTTAGTTATAGCATATAAAAAAAATATTTTTAATAAATTTAAAGTTACTACCCCTTTCTCTTTAACGCGTAGAGGTATTAAATAGAAATTCATATCAAATACTCAGGTATATAACACCGTTAGGCTGTAACAGAATCAAACTTCTATGTCTACGCAATCAAAAGAAAGAGCAATATAATCATATTTTCAAACTCGCGACTACTCGCGAGGGAATCAAAACGTACAGGATACTTCCCGTGAACTCAAAATCTTGAAATTTGGTACGAAGCAACGTCTTTTAGCCCAGATAAAGGATGCGGAAGGCTGAGGACCGTGTGCTGTGGTGCGTGTTGGGAGAGGCCTATGTCCAGCAGTGGACTGCGATAGGCTGATTGAGATTGAGATTTCAAATAATTATTTGAGACTATGTAATTACATAGTCTTCAAACCTTTTTGCTAATTATTCTGTACTTTATAAGTATTTTTGTAACAGATATCTAATAGTCACTAAAAACTTTGTAAATCAATAACTTTGATAAAAAATCTTACCATCATTCATCAGCAGACTTTTACAAGGCTGCTGCAAGGCTGGTATAGGTATATAAGTTATATTATAAAATAAGCGATATATGTTAATATAAAATAAAGGATGACTGATTACAAACGACAAAGACCCCTTTTTCTTTAATTTATGCTCCTTCAGCTTTCCATACTGTAATGTTATGGATTTCATTTGGCAATAAAAATACCATAACTATGACTGGTAAACTTTTACTTATATACATACAGGTTTGTACGGAACCCTCAGTGCGCGAGTCCGACTCGCACTTGACCGGTTTTTTTCATACAGCCAACATACACAAATTAAACCCAAACTCGAAACAACAACTTATGGATCACACAAAGCGCTGTCTCGTGTGGGATCGACCCACAACAGGAAAAACGAAAACTAAGTTCATTTAGTTCTTCTTCTATTTATATACAAAGAACTGAATAAAAATAGAGCATGATAATGTTTATAAAATTGTACAGGAATCGTTTTGCAACCCAATAATTATAATTATAATCTTTAAAACATCACTGAGAAAATTCTTTCTGCATTGTGTCCATTTTTATCTTAACACAGATTAAGTGAGCAATGTTGGGCTTTCTAAACGACTTTTTAAGAAGCCTTTTTAAGATAATTAACCCGTTTCCGTGCAAACAAATTACATTCTTTGCAAAAAGCTGTTTGCCTTAACGTAAATAGTGTCACGATTTATACATTACAAACTCTGTTATACTTTAAAAATATTGGAGATGTTCCTTCCTCACTTCGATCTTAGAGTAAAGATTGCAAATATTTTTTTCGTCTGAATGTGTGGCCAGCTCTAATTTTGTAGTTCGTTCGTCCTTCGTTATAGCCCGACGGATCATGTTCAGAGAATTGAGAGGGTGCTGAAGTACGGTAGCACCATGAGGTAATTGCCATACGCGGTCACCGATCCAAGTTTTGACCAGTGCAACCCTTACTTTGTCGACCTAATACTATCAGCTACCAAGTCAAGCTATGATCGCTACTAAATAAAAGAAGAATAAAATCAGTCAAGAGTGAGTCGTACTCGTTCAAAGTGTTCCGTTCACTTAAAAAGTTTGTGTGCTACGGCTAGGATTACAGGCTGCCGCTATTTGAATGCAGCTGCAATTGCTGTAATTACTGGACTCTTGTTAATTACAAGTGAACTAGATAGAACAACGTACTCGGTACCTAATGGCGTATGAATTCTACGGCCGTAATATTTATTTTACCTCAGAGTTTGTACGTTTAAGATTGTTATAATCGAATCTTGTTGAAATATTGGTTGTTGGGTTTTTGGTTATAAGTAATTCTTGACACGATTGAATAATAATAAAAAAATAGAGGCTTAGTACAGTCTATATTTAACTTATTTTTGGAGGCTATGAAAAGAAACAGGATTTTTTTTTCTTCTTTGACAACGTTCGTTACCAATTCTGTTCCGTTTTTTTTGTATTGGAAGCTTTTGAGATTTTTACTTTTTTAGAAAGTAAAATGAGTTAAAGCCATAGATATCACGCTTGTTTCAGCAACGGGAGGTTTAATTCCTACATCGCGTTTTATAACAAGTTTCTCAAGTACTCTCAGTTGCCCAATATATCACACTTCAAATGGCGAACCGTCAACCAATTCGTCGCTCGAAAGATTACGATGTGGTCACTCCTTCTTATCCTTCTTGTTGTGTTAATGGCGATTTAAATTATGTGCGACCAGTAGTCTAGCATGTAGCAAGTGCTTGTTCAGTTTATACACTTGAGAATACAATTGAGACTTATCTTTAGTGTCCATTCTCTATCCATCAACTTGGTTTGGTGTCAAAGTCTAGTAAACTTTATAACAATATGTTACAAAGTTTACTATTGTACATTATGTTATAAAGTTTACTAGACGTTACCAGCGTGAGAAATTTTGAACCATTATGAGTTGAATATCCAAAAATCTTCTCGTTGTGCTCCTCTACAATCCTCAAAGAACTTACGTGCCTTATTACGCTGCTACTTACGCTGTGTCTGACACTAAGTCAGTAACACAAGAATTTTATACACATAAATTTACAAGAAGTGATTTATACATATAAATTGCTATCTGCAAGTACGCTAATTGAAAAGTTTTAACCCGATCTGGGTGAGTTTTCAGGAAATACCCATCTTAGTACTCTGCCCCAAAGATGCCCCAAAGTACATGCATTACAAAATTCAGCTTTTTGTGCACAGTGTTTTCGGCTGTGCATTGCTGACAGTCGCAGTAACGCAGAATTTTATATACATACTAGCTGACCCGGCAAACGTTGTATTGCAATTTTTTTTTTTTTGAAAAATAGATGTTGGCCGATTCTCATAGATACCGGATAAGCACAAAAAATTTCATCAAAATCGGTCAAGCCGTTTCGGAAGAGTATGGGAACGAAAACTGTGACACGAGAATTTTATATATTAGATTGATTTACTTAATCGAAGTATTTACTTTAAAAGTGCAATTTCCCAATTCATCCTGTGACACCATTGTAACTGCCTATCGGCCAGATCGTTATTCAATCCACATACCAGATAAGACGGAGTGAAATTTTCAATTTAGCTTGGGTGACTTTGGATAATTTCGGGTGCTATCGGGAAACGATCTCGGGCCGGATATAGCCGTGCCCGGTGACCAAACGCACATACGGTGTGAGATTAAACTAGAAGAGCGTTTTCAGACTAGCGTTATATATGCGAGTATAAGGTCGTTTTTGGCACACGCGCTATTCGTACGAGCGTTGACGCACTTCTAAGCTCGTATAAGCGCGAGCCGTGTATGCGCGTATGCTGAAACGACCGTATCATCGTCAGCCTTTAACAGTCCACTGCTGGACTAGGCCTGTTCTTTGAATGGAGGAATTGGCCTACTATACCACGCGGGCCAAAGGGGATGGTATAGGTTTTGTATCAAGTTTTCCTTCTCTTACAGTGCTGTTCTCTGCATGAACGACCGCAGTAAAATACGCTTATCTGAAACCACCCGAAACATCCCAGTAGATTTGCTTGCGGAGGTCGCGGTGGTCCACAGGGAATGGCTAGGTGTTTGGTAAGCAATTTGAGATGTTTGTTGGATATTGTTTTCGGATCTTGATTTGCAATGGTTGTTTTAGCTGTTGACAAGATTATTTAATACCGTTTGTCTAATAATAGTTATCCAGTTATACCATAGATATAGGATGCACACGATACACATAGGCGGGTTGGAGACATGACAAAAATAAATATGTACATGTGTTGGCAAATCTCTATGTGTGAGTTAAAAATAGTGTTGTTCATGATAAAATTTCACGTTATCGATTCTTTCAGTCTGTAGGTCTTTTTGTACAGAAAGCAAAAAAGTCAATCGTGCTGCGTTATGCAGAACTTATGTATCCGGATGATAATATATATGAACGAGGACTACGGACGACGGACGACGGGCGACGAGCGACGAGCGACGGGCGACGATCGACGAGCAACGGGCGACGAACAATGGGCGACGACGACGACGACGGACGACGATGGGTGGCGGACGATGGATGACGGGTGACGGTGACGACGGGCGACAACGACGACGACGGACGGCGGACGACGACGGGCGAACAGACAATGGGCAACGAGCGAACCCGACGATGACAGGTGACGGGCGACGACGACGATGCCGGGCGACGACGATGCCGGGCGACGACGACGTACGACGATGGGCGATAGACGATGGACGATGGGCAACAACGACAGTGACGGGAGACGGACGACGGTTTTTAAGAATCGAAATTTTACTTTTAGACTGATACATGAATACTAAAAATAATACAGTTAATTAAAACGCTTTATAAATTTTGAATTATTTTATTTATTGCCCTCGGAATATTACAGTTTTGTTCAAGTGTGTTCGTAATGTTTCCCTGTCTAATTTTAACAATTTGCTCTCATGCTTTTATCTGAGATCAAAATAAGTTTCAATTACAGTTTTCATAAGGATATATCTATGACTGTCTAAGGGGTCTTGATCTAAAACATGATTTTGTAAGTTTTGAAACAGCGACTGCACGTTACGTAGAACTTTTAACACACATTTAGCAAAAATGTGATGTGTCATTATTTTATTCTTCATGTTTTCTCTGAAAAATCTCTCAGCATTACAACATAACGTAATAACGTCATTAGATGGATATGTGAGATAGCCTTTATTTGTTTTTGAATAGTCTTTCTTGACTATCAATGAATTGTACAATGTTTCAGAAGACGTTGACATTAAACTTTGTACGCAAACATCACATTTAATAATTTTTGTTATTCTTCTTACCACAAATTCTGACACGTATGATACAATCATCATTGAAATTTGAGAAACTGAAGCAGTATTGTCTATTAAGACTATTTCCTCGTCGAAATCTGTTTCTTCATTTTGAGCATAGTCATCATTACTGTCCTGCAACAATTCTTTGAAAATTTTATTATAATTTGATGAACTATTAATTTTATCTATTGTGGACATGGCACTAGTAGACAATACTGTGATTTTTTCTAATTCTAAGCAATTGTCACTCTCGCTTATTTTTATTTCTGAATGGCATAACAATCTTTAATACGCTGAAATAAAGTTTTTTACGGTTGGGTTGTTATTAAACCCCCTTTTAGACCTGATGGCGCTGAAAAACGTTTCTAAGTGGTCTTGCGACAATTTATACACAGGAAGGAATTTTAAGTGGTCTTTTTCTATGTAACTGACGTACAACCATTTCAGCGAAATAATGTTGTTTAAAAAACCCAAAAAACCTAGACGTCTCTGCGTAATTATTACAAATCTACCATCTTCACATTTGAGTGATTGAAAATATTCGTAAACTTCGTCTATTTTGCAAAAGACATCAGTTTTGTTACTCGGACAAAGAGGCTTTTTAAACCAGTAGTTGTTCAAATTTCTTGAATTGAAAATATTAAAAATATCATTGACATGGTGAAGAAACTGCACTGTTGCCTCAGAATCCTGAAATTCACCAATACAAAGATCCTTATTACAAACATCAATGGCAACACCTACTGACCTGCTTAGCAATTGGGCAGCCAGTCTGACTTTCATCTTTTGAGTTCGGAAATCAATGTGTCGTGCTGAAAGTCTATTTGCGAGATGAAGACCTTTGCTTTTTTGTAAAGACTGCAAATGTTCCACGAATTTGAAATCAATTTTTCGCCCCAAATTGTCATTAAATATTTTGTGGTCAGCAAAACAATTCCTAATTAGTTTAATTAAGTGACATGGATCAAACAAAATATTGTACTTTCTTTCATTATAGATAAAATATGGTTTATAAGGTGGTTTAAGTAGAGATGCACCAAGTGATTGAGCCATAGTAAGATTAGATGCGATACCGTCAAATGTTATAGCAAAACCTTCACAATTTGTATCTTTTAATAAATCAAGACATATTTTTAATAATCTTGATTTTTCACTAGCTGTGAAAAAAACCAACAGGCAATTTCCAGTAGCCCTTTACAGCGACTACCATAAAAACAAGGACTTCTTTAGCTACTTCTATCTCGTCACCACACAAATCGTTTCCTACATTTACGTACCCATAGTGTTTTTTACTCACAAATTCTGTCTCTTCTCTTATTTTGATTTCATCAAAAGTCAAGTTAACGTAAATCGGTTTGTTTTTAGCAATTTTTGATATCGTGTTGAGTGATTCTTTTGTAAACCCTGGCTCGCAATTTAAACGGGAATACCATTTTTGCAGAGAATTAACATGTGGTAAACATAAGTCGAATTTATCTCTAATGTAAACATAACTCCTAGGACTGTAAAAATGTATAGTTAAAGCCAATTTCTTAAGCTCTTCGTCGTACTCAGCCGTGCGACTGATTTTTCCTGTGGCTCTTCCATTTACTCTATTTACTAATTTTTGCAGTAAATTGTTGCGGCACGCGACCTCAACATCATTGCGATGATTTTCAAGCCCTGGCCTGTCTTTTAATTCTTTGAAAACCTCTTGTAAAGTAAGAATGCGTTTAGTCATCCTTTTGGCTTTTTCCTTTAAATTTCTTAAAACCCTATTTTATTCTGCAATTTTTCGTTTCAGACGTGAATTACGGTCCATCATTATTTTTTCCTTGGAGTCAGTACTAGGTTTGAGGGCTCAGGCGTCGGTTCAGCAAGCGCGGATGGAGTCACTATCTGTGGAGAAAGTGTAATATCCCTGTTGACACACGAAGACACCGGTCGTCTTCGTGGCAGTTGAATCTATAAACAAATAGTGTAAATTGTACACCACATACTATAATTACACGCTCTCATTTATTTAATATTAGCTAGCGAGTCAGATTCCAAGAATAATACTTACAGGTACAAATAATGTAGGTATCGTGTCTTTCATTAGTACACGGCGATGTTTTCTTTGTATGAAACATTTACCGTCAAAATGTTTGGTACAGACAGTGGAGTTCGTACTAAGAGTCCAATTTGGTCTGTTTATAGTCCGCATCCATTTTTCAAACAATGCCGAATTGCGTGGAAACCTAGAAAAAATATCACATACTCTATTACCAAAGTTTTAATACTTTTAGGTACTTAAATAACGACTTCCTTATGTGAACAATATGTTATTTTAACATAACTTGACTAAATAACTTGTATTTTTTTCATGATGTGATGTAACTAAAAAAAGATTCAAGTTTTTATCGATAACTACTCGTGAGACGTCATCGCTTTGTCAAGCACTAGCGTAAACAAACGTCTAACAATTTTACACATTTTTTCCGCAAATTCTATTTAAAATAACGAAATATACTTAGATATATAATTGGAAAACAAGATACTATTAAAAAACTCTCTTTCTGAGCCGATTATTAGCCGAAAGTTCGCATAATAAGATTTGAAAAATTCCAATGACAAAATCGTATTTACCTGTGAAAAGTGTATTGATTTGGATTATTTCCTCTGGTAACTTCACATCCAGGTACACAACACGACACCATAATTGTAAAATATAATATTCTCAATTATAATCGAAGATTTAGCACAAAAATACACAAAATTCACCGCCTCTTAAAACACACTAGGACGCTATCGCCTCTTACTCGCAAAAACAATGACATAATGGTACTTCATGCGCTGTCTCTTTTTCTCTCAGGCGGTTTGAACTTGATTAGGAGTTCTCGCTCCCACGCTTCGTGTATCTTTTAGCGCAGCGAAAAAAATCCTAAATCTATGAGTTATACTATAGCCTTAAAATTTCTCAACAAAGCTATTGTTGAATGAATTTATGATATCGAAATTTTGGTAGTTCTCTATAATATGACGGAGTTAAAAAATAATACCGTTTGTCTAATAATAGTCGCATAGTTATGCTATTACGGAAATCTTTTTCTAATTTCACTAATTTTGCCCGTAAGATATTTTTAAACAAACTACTGTTGAAAGACTTTATGATATCAAACTTTTGGTAGCTCCCTAACATATGGTTGAAAAAAAAAAACGATATGTGAAGTAACTAAAAAAATATACTTAATGCTTTAAAAGTTTGAAACTTTCATTATAAATTTTGCTTTCAGTCAGTACCAAAATTTTAACATGAAAGCTTGACTGATATAGTTTTATTTCTTAGCTTTCTTTTTCCATTCTTAGCTTAGCGATATTTATTTTCTTAACATTCTTTTTTCTATTGCATTATCTCATAACACAGGTCCCAATATACATTTCCTCTCATAAACTCAGATGATAAAACTTCGCCTTCATCAAAGTACACAAAAACCCGGCACACACATACATAGCAAACTACTTACCTACACACCAGTAAGCATCTAACTCTGCCCACTCAATTCCCTGCTGTAAATCTTAAGCCTTTGCTGGAAACTTAGATAGACTTAGTTTAATTAGAGGCTCATAAGAACTGCCTTAATTAAGTTCTGGTAACGAAGCCAGTTATGAAAATTAAACGTCGTTTGGGCTTTCAATTATAGATGTGGAAAAGTTCTGTGTTAACGAGATGTGTTTATGAGTTCCCTTGGTGATGGAATAAGTTTGTGTTATACGGAATGCTTTGGTAGTAAATATAAACGAAACTAGGTGCACGTAGAAGTTTAATCGATTCGAATTGTGTTTTCACCGGACTACTTTCTAGAAAGTTAAACGTATAGAATATACCAGTCGACTACAGTAGTTATTTCGTCAATTATTTAACACTGAGAGGATATTGTATTATCCTTAGCACATGTATGTTATGAACCAAGTAATAAATGGGATTTTTTTTCATAATGTCTGTCATTGTGATGGAATAAGTGATGCTTAATAATTCGTCTAGTAAGTCAATTCCACAAACCTTAATTATCAGGGCTCCTGCCTTTGTGTACAGGTTTATAAGATAGCCTAATATAATATTTTACATAACCAGGACGACAACTTATTATAATTACTTATTTCTCACAGACAAGCAGGCATTATAATAGCTGATTGATTAATTATTTGTTGTATAACATGTAAAATACGCATCTCAGTGTGGTGACGGGAGTGGCCATAATAGCGAAACCAGGGCGATTTTATGATACGAGCCCTTTGTAGGTAATTTCCGCCGCGAAACCTTACGATCGGAACCATTCTAGTTGCGCCGTGACTTATCCATTTTATGACAGACTAGCTGCACTCGCGGTTACGTGATACGTACGTACGTGATGCTCACAAGTGAAAATATCTGACTCCATACAAATAGCAAAAACTAATTTCATATTCATAATACCAAGCAGAGTGAAAACGTGATTAACGAAAAGCCAAAAAATCACTATGAAAACAAATTGCATAACAAAACAAATAATTAATACGTTTGAAATTCAATGGCGACGCGGCGACGCGACGTCAAGAAACCGATACTATTGTACGGTAAGAGTTATCTTGAGCAGTTGTTCCACCAAGGGCGATTAGCGATTAGCAAGTAGGGCATGTTCATAGGCCTCGAAAAATGATACTCAACATCAAATAGCGCAGAATATAATATATGTGTCTCCTGTTCATACACGACAGTTACAACTGCTACAACTTACAATGATGGTAAGAGACGGGTTGGACGAGAGAGACAAGAGACGGGTTGGCTCTGAATCAGCCGAAAGAGGACCGGTATTACCTCGGTCGAACAAAGGTATGGCTGCTGGCAGAATAGAGTACAAGAAACTGACGGGTAGCATTCAAAATTGAAGAGGCACATTATAAGAAGAAGAGCTAGAAACTGAATACGAGTATGCGAACAGCGAGTGTATAATGTACATTATTTGCTGGGTTATCGGCAAGTATCTGTTTTGTGATGGGTGATTACTAGCACCACTCATTCGATTCCTATAGGTTAGTACCTACTACGCAACACTGTGTACGGTACCCATGTCTTCCAAGCGAGTATTCTTGAGCAAAAATCACTAAGCAAGTTTGTCTTAGATAGTTCTTGTCACTCAGTGACAAACTAGTGCAACGATTTCTCGCCGGTGGCGGCGGTGTAATAAGCAATTGATTATGATTAATATATGCATTTCTTTTGTTTACACGGCATTATATATCTCTTGTACGTACGTTTCTTCGGCGGAAAACAGCCGATTGAATGTCGCTTCGTCGTATGCGGTATGACAACTGCCTCATTTGCTCAAAAGGTCTGCGGTATTCTACAGTAAGAAACTATCGCTTGGTATTCGAGTGTTCTTGCGTAAGATTGATAATATACGTATAAATTGCTTTAATCATAAACTTGGTGAGAATTTTGCGGCTCACTATTTGTATGACAATTTGTCACTCAGCATATATTATATGTAGATGCTGAGACTAACTGCTATTTAGTGTACCGTTTCATGGTTTTTGTAGCAAACATTACTGCAGTTTAAAAATTGCAGGCATGTGTTTTGAAAACATGTTTAAATTATTTGTTTATTGAAAACAAATAATTAGTTATGTATTTTTTATTTTTATTTATTTATAGATTCACGGCTGTATCCCCGAAGGGGTAGGCAGAGGCGTAATATTACACCCACATTTCGTCATGAGTTTTTAGGTCCCACGTAATAGGGGGCGAGCCTATTGCCGTCACCGGGCATTTCACCAGACTCCGTGCTGCTACTGAGAATTCTGCAAAACCCAGTAACACTTTTGCCCGTACCGGGAATCGAACCCGGGACCTCCGATTAGCAGACGCATACACTATCCACTATACCACGGATGTTAGTTATGTAATAATAAATTAATTTAGTAAAAAGGTGGCACGTATAGGTGCCGTGTGTGCTTAGAATGCCTAGCGACGCATTCTAAGCACACACGGCACCTATACTGTCTGCTCCTTTGTTCACCTTGGTACCCGCGTCTTAACGCTTAGCTACTAGCCTTGAGTCTAAGCTACCTATCATCGGAAATTTGGCATGGTTTCACATTTTGATTACACCTATAAAGCTTTTGCCGCATAACTTTTGCCTTTGGCTCCAGGTTCCGCTTTTCAGCCGAACAAGGTTTGGCAGAATATGATTTTATAAAGCGGCTGATATATACCCTCCGCAAACAAACGGAAAAGCGATAATCCAAGAGTAAGAACATGCATGAGAAATTGGATGAGAGTGAATGAAGCAAGAGAGATATGTCAGGATCGTTGCAGATGGCTTTCCGTAGTCTCTGCCTACCCGTCCGGGAAACAGGCGTGAATCTATGTATGAATGTATGTTAAGGTATGTAGGGAGTAGAACCCTTTTTTAGGGTTTCGTACCTAAAAGGTAAAAAACGGAACCCTATTACTAAGCCTCCGCTGTCTGTCTGTCTGTCTGTCCGTCTGTCTGTCTGTCTGTCACCAGGCTGTATCTCATAAACCGTGATAGCTAGAAAGCTGAAATTTTGACAAATTATGTATTTCGGTTGCCGCTATAACAACAAATACTAAAAATAAAAAGAATGAAAATATTAAGGTGGGGTCCCATACAAAAATATGTTTTTTTTCGTATTTTTTGCTCAAAATTACTAACTGTAACAGGTAGGCGCTTTAAATTTTCACAGAATATGTAGTTGTATATTACCTTTCAAAATAAATAATGAAATTAAAAAAAAAGTAAATAATAAAGGGGGGCTCCTATACAACAAACGTAATTTTTAAGCAACTTGTTACTCGATCTTAATGAACAGGTAGAAACTTAAAAAGTATTTAAGTATACATACAACGAACGTAATTTTGTTTTATAGATGATGATACGGAGCCCTTCGTGCACGAGTCCGACTCGCACTTGCCCAATTTTTTACTTTATTTTGCAGGCGATAAAACTACTCTGTTGCCGCAATGCCTGATTGCCTTATATATTTCACTCAACATAAACAATAGACTGCCTTTAGAGGTCTAGTGGACAGCGAATACGTCTATTGATCAGTAGGTCCCGTGTTCGATTCTCGGGTCGGGCAAAGTCTTACTGCGTTTTTCCGAATTCCCAGTAGTTAAGCGGCGTTTGGCAATATGCAAAGGCAATAGGTTCGCCCCCTATTACGTGGGACCCGACATACATGGCGAAATAAGGTGTAATATAGCATATACACATACTTATATCTTTTGGGATATGTGGGCTCCCTAACCATAATTTTCATTAAACTATTTCTGTGAACACATACTATTTAAATCGCAAGTATTTATATTTATTTAATAAACATTACATACTACACAATTAAATAGTACCGGTTTGTCGCTCTTCTTTCTCGCTCCGTCGCATATACGAACTTTTTATTAGCCGGCCGCGCAGCGGTCAAGACTGACCAGTATAATCTATTGTGAAGAGATTTGAAAAAGTCTTGACACAGAACGCATGTTTCTCACCTACTAAAAACGCTGATATTTTTCCGACATTCTATCTTTAGTATCTATATGATATTCTGGTGCTGAGACTTCCAAGTGATTGTAAACCTAGAGTACATACTATCCAGTGCTTCTGCTTATCTAAATATCTACGCTACTCTTATCATATATCTTTTGAATATTCTGTGTATATTGACGAGACATTATAAACAATAAACTGTAAGTGATATATTTTTATTTACCACTAAACACCAGCGGTACACCCGTACCAACATACACCACACTGGTGACCCCTATACTGAGCAACCATGTCAGTAGCGGATAAGGATTTCGAAGATGCACTGGTTCAGCCACGCCCTAACACTAGTGATGGGAAAAAGTCGATTGAACATGTCGATATTTTTAGAGTAGGCGTGAGAGTGCCTCCGTTTTGGGCGGAAGAGCCTGATATTTGGTTCGCGCAAGTCGAAGGTCAATTCGCGATATCTGGAATTACCAACAATTTAACCAAGTTCAACTACGTCATTGGCCACCTCGACAACCAGCATTCCAAAGAGGTCAAAGATATTATCATGAACCCTCCGGCGACTGATAGATACGAGAAGCTCAAGACCGAGCTTATCAAGAGGCTCGGCGCATCAAAAGAAAACAAAATCAAGCAGTTATTGATGCATGAAGAGCTTGGAGATCGTAAGCCTTCTCAGTTCCTGCGTCATCTCCGAGGCCTTGCGGGCCATAACGTCCCAGACGATTTTCTGAAGACAATTTGGATTAGTCGTCTTCCTCATGGTATCCAGACCGTGCTCGCGGGCCAAACGACTTCTATTACGCTCGAAGAGCTGGCTGATTTAGCCGATAGAGTGAACGACCTCGCATCCTCAACGCCCAAAGTCGCTGCTGTGAACGAGATTCCTGGGTCAGTCATCAATGATCTGGCGAAGGAAGTTGCAGAACTGCGGAAGCAATTTCAGAATCTGTCAGCTGAGAGAAGTAGCAGACCCCAGTCGCGTTCCAAAAGTCCTCGTGGTAATCGCAGTACTTCAAGGCAGCGGTCACAGTCCAATTACCGCAAGTTGCCGCTCTGCTGGTACCACAGTAATTTCGGTGAGAAGGCTGCAAGGTGTATCCGCCCCTGTGACTACAAGGCGGAAAACCCCAAGGGCGGTCGTTAATGGCGATGAAGGATTGCCCTTCTTCAACTGGTCGCCTATTCGTCACGGACCGGTCTTCAAAGACGCAGTTCCTGGTCGATACTGGTAGCGACCTCTGCGTCTTCCCAAAGTCAGCGCTGCGTGATCGTCGTGCTAGGACAGGTTTTACTTTGAGTGCTGCGAATGGTACAAATATAGCTACATATGGTTATCTACATTTAGATTTAGATTTTGGTTTACGTAGAAGTTTTGTGTGGCGTTTTATAGTGGCTGACGTCACAAAACCAATTATAGGTGTAGATTTTTTAAACCTCTATAACCTTGTTGTAGATTGCCGAAATAAACGCTTAATTGATAACGTCACTTCCCTTACAGCCATGGCTACTTTAGCGAATTGTAAAGGCGTTTCTTCTGTAAAGGTGGTAACAGGCGAGACACGGTATCATAAAATTATGGACGAGTTTCCTGAAATTACTCGACCAGCCGGTACGTACCGCACTACACCGCATAACACAGTCCATCACATTCACACGACACCAGGCCCTCCAGTTGCTTCTCCTCCTCGTCGTTTAGCTCCTGACAAGCTCAAAATTGCCATGAAAGAGTTTCAAGCCATGCTGTCTCATGGCACTGCTAGACATTCTAACAGCCCTTGGTCGTCTCCGCTGCATCTAGCCCCCAAACAGGACAATGGATGGCGTCCTTGCGGGGATTAACGCAAATTGAATGCCCGTACTGTGCCTGTCAGGTATAAGCACATCCATGATTTTATTCACAGCATATCGGGCTGTACTATATTTTCAACGCTAGATCTGGAAAAAGCCTACAATCATATACCTGTCAGCTCAGAGGACATTCCTAATACAGCCATCACAACACCGTTTGGATTGTTTGAATTCCCTTATATGACATTCGGTCTTTGAAATGCGGGTCAAACATTCCAACGGTTTGTAGATGAATTGACCAGGGGGCTTGATAACGTCTATTGTTACTTGGATGATTTTTTAGTGTTTTCCTCCAGCCCCGTGGACCATGAGCGCCATCTGCGTGAAGTATTCAAGCGGCTGAAGGCGTATGGTATGCTGGTGAACACTTCCAAATTTGTTTTAGGTCAGAAAGAGGTTAGATTCTTAGGTTATAGCATTTCAGAGCATGGTTGTAGGCCTCTCGATGCTAAGGTGCAGGCGATACGAGATTTCCCCGCTCCCACAAACGTGAAACAGCTGAGAACTTTCTTAGGGATGCTAAATTTTTACAGGAGATTTCTTCCACAAGCAGCTCAGATTCAAGCCCCATTGCATGCGTTATTGACAGGGTCGGCGAAAGGTTCGCAGCCAATCAACCTTACAGGAGATAGCTTAGCAGCTTTCCATGCTTGTAAGGATAGCTTATCCAACGCTGCCCTTTTAGCACATCCGGACTTCACTGCCACACTCGCTGTAGTCACAGACGCGTCTGACAAAGCTCTCGGGGCTGTATTGCAGCAATACAAGGATGGCGCATGGCAGCCGTTGGCCTTTTTCTCAAGGAAATTGAGCCCTTCGCAGGTGAAGTATTCGCCGTACGATCGAGAGCTTCTCGCCATATATGAGGTCATAAAATATTTCAGGCATTTGCTTGAAGCCAGGCATTTTATTGTCCATACTGACCACAAACCGATCAGTTTTGCCTTCCACGATAGGAAAAACAACTGTTCGCCTATGCAGTATAGGCATTTAGATTTTATCGCACAGTTCACTACAGATATCCGTCATATATCCGGCAAGGATAATGTAGTTGCGGATACATTGTCACGGATCGAGGAACTGAGTGCGCCTGTAGACCTCGAGACATTAGCTCGTGGTCAAGTATCTGATCCGGAACTAAATAAGCTTTTAAGCGAAGGTTCATCCCTTCGCTTGCAAAAGCTCGAAGTCACTGGAAGTTCAGTGCCTATATACTGCGACGTCAGTACCTCAACTTCCAGGCCTTTTGTTCCAAAATCTTTTCGAAAGCAAGTTTTTGATAGCCTGCATTCGCTTAGCCACCCTGGTGCTAATGCATCGGCCAGATTAGTAGCCGAGCGCTTTGTATGGCCGGGTGTGCGAAAAGATTGTAGGGATTGGGCACGCGCAAGTGTACAATGCCAACGCGCTAAAGTACACCGACATGTGTCTGCTCCCCTTGGCACCTTAAGCTTACCACGGTCGCGATTTAAGCAGGGTCAATATTGACCTGATTGGACCTCTTCCTGTTTTGCAGGGCTATCGTTATTGCCTAACGGTCGTGGATCGATTTTCACGATGGCCGGAAGCAGTACCGATAGAAGACATAACGGCAGAAACCGTTCGGAAAGCCTTGCTGTCAACCTGGATCGCCCGGTTTGGCTGTCCTACAGTTATTACAACAGACCGTGGGCGTCAGTTTGAGTCTGCTTTGTTTTCATGTTTATCTAAAGTCGGTTTCGAACATAAGAGAACGACAGCTTATCACCCGGCGTGCAACGGTTTAGTTGAGCGATTTCACCGCCAACTTAAAGCTGCAATAGCTTGCCATGCGAATGACAGATGGACGGAATCGTTACCATGGGTTTTGCTAGGCATCAGAACCGCATTCAAAGGAGACTTACAGGCTTCCTCAGCTGAACTCGTCTACGGCGAGCCGCTGAGGCTTCCTGGTGAGTTCTTCGACCCAGTGGTTTGTGGTAGCACAGATTTATCTGATTTTTCTGCTAGACTAAGAAATCTCGTCGACAGATTACGACCAGTTTCAGCTGCCCGTCATGCAAAGCCTAAGGTGTTCGTCTACAAGGAATTAGAAACCTGTGACTACGTTTTCCTCCGTGAAGACGCCTCACGAGGTTCATTCCAACCTGCTTACTCTGGCCCGCACAAGGTTCTTGCTAGAGGGGACAAAGTTTTTAAAATTCTTTGTAACAATAGGGAGACTACAGTTACCATAAATCGCCTTAAACCAGCTTTTATATTGTCTATCCAGCAAGATGATCCCGAGCCAAGAGATCCACAAAATTATTTTACTAGATCTGGTCGTAGGGTGAAATTTCCAGACTTTTATCGCCCTTGACGGTCTCTGGAGGGGGGTGATGTGGGCTCCCTAACCATAATTTTCATTAAACTATTTCTGTGAACACATACTATTTAAATCGCAAGTATTTATATTTATTTATTTATTTAATAAACATTACATACTACACAATTAAATAGTACCGGTTTGTCGCTCTTCTTTCTCGCTCCGTCGCATATACGAACTTTTTACTAGCCGGCCGCGCAGCGGTCAAGACTGGCCAGTATAATCTATTGTGAAGAGATTTGAAAAAGTCTTGACACAGAACGCATGTTTCTCACCTACTAAAAACGCTGATATTTTGCCGACATTCTATCTTTAGTATCTATATGATATTCTGGTGCTGAGACTTCCAAGTGATAGTAAACCTAGAGTACATACTATCCAGTGCTTCTGTTTATCTAAATATCTACGCTACTCTTATCATATATCTTCTGAATATTTTGTGTATGTTGACGAGACATTATAAACAAGAAACCGTAAATGATATATTTTTATTTACCACTAAACACCAGCGGTACACCCGTACCAACATACACCACAGATATAAAGGCATGAGTCTATAAAAAAATAAATTATGTTGTTCAAATAATATAAATTGTTTATTATTTTCCCTCATCATAACAATTGATTTTTATGTTCTGTTTTCATTACAGGTTACACGTGGCTACGCGTACTTGACCTAATTCATAAAAAAAAATACCTACTACCGACGTGTTTTACTTTTTAATACTATAACTTTATATTAGACTAGCTTTCGCCCGCGGCTTCGCCCGCGGCTTCGCCCGCATGAAATTTTAATAAAGAGTGGCCTTTGTACTTCCCCAGGATTCAGACTATCCAAATCAAATTTCATCACAAACGGATCTCTGCACATTAGCCGTGTAGCATACATATAAACAGATAATACTTAAAATTAAGGAATGATTACGTTAGAGGTAGTATGAAAGTGTGACCTGGTATGGACATGTTATGCGGAGAGATGATATGTATGTAGTTAAAACAGTGATGAATATGCATGTAGAAGGACAAAAAGGGAGAGGACGGCCAAGGAAAAGATGGATGGACTGTAAAGGATGGATATGAAAGAGAAAGGGGTAAACGATCGGATGACTGGTGACAGAAAAGTATGGAAGCGAAGGACATAATGCGCCGACCCCAAATAAATTGGGACCAGGGCAAGACAATGATGAGTCGTCAAACTTCAGGTAAAGATTAGTATGTAAGTATATTATTGAAGTTATTGAAGAGCTTATATACCTACTGAAGAGAATAGCAACAAAAATAAAAACTGAAAACATTCCCACAAAGTACATAATCAGACCGCCCCCTCCACCCCGCTGCGCTTATGCGCGCTAACTCATAGTTAGCACTTTTAATAACGCTGCGCATAGGTCAATTATATCGTGATAACTTTTAAACTATTCACCCAAACTACTTACTGTAAAGGACAAAGTTCATCTACATTAAATACTGAAGACAATAAATTTAAACATTGTATTTTAAACATTGTAAAAAAGTATCAAATTTAATTATTTTTACGGACACTTTTTTAGTGTATATTGGCTTCTAGATAAAAGGTAGGTATATGCTGCCGCGGACTTTTAATTAGAACTTTTTAAGATAAACAATATCACCGTACATTATCTTCATGTAACTTCAACGGTTTAGGCAACGCTTGCGAAGATAGGTTTCAGAGCTCAGGATTTTTACTGACTTAATTGATAATTTTCCTTATATTATGGCAACATTACACAAAATCTTTATAAATTGTAGCCTATGTGTTATTCTGGTGTATAAACTATATAACTGTAAAATCCCTTAAGTCCGTTTCATCCAAATCCGTTCAGTAGTTACTGCGTGAAAGAGTAACAAACATCCATACATACATCTTCACAAACTTTCGCATTTATTAAATTAGTAGGAAGTAGGGATTACTATCCCTACTTCCTACTAATGGGATATCATTAGAGACTTTCTTTATCTCTACACAACATTATCTAACTGTTTTACCACATTCATATAGAACATGTAAATTATTTTTACCGCTTACTCGTGAACATGCCACATATAACTGACCATGTGAAAAACAACATGTTCGGGGTCGATTCCAGCTGTTTTAAGTCTGTCCCTGCGATTTATTTTGAAAATACACACAGGGCTACGAATATCCAGCCCTGCCGAAAGTAAGATAGCCCCGTTGAGTTACTCAACAGGTATCTGAATTCAGGCCTCAGTCTCCCACCCACGGATTCCCACGTACGTGAGGTGTGGGAATTTGGGTATAATGAGACACCTGTATAAGTACAGAACACGAACGAACGAAAAAAATTAAAGAAACACATCCACATTCATTATTCAAAAGAAACGACTAAGACACCAATCCGACGAAAACGAAAGAAAATTAACCGAGAATCTCATCAATCCACGGAGAATCTTAACACGCCATTCAGAAAACGCCATCTATGTTTACATATACAAACCGACCGAGATAGACAATAATATGGACTAATCGACAATTTATTGAAAAAAGGATCTATAGTCATTGTTTTTCTCATTTAAAATAAAATGAAATGATTATATAACTATTATGTAAACATAATAATTTGAAATAAAAGAGATTGGCCGTTAAAATTAAATAGACATTGTAATAAATTTTGACACAGAGACTTTTTGCTTATGAAAGTGCCGAATATTATACTCTATTATTTTTTTAATAACAGAAAGATACTCGTCACATAATAATTGTCTTTTTTGCAAGAAACATTTATTTTGCTAGAAAATTATTTGAAAATAGTGACATCTATCGGTCGGAAGGATAACTATAAATATGCTCGATTGCAGTAATTTATTTATCGAAATACGTAGAAATATACTGACGAAATTAAGAATCGCCTCCTTTTTTAAAGTCGGGTAAATAGCCATAAAACACTTTGAAGGTACCTATTTAGACTAACTATACTTTTACTAACAAACTTATAATGATCATAGATGGCACCAGATATATAACCAGTTTTGGATGATCCCTGTTTTGTTTGGGACTACGTACAAAGGAGAGGTCAAGCTGTACATCGAAAACCACTCAACCCATTGTGATGTAACATATACTATTTTATAGGTTTGAATATCCTTTGTACATGAGTGTAAGTTTTATTGAAATCAATTTCGCCATTTTAGAGATCTTTAGCAACATAGGGAAAGACGTCGGACAGACAGACAGACATAAATTCTAAAAATTATCAAGTATTGCTTTTTAGCATTTTCCTAGATTTTTTAGCTAATTTTTGTCAAAATATCTTTAATGTACAGACTTTTTCACCTCTACAGTTTTATTATAGTATAGATATAAGAGTATCAAAACTGTACGCTTTTTGAATCGTCTTGAGTAACATTAGTATAATGCCCATTTTCTATACTTTTATCGCAAGATTTTCTCTCAAAACCAATGTTTATAAGGCGTATGCAGATTAACGTGAACAAGTAAGATTATGGTCTAATTAAAAATATTATAATAATTGTAACTTATTATGAAAACAATTACCGCGATGCTTTCGGTATTTGTTATAGCTGTTATTTTAATTTTCTATTTTTGGCAAAAATGTCACCTACTTTATTCTCACATATTAGGTGAAACATTCCTTATTTAAAGATATTATTTTACCTGTCCATTCACAAAAGTCATGTATCTTCCAACCTATTTATTAAATTCATTGTCCCAGATTCAAAAAGCGATACGTGAAATATTTATTGACTGAACAAATTGAAAGGCAAATCTAAATTTCAATCGCTATTGAATAAGTAATATATAGGCCTGCTATTGTTTATGAAACAGTTATATACTCACGGATATTGGAAGAGGGTCGGCAGAGCAATAGCTATTATTGAAAAGCGGTGACCTGCGATGGGTAGGTACATACCTGGAATGAAATAAAATTTTGTTAATATTAGAACTTTTTAGACAATAATTATTAGGCTTCAATTATTATGAGATTCTAACAAAGTAAGAGTTAATATATTATTTTTTGAAAATTATGACTTATTTATAATAGTCGGCAGTGATATTGGCTTTGTTTTAAGTATTATAATAATTTTTAATCTACTGGCAACTCTTTAATGGTCATTTCATCCTAAAAAAGGCAGAGTCTGTAATAACCTAGGGACTGATAAAATAAAAACAATAGGTATATATTTAAAATATACACTAGAAATAAACAGTATCAAAACAATAAATAAACATGCTCATCACACAAAGATTTTCTTCGGATATCAAACCCACGACCGCCAGAGCCGATAAGCTCACTTACTACTACAAAAAATCAGCACCAACAATAAAATGAACTACTGTGTCCGATACCTATCGGTACTGCAACTATCTATAATAATATAGGCTCTTTGAAACACCTAGTGAAAATCTTTTGTGACTGTCATCCGTCTAGTAGTCTAGGTAGTAGAGCCTTGCTGATTTCAACATGAATGGGCCGGCTCGACCAGGGAAGTACTACCATCTCACAGAAAATCGACGTAAAGTAACAGTACCTAAACTGTTGCGTTTCGTTCGGTGAGTGAGAGTACCGGAGGCCCTATCCCCTATTCCTTCTCCCTCATCCCACTCCTTATCCTATCCCTTTTCCCAACCCCAAGGGGCGGCAACGCACTTGTAACTCCTGTGGTGTTGCTTGTGTCCATGGGCGGCGGTAGGTAATTGCTTACCATCAGGCGATCCGTCTGCTCGTTCGCCGCCTATTACCATAAAAATAAAAAACTCTAAAACTGGCACTAATCAATGCGCTTAATCTCGCGAAGCAATAGATTGCCATAGTAACTACTTTATCCTCAATTTATAATATTCGTTATAATTTATTCTTTTTAATAAAAAAGATTTCAGATTAATTTTATTAATCATTGAGTGTCCACTAATGCTATACTAAGTGAAAATCTGAGTCTGGGTGAAACAATAAAAAGGTCAATGGTACGTCTGTCTAGTCCCTCTATATAATTATTGACTAGTAATTTGAGTGCCGACTAAAAATATGTTAATCCAAAAAAATACCTTTTTATAAACAACTAGCTGACCCAGCGAACTCCGTATCGCCTTTTAAAGAGTTTTTATTTAATTCCCTTTTTTTCCAAGCCCCTTTTCCAAAGTTACCATTGACTTAGCGCTTAATCCCTTATCATTTATTAGAGTATATAAATGATGAACATACCAACATACATTTTTATATAATATTGAATTTCCCATTCCTTAAAATAACGGAGACGATACCCATATCGACTTAAAAAAAACCCGCCATCTTTGATTTCCTATCCACCATCTTTGATCACGAAATAGATGTTGTATTTGGATTCACCATCGCTCAAATCATCAGAGACGATACCCATATGGATTTTGTAAATTTTTCCCATTCGCCATCTTCGATTTCCCATCCGCCATCTTGAATCACGAAATAGATGTTGTATTTGGATTCCCCATCCCTTCAAACATCGGAGACGATACCCATATTGATTTAAAAAAAAAACCCGTCCGCCATCTTTTATCACGAAATATATGGTGTTTTTGAATGCCCCATTCCTTAAAATATCGGAGACGATAACCATATCAACTTAAAAAAAATCCCGTTTGCCATTTTTTATTTCCTATCCGCCATCTTTGATCACAAAATAGATGTTGTATTTAGATTCGCCATCTCTTAAAACATCAGAGACGATAACCATATTGAATTTTTAAAACTTTCTCATGCGCCATCTTTGATTTCTCATCCGCCATCTTTGATCACGAAATAGATGTCAGATTTGAATTCCCCATCCCTTTAAATATCGGCGACGATACCCATATCGACTATAAAAAAAATCCCGTCCGCCATCTTTGACTTCATATCCGCCATCTTTGATCACGAAATAGATGTTGTATTTGGATTCATCATCCCTTTAAACATCGGAGACGATACAAATATTGATTTTTTAAAATTTTCACATTTGCCATTTTTGATTGCCCATCCGCCATCTTTGATCACGAAAAAGATGTTGTATTTGGATTCACCATCCCTTTAAACATCGGAGACGATACCAATATTGATTTTTTTAAATTTTCCCATCTGCCATCTTTGATTGCCCATCCGCCATCTTTGATCACGAAATAGATGTTGTATTTGGATTCATCATCCCTCAAATCATCAGAGACGATACCCATATTGATATTTTTAAATTTTCCCATCCACCATCTTTGATTTCTCATCCGCCATCTTTGATCACGAAATAGATGTCGGATTTGGATTCCCCATCCCTTTAAATATTGGCGGCGATACCCATATTGACTATAAAAAAAATCCCGTCCGCCATCTTTGATTTCCTATCCGCCATCTTTGATCACGGAATAGATGTTGTATTTGGATTCACCATCCCTTAAATCATGAGAGACGATACCCATATTTATTTTTAAATTTTCCCATCCGCCATTTTTGACTTCCCATCCGCCTTCTTGAATCACCAAATAGATGTTGTATTTGGATTCCCCATCCCTTTAAACATCGGAGACGATACCAATATTGGTTTTTTAAAATTTTCCCATCTGCCATCTTTGATTGCCCATCTGCCATCTTTGATCACGAAATAGATGTTGTATTTGGATTCACCATCCCTCAAATCAGCAGAGACGATACCCATATTGATTTTTTAAATTATTCCCATCCGCCATCTTTGATTTCCCATCCGCCATCTTGAATCACGAAATAGATGTTGTATTTGGATTCCCCATCCCTTCAAACATCGGAGACGATACCCATATTGATTTTAAAAAAATATCCCATCCGCCATCTTTGATCACGAAATAGATGGTGTTTTTGAATTCCCCATTGCTTAAGATATCGGAGGCGATACCCATATCGACTTTAAAAAAATCCCGTCTGCCATCTTTGATTTCCTATCCGCCATCTTTGATCACGAAATAGATGTTGTATTTAGATTCGCCATCCCTTAAAACATCGGAGACGATAACCATATTGATTTTTTAAAACTTTCTCACCCGCCATCTTTGATTTTTCATCCGCCATCTTTGATTACGAAATAGATGTCGGATTTGGATTCCCCATCCCTTTAAATATCGGTGACGATACCCATATCGACTTCAAAAAAAAATCCCGTCCGCCATCTTTGATTTCCTATCCGCCATCTTTGATCACGAAATAGATGTTGTATTTGGATTCACCATCCCTTAAATCATCAGAGACGATACCAATATCGATTTTTTAAATTTTTCCCATCCACCATTTTTGATTTCCCATCCGCCATCTTGAGTCACGAAATAGATGTTGTATTTGGATTCCCCATCCTTTTAAACATCGGAGAAGATACCAATATTGATTTTTTAAAATTTTCCCATCTGCCATCTTTGATTGCCCATCCGCCATCTTTGATCACGAAATAGTTGCTGTATATCGATTCTCCACCCCTTAAAATATCGAAGGCGATACCTATATTGATATTTACAATTTTCTCATCCGCCATCTTTGATTTCCCGTCCGCCATCTTGGATCACTAAATAAATTTCATATTATTAATCAGCGTCCCGAAAATCTCGAAAACGATACCCATATAGATTGTAACCTATTCGTTTAGCCTTTTTTTGCCTTTGACCCAACCCTCCCCCTTCTCGTTTGACCATTTTATTATTTTTGTCTAGCCCCTAAAAGTTGTGGCGTAATTTTATATAGCCTATAGCCTTTCGGAATAATTGGGCTATCATAGGCAATAACAATTTTTAAAATCCGACTGCTAGTTCCTGAGATTAGCCGACATTATGTTTTAGCTTTTTTAGCCTTTTGCCCGGCCCCAAAGGGTCGAAGCGTAATGTTATATAGCCTATAGCCTTCCGGAATAACTGGGCTATCGTATACAAAAAGAATTTTTCAGATCCGACCGGTAGTTCCTGAGATTAGCGCGTTCAAACAAACAAACAAACAAACAAACTCTTCCGCTTTATTATATTAGTATATAAAGACGCAGGAGGGCCTTCATCAGTATTATTTCTCTCCATATTTTAATCCGTGGGCGTGCTAGTGAACTCAAACGACGGTAAACTTTATACAAATTATATTTTCTTCACAAATCAGAACGAAAAACAAAGGTCTTACAGTAATCAATCGTCTTACACTTAACTAGTACTGAATTAACACTTAAATTACGATTATGCGCCTGGATCGCACGATATTGGCAATTTGTCGCAGGCGTGGTGCGCTGACCGCTTATCGTTCAAAAGGTATTGAACCAAGATGGCTGCTACGCTACCACAGACACGACACTCCGCCTGAGTGAGCGCCAAACGTCACTCAATTTCATCATTGAGGTTTTGATCATGGAGGTTTTAATATTCGATACTGCCGACAGCGCTTCAAGCGCCGTCACGGCCAGACTGACATACGACCGTCCTCGGGCGTTACAAGCTTTGTAAGATCTCATATTAGGTTATCTGAAACAAAAGTATTTCATCACGAGGATATCCGCTCGATCATCCTGCCTCAACTAAGCATGAACCAAGAGATAATAGCAAACAACTACGCTAAGTAGGTTTTCGTCGGTGAATTCAACACGGATAAACTATCATACCTATCATTCATTAGCATAGCCTATAAGCAGGCATTTTGCAGAAAGGGTTGCCTTGAACTAAATTATAATAGTACACAACGATATTCATCTGGGCAAGACGAGTGCGATGTGGCACTGTCTCTTCCACCAGGATCGACTCACATCTGGGCAAGACGACTAGACTGTCTCTTCCACCAGGATCGACTCACATCTGGGCAAGACGAGTGCGATGTGACACTGTCTCTTCCGCCAGGATCAACTCACATCTGGGCAAGACGAGTGCGATGTAACACTGTCTCTTCCACCAGGATCGACTAACATCTGGACCAAGCAAGTGAGTCTCTTCAGCCAACCTTGGTAGGTGTGGCCCGGACGACACTGCCTAGCCAGGATCAACTCACATCTGGACCAAGCAAGTGAGTCCCTTCAGCCAACCTTGGTAGGTGTGGCCCGGACGACACTCCTTGGCCAGGATAAACGCTCATCTGGATCTGGGTAGGGCCTCCCTTCGTCTCCACCCAACCAGGATAGACCACTAGAACTTTACCTCTAACCGGCGTAGCGGATTCCGTCAGCGAAATCGCTACGTCGACCAGGATCGACCACTTTATAAAGTTATCAACACTCAAGAAGTGACATTAACATGCCAATGATGACAGATTATCTTGTTCAGCATAAATCTCTACTTCATTTTGTACATCCCATGTTTCAGGATCAGAATAGGTACTGATTGTTTCGGAATCTGCTGTAATGGTACAGGAATTCACAGAAATAGTGTCCGAGCTAGCGGTTAAGGTGTCAGAGCTGTTCGTAGATACCGCAACATTATCGTCGGCCAAAGTTATGTTATCTACATCTTCTGGCGCCGTCTCGGCCTCATCATAATTTAAAAGATTTGTCGTAATTTCTCGTAAGCCGTCGTGACCCTGAGGTATTGTGCGTAAATTCTCGTGGGAGTACTTATATATTCGATAATAACCATCTAATCGGTTTGATTCGTACCGATCGTTATCTAGCACCGAAGTTATAACAAATGGACCCTTAAACTTTCGGTCTAATTTAGTCTGACTCCGTTCACTATTTTTAAGGAACACAAATGCTCCTTTTGAGGACGGCTTTATTTTTGCGCGTCCCTGGTTAAAACGACCGGCTTCATATTTAGCAGCTTTTTGTATATTAGACGATGCATCACTTCTAATAGTGTCGAGGTCTAAACGATCTTGTTGATCTTGTCCATCAACATTTATTTTTGACAAGCCTAAAGATTGTGCACGTATTCCTAGCATAAAGTCAGTCGGTGAGTATTTCGTAACAGTAGATTTTGTGCTGTTAGGCGCGAGCTGCATGTGTCCTAGTTCATCATGCCAGGTTTTATTTGGATCGTTTTCTATTATAGTTAACAGGCTTTTGAGCGTACGCATAACTCTCTCAACTTGCCCATTAGCCCTACTCGAACCCGTAGCAATAAAATGAAGCTGTATATTATGCTCAGCGCAAAAGTTTTTGAAATCAGAGCTAATATAACACCGACCTTGATCTGCAATGATTCGTTTTGGGGCTCCAAATAATCGGACTGCCTATTAAAGCGCATGTACAGCACTCTTTGCATCAAGGGAGGTGGTATGTTCTAATAAAACACATTTAGTAAAGCCATCAATTATTACTGAGCAGTATTCTTTTAGGTCACTTTTACCGCTAAGCTTTCCTGTAAAGTCTATATGTATAGTGTGCCATGGCACAGGGACTTTTGGTATCGGGTGTAGCTGTACGGGTTGAGATCCTGATGGACCCCTGGAGGCTTTGCAAACTATATATGAGTCAATAAATTTTCGTACACATTTTGACATTTCTGGGAACCAGTATTGCTCATATAATTTGTCTAAAGTTTTATCTTTACCTAAATGATGTATCTCATTGTGGGTGTGATTGATAAGCGTCCAGATCAAAGACCGCGTGGGACAACCGGCAACCAGGAAGTTGTTTTATTTCGATCTATTTTTCTATATAAGATACTATCTCTAACATCGTACGTTTGAGCGATTGTCTCCGGAAAGCCGTTATTATTACGTTTTGCTATAAGGTCCTGTATTTCGCTGTCGCGTTTTTGCTCCAAGGAAAGAGGTGCATGCGACCTCAATATTAGGAAGAGGGTTGCGCGAGAAGTAATCTGTGTGTTCCATTCCTCGACCTTCACGATAAACAATGTCAAAGTCATAGGCTTGCAAGACAGCCCACCACCTATGCACACGAGGAGTAAGATCTTTTTTTGATTTTGAAGCCTTAAGTGAGTTGCAATCGGTAAAAACTACAAAGCGTCGACCGTATAAATAGTGTCTAAAGTGTTCCACAGCTCGCACTACTGCTAGAGTTTCTAGTTCGTACGAGTGGTAGCGCGACTGTGCATCCGACGAACGGTGGCTAAAATATTCTACGACATGGGGCATATTACTTTTTCTTTGAATGAGACTCGCCCCATATCCTTCGGAACTCGCGTCGGTATGCAACTCGACTGGCAGTACCGGGTCAAAAATTGTAAGGACCGGTTCAGGCGTAAGAATTTGTATAATAGAGTTACGAATTTCTTTGTAGCTTTCTATTTTTTCTTCCTTTGTAGCAAAAGGAGAATAACTTTCTAGAATTACCGCAGAGTCGAGCAATTCTTGAATTTTTTCTCGAACTACCTGTTTTTCCGCTGGGGCTAGTCTATAAAGACATCGTTGGACGATCTTGTGCGGGTCTATGAAACGTATCTCGCACTTCCCGGTATTTACGCACCGGGTAGGAATGCCATCGGTAAAAAAGTCAGAATACTTATTTAATATCGATAGTAATGATTCCCTATCAGAACCTTGCAAATCCGTATCAATAATAGTTAAATCCGGTTTAGTCGACCTTAATTCGCAAAAATTACTGTGTTTCTTAGTAGTTCGTGTGGTGACGGATTAAGAATACGGATTGTCACCACCCCATATCATCCCATGGGTGTCGTAAGAGCCGACAGAGGGAGCATATTATGCAGAAAACAGCACTGTAACAGAAGAAAAACTTGATACAAACCCTATACCAACCCGTTTGGCCAGCGTGGTATAGTAGGCCAATTCCTCCTTTCAAAGGAGAGGCCTAGTCCAGCAGTGGACTGATAAAGGCTGATGATGATGATGACTGTGTTTCTTATAACTGAACATAAGTTTATCGTTATCAATTTTAACACGTAAGCCCTGGGCTAAAATATCTCGGCCAATAATTATAGGGTCAGAAATATGACTGTCTGGTACCACATGAAAAAGTAAACTCACTGTTAGGTCATCTACAATCACGTCGCTTTGAATTTGGGTCTTACTTTGGACGTCATCACTGCCAATACCACTAAGATACACGACGCTATTACGCACAGTACCACCAAGCATGTCACAATAGCTCTCTTTTAATAGTGAACACGATGAACCGCTATCGAACAAAAACGGAATTGACTCACCAGAAGATGTCCGCAGAATAGCCCTGGAAGGGCGGTGCTCGCATTGGTGGACTTTCTTGACCGCAGCTCCACTACCATTCTTCCTTTCCGAACAAGCAGTAGTTACCTGGCCAGGCTGACCACACACGTAGCAAGTAACAGCAGTCTTCTTATCCGCAGCACGTAATGGATTCGCAGTGTCTTGAAGCTTCGTCCCAGCGTCGTCGCGTCGCTTCCTACACTCAGCAATACGATGTCCAGTGAATCCACAGAAGTGACATTTCCCAGAGAATTTTTCTGTAGTTCGAGCTCTCTTGGCTTCAGCTTCCTGAGGTTCAGTATCCAAGCGTCGCTTGAGGGACACTCCACCAAGAATGCGAAATAGTTGAGCCCTGCTGGTGACGGTTTGTGAATTTAGCTCCCGACGTATCAAGTTGTCCCTCTGGCACAACACCGACGTAACAAATCCCGTAATGACTTCTTCAGACATCGTACATTTGGGTATTTGTTCGATGACATTCTACAACTGCATTGCTGGACTTTGGCTTACTCTTTGGCACTTATTTGGAAACGTAAAACGTCATCGAAATAGTCTTGTATAAGTCTAGGTTTAGAGAACCTTGCGAGTAAAATCTCCTATATTGAACTCCATTTGATATCATTTAAGCTAAGTTTCGTAAGACATTAGGCTGCACGATCTTTTAGTGCACTAGTCAATGCAACGAGTAAGTCAACTCCTTCCAGACATCGACTTTGCACTATCACTTCAGTCACTCTACACCAACCTTCGATATCCGAATCTGTCTCATCAGGGACGAATTTTAGAAAAGCCAATTTATTGATACTTACAGGCGCTGCCTGCTGAACTGATAAAACACGGTTAAGCAATTGTTCCATGTTTTTTAAAAAGACTCTCAGCAGATGTAGCACTCAATCGGTTTGTTTCGTTTCCCTTCAATCCCACTTCTGATAAAGACGCAGGAGGGCCTTCATCAGTATTATTTCTCTCCATATTTTAATCCGTGGGCGTGCTAGTGAACTCAAACGACGGTAAACTTTATACAAATTATATTTTCTTCACAAATCAGAACGAAAAACAAAGGTCTTACAGTAATCAATCGTCTTACACTTAACTAGTACTGAATTAACACTTAAATTACGATTATGCGCCTGGATCGCACGATATTGGCAATTTGTCGCAGGCGTGGTGCGCTGACCGCTTATCGTTCAAAAGGTATTGAACCAAGATGGCTGCTACGCTACCACAGACACGACACTCCGCCTGAGTGAGCGCCAAACGTCACTCAATTTCATCATTGAGGTTTTGATCATGGAGGTTTTAATATTCGATACTGCCGACAGCGCTTCAAGCGCCGTCATATAGATAACGAATTATTATTTGTTTTACATGTTCACAATATTATTCTATCATCGATTTAAATAAAACTCTTATGTTACTGACTGTCCGATAGATAACGCATAGCCGGAATTATTTGGCACAAGGAGCTGAAATTTGGCAATGTATGTACTTTGCCTAGGACACGATTGCCCAAAGATGTTAGGGAAAACACAGTCAATTTACAATACAATGCGCGGGTGTAGCTGCGAGCATTCTCTAGTAGGTAATAAAATAAATAAATAATATATCTATATACTATAATAAAACTGTAGAGGTGAAAAAGTCTGTACATTAAAGATATTTTGACGAAAATTAGCTAAAAAATCTAGGAAAATGCTAAAAAGCAATACTTGATCATTTTTAGAATTTATGTCTGTCTGTCTGTCTGTCCGACGTCTTTCCCTATATTGCCAAAGATCTCTAAAATGGCGAAATTGATTTCAATAAAACTTACACTCATGTAAAAAAGATACTCAAACCTATAAAATAGTACATGTTACATCACAATCGGTTGAGTGGTTTTCGGTGTACAGCTTGACCTCTCCTTTGTACATAGTCCCATACAAAACAGGGATCATCCAAAACTGGATATATATGTGATGCTATCTATGATCATTATAAGTTTGTTAGTAAAAGTATAGTTAGTCTAAATAGGTACCTTCAAAGTGTTTTACGGGTATTAACTCGACTTTAAAAATGGAGGCGATTCTTAATTTCGTCAGTATATTTTTATGTATCTATACTTACATATTATAATAAAATGGTAGGAAAGTCAAATCTGTTCATTGAATTTTTTTTTTAAAGGATACTTGGGGTGTGATCTACAATCGATATCGAAGCCAAAAATATAGTTTTTAGATTGTATATCTGTTTGTATATCTGAGATAAAAAGTACTGCATGGATTTACTTCAAATTTGGCACGAATATTATTAGAATGAATTTGAATGTTGTTATTATGTTAACCATGCTATAAGCTAGCTTCACACTATAAAAATAACGCAATAGAAGTAAATTAGACTGATAAACATAATTAAATGATTTAAAGCAGCGCCATCTATGAGAGTTCAAAAACATCAAGTTGAATTAAATGTGTACCTAAGTCCTTTTTGGATAAAAATAATTTATATTTGATCATGTTGGCAAGGTCAATAGTTGTTTTCTAAAGTTATAGATGGAGTTGTGCATTTTCTTCTTAAAAATTGTATCGTTAATTCGTTTAGCAAGACAATAAAAAAATGTGTTTATATAAATTTTAAGCTTCTTCATCTATCTATGTCTTATGAAATTCATCCAGTTTGTCTGTTTGTAAATACAAACAGAACTCAAAAAGAACTGCATAGGTTTCTAACAAAAGTTAAACTCGAAAACGGCATGCTATTGCTGTAAGCAATTTGAGCTAAATAACGAAGTAAGAGAAAATAATAAGCATGCCATATTAAAGATAAGAGATGCTTATTTTTTACAGTACAGAATAAATAGTAATAGATTTAGTAAAAAAATTACATTTTGGCCACATTGGTGTAATTATTGCTTCTTAATTAATATATTATATTCATGTCGCATATAAACTTTAGTGAGATATGGAACTAGGTAGATTTTTTTACTCACACACAGCCATTTATTTTATTGTTACGTCTGAAGCGGTTTGGCGTATACTGGTGTTCTTTATACATGACAGGCATCCTAGAGAACGGCCAGCCCATATATTTTGATCCCGACAGCGTTGCTGAGCGCTTGGAAAATCCGCGCCAAACAATTCTCTTGGCATTTTTCGGGCTCTGTGAAGTCGACCAGTTTAGGAGGTCCCTTACGTATGACGAGATGCCTTCATATTATACGTACGACAAGCAAAAGGGTATATTTAACCGACGTCGACGAGGAGGTGTTGTGGAAAGTTTTCCGGGAAGTTTCATGGACGCCGCATTTTGTAGACTTTATCCGTACTCACAAATAATGTCGAATGCTATTTACTGCGGTTGTTACTTCAAACGGTCCGAGGCCCAACGTCTTTCGCCTTTCTGAGGACATTTGATGGCGTGGAGTATCCCACTTACCGCACAGCTTGCGTAGTACGTCACTTTCTCGACGGTGACCAAAACTGGGATGACACCCTCGCGGAGGCGAGCGTCAGTGACTGGGCGGCTGGGACCCGTCATCTGTTTGACGTCATCTTGGTGTTTTGTAGATCCGCAAACACGGTAGTTTTGTAGGAAAAGTATGGCCATCATCTGTCTGAAGATTTTCTTCGAGCTTTGAGGCGTGCTACTGGAGACCAAGTCGAAGTAACTGATGAACGCGTACTGAACACCTGTCTCAGTTCACTTCAAGACGTGGTCATTTCTATCAGCGGCAATCCTCTGGTCGAATATGGGTTACCAGCTTCCCAATCATCACCTCATCAAGACCGTGGCAATTGGGAGTATAACGCTGAGACAGTTTACGATCCGGGTGAAATGACCACCATACGAAATTCATGACACCGTCTTTGAAAGCCTTGGGCAAAGCCATGGTAAAATGTTTTTCTTGGATGCTCCCATCGATTTAGAGAGCGCCGAAACACCCGTTTGTGGTGTGTCATGTAACAGTGATAAGGGACACATGCTAAAGGATTGCTCTCTGATCGTATGGGATGAGCGTACGATGGCCAATAGGAAGGCAGTTGAGGCCGTGGACAGAACTCTGCAGAACATCCGTGGCGAGCATTTGATGTGTGGTCATAGTTCTGTTCAGTGGCGATTTCCGACAAACGCTTCCCGTGGTGACGCGGGGATCGAGGGCTGACAAGGTGAGTGCTTCGTTGAAACGATCTTCATTGTGGTCACGAGTTCGTACGCTGCGCTTGACCATTAATATGAGAGCTCGGCTCGGCGTCAATGCACGTGCTCAACAATTCTCCGATGTCCGTCTAAATGTTGGCGAAGGCACTCTACCAGAGGAGAGAGGTGGACAGGTGGTGCTTCTAGAGTATCTCAGTAGAGTTGTATCCAGCTTAGAAGAACTCATTCGCTGTGGGTACGGGGACATCAGTTGAATATCGTCATAGCTAAATTCTTGGGTGTGTGAGCGGGCTATCTTGAGGTCCAAAAAAGACCAAGCTGTAGCAATTAACGAATGCATTCACTCGGATATAGAGGGAAATGAAGTGATCTACACCTTTGTAAACACTGTCGTCCAGCAAGATGATGCCACACATTATCCCGTGGAATTTCTAAATTCCCTGTCAGCAAGTGAACTTCCTGACTGAACTTCTGCCTTAAAGTCATCTCACTCCACAGACACACCATTGAGGCGGAAATTCTTACGGGTTGTTGCGTCGGCAAGGCAGTATTTATACCACGCATTCGCCTCCCACTCCCCGTTCAAGTGCGTACAGTTCCCCGTGAGTGTTTGCTTCGCGATGACTCCCAATAAGTCGCAGGGGCAGACACTGAGGGCAGTGGGTGTCGACTTCAGGACGAGCTGCTTCTCACAGGCAGCTGTTCGTCGCTACGGAGAGCCAAACCACTAATGTTGTTTATCGAGATTTCCTATAATATGTATTTTTACCCTATTCTGTATTCCTTATTTTCTCCATCTGCTTCAGTCACAACTTATGACGTTCAGCAGAATTACCATAAAGTCATTTATTCAAAGCAGGCTCAAAATCAGCACTTTTTGAAGGTCAATTTTACAAAAGACAGTCTCCCTCTATTACTGCACTTTCTGCAGATATGAAATATAAAGAAGAAACGGGTAAATTAATGCTATTTTAAAAGGTACAATCGTAGGTATTTATTTAATAATTTGGTGCTGTATAGCGTTCACGCAGACGACGTCGCGGGCAGCAGCTAGTAATAAATATTTTCATTAAAATGTTATTCCTGCCCACGAAATCGTGAATGTGTTCATAATAATATGTTGCCGTGTTTCTAGGTATCTTCACAGATTGTTGCTTTAAGTTATTGACTGTTGCCAAATATTGCCGTGTTACTAAGTAATATAATTGAAAATGGTTTCTAATGTAGGATGTTTCTTTTTATTTTTTCGTATTTTAGGCAATTAGCTTATTTTATTGTTTAAATTGAATGTAAACTGTTGGACTAGCAGACTCAATAACTATTCATTTGTCAGGGACTCGAGAATGAGTCCAAAATGTAAGTCTCAGTTTTTTAGTCCTTGAAAAAACGAAGAGCTCGGCTAGCGCCGTCTGTCATAAGCCATTCAAACCATTTTAAACCTTCAAATCTCTGACGCAAATCTAATTTCTGTATAAATTTTATTGAGCTTAAGTATTCACAAAACATGAACGTATATAATTATATCGTAATACTGGTATATTATATCAAACAATGGAGTCGTTTGCCTCAGTAATTAGTGATTAAGACGCCCCTACCAATGGTACCAAACATTATAATTATTAGATATATATTTCTCACTTTAGTATAAACTGAGAAATAATTTGACTTTCTATCGTTAAGATGGCTAGAAATGTTCAATGTATTACATTGAACGTTTAAGTGTTTCTATTTTATTCTAAGAAAAAAAGGCGCAATTCAATTATTATCTTTTAAGTATACCTATTTTTAAAAGTATTGATATTTAATAACTCCTGCACTACGAATAAACTATGTGACACGCAGGGCCCAATTGAACATTCTATCTACAGGCACACCAACAACAATTTGTGGATCACACAAAGCATTGCTCCGTGTGAGTATTGAACCTACAATACACGACGAGGGGGCCGCTTAATCCACTACGCCAGCAGTAAAAACCTGCGAAAAGGGTTTGACATTTTTTAATTCTAGGATACATAACATTACGCTACGATTCTTAAGAAATGATAGTCATGAAGGACTGATGAGTGAAGTGGCGGAGCTCAGTTAGTATTATAAATACTTTTCTATTTAAGTCACGACAATAACAAGGTTTTATCTTGTAAAAATATTATAAAAATACGCCGTTAAAACATCTCCTAATAATGATAAAAATACATTTGAATAATATCGAGAGCCACAAAAACAATTGAACCTTCGCATTCCAATGACGTCTATCATTAGAATGGCCAAAACCCTTTAAACGCTTTTACCACATAACTTTTTTATTTTATCTTTCATATCAAAGACAGAACAATAGGCTTTGCATGGGTTGCTTTTCTAATGTACTCCTTTGTTGTGAATGTTTCGTATTTCTGTAATATTTTCCCTTTCAGAATGCCATTAAGTTGGATGTGACTTTTTTTGGCTTTAGCTTCACATGACGTAACATACCTATATATATACAGAGTGATTTGTAATTGCTCGTATTTCCTTCGGGAGGTGATTCCCTACATATGGGGGTCCAAAATGCACCAGTTTGGAATAAAACGGGTTTTAAGATTTTTTGAGCAAATTCCAATTTTTTGTTATAAACATCTTCTAAAAAAATATTTTGACTATAACTGGTAGCAAATTGGGTATTATTTAATGGAAAATTAAATGGCCCGTCTTTTAAAATAAAATAAAGATACTAACTCAACGTGGAATTTGAAAATAGAGCCAAAAAACACACAAAAATTTTTCGAATAAAATAAAATTACGCCACAAAAATGCAATTATTCGAAAAAAATAATATGTGGCATGTTATGTAAAGTGTTGGAGTAACTTTCTGGTATTACCTGCTATCCAAAAAGGTAAAGGTAGCTTCTTAGCCAATTGGTGTGAATTTGGAGTAGCAGCCGCTTTTGTTCAAAAAAGTGCTTCTGGATGACTCACTCGGCAGAACATTTTTTCCTGTATTTGTTCTTAAGCTCTGCAATCAGCAGTGATTTACTAGTAAGGAGACCAACCTAGCAAAATGCATAGGGTCTTGGGTTTGAATCCTTAGCGTAAATCGCTGTCTTTTGTAAGTTAAATGCATAAAGGTTTTAATTCTCACTAGCCCCGTGACTCGAATAGCATTTTCAGCCAGTTGGTACCGGACGCCATGTTTATTTTGGAAACTTATTTTTAGGGGAGTCAAAACCCTGAAATAAATAAATAATTGAAAGAAAAAGCCACAGCTTTTTCTTTCAATTATTTATTTATTTGAGGGGTTGGAAAAAGCCACAGCTTTTCTTTCAACTATTTATTTATTTCAATGTCACAACACTTAATTAAACCATAAAATAACCGGATTTCAGATGGGATCTCACTGTGACAAAAATTCAATTACATGAAATCTTGTCGCAGCGTTGATACTCTAAAATTTGCTATTCGTTGTGAAAAAGAGACTACTACGAACACTTATTCATAATATGAGGTTTCGGCTCTGTTAGAAGAAGTTCCGCTGGATGTGTGATAATGTATGATCTTTTGCCCAGCACAAAAACCGCCCGTGCCGGACAAAAACCAAATCGCCAACGTGTGGGAAAAAACGGAGGAAAAAACCTATCCGTCAGGCGGTGGGTGGACCAACAATATTCACAATACTACGAGGGTCAAACTGAAAGTTCTTAGAAAATCAAAAACTGATTACATTAGCCAGTTATTAGTTTTATTATATCTTTTCAAAATATTGTCCATTGACGTCAATACACCGCTGCATGCGATGGAACCACTGGGAAAAGCACTTTGCCCACTCGTCCTTAGGGGTCTCTTCAATGGCATCGCGATACGCAGCCACCGCTTCTTCAGCATTCATAAACCGCTTTCCTTTAAGTTTTTCTTTAATTTTTGGAAATAAATAAAAATCACAAGGCGCGAGGTCGGGGCTATACGGCGGGTGACCCAGTAATTCAACGTTTGATGTCGCCAAATAGTCGATCGTTCGCTTGGCGGTGTGCGACGAGGCGTTGTCGTGGTGAAGGAGGATCCTACTGCGAGGTCGTTTCTCTCGAACTTTTTCCAAGACAAGTGGCAAACAATTGGTAGTGTACCATTCTGCAGAAACTGTTTTTTGATCCTCTAACACAATTGTTGCGAAATGACCTATCCTTCCAAAGAACGAGGCCACCATTTTTTTTCCCGCACTTCGATCTCTCTTCACTTTAGTTGGCAACTCCTCGAAAGGAAACACCCACTGAGCAGATTGTCTTTTGGTTTCAGGATCATAACAGTAAATCCAGCTTTCGTCACCTGTTAGTATGTCGAACACAGCATTTGAGTCACCTCCGTTAAATCTTTCAATCATTTTACGGCACCAATCCACACGATGGAGTTTTTGAGCCTTAGTCAAATTATGAGGTATCCACCGGGCGCAAAGCTTCCTGACCGCTAAATGTTCGTGGAGGATTTTGCGCACTTGACTCATACCGATGCCTAAGCTTGTCCGAATCTGCTGATAGGTCATTCTTTTGTCAGTCTCTATCATACGCCGCACAACACAGATGTTATTTTCAGTCGTCGCCGTAGAAGGCCGTCCCTCACGTACATCATCAGTGAGATTAGTGCGACCACGTTTAAACTCATTAAACCAGTTGTAAACAGTCGCACGAGATGGGGCTTCATCATGAAAGGCCAATCGTAGTCTATCATAACTTTCTTGTTGACTTAAATGACATCGAAAGTCATAAAAAATCATTGCACGAAAATTTTCTCGTGTTAAATTCATGTTGACGTGACACAGACAATTTTCAATTTGCCGCCAAATCGTAAAACAAATGACAAATGAATGAAATATATACTCAGTAATATTGGCAAAGAGTTCTATTTTCAAATTTTAGAATATTTTTTTTATTATATTGTTTATAAGTGGCCAGTTCTAAGAACTTTCAGTTTGACCCTCGTAGTTCCCTACCCTACCCTATATATATAGTTCGGTAGGAGTGGAGTTCCTCGGCCTGCATCATGCGCCTTATCACGAATCTTAAGTTTGGCGACAGATTACCTCATCTGACATCCGTTATACGAATGCAGTGGGATATTTTATGGTTTAATTAAGTCTCACAGCTTTTTCTTTCACTTATTTATTTATGCCTCCGTGATCCAGTGGATAGCCTATGCGCTCTACTGATTGGGAATTGAACCCAGGACCTCCGGGTTCAATTCCCGGGTCAGCAAAAGTGTTACTGGCTTTTTCCGAATTCTCAGTAGCAGCACGGAGTCTGTCGATGTGCCTGGCATCGGCAATAGGCTCGCCCCCTACTACGTGGGACCAACAAAAAAATGGCGAAATGTGGGTGTAATATGACACCCCTGCCTACCCCTTCGGGGATACAGGCGTGAGACTATAAAAAAATTGATTTATTTGAGGCTTTTGAATCCTCTAAAAGAGTTTCCAAGATAAACATGACGTCCAGTACCAACTGGCTGAACATGCTCTTCGAGTCACGGGACAAGTGAGAATTAAAACCTTAATATGCATTTAACTAACCAAAGACAGTGATTTACGCTAAGGATTCGAACCCAAGACCCTGTGCATTTTGCTAGGTTGGTCTCCTTACTAGTAAATCACTGCTGATTGCAGAGCTTAAGAACAAATACAGGAAAAAATGTTCTGCCGAGTGAGTCTTCCAGAAGCACTTTTTTTGAACAAAAGCGGCTACTACTCCAAATTCACACCAATTGGCTAAGACTATTATTCCTTTTTGGATAGCAGGTAACCAGAAAGTTACTCCAACACTATACATAACATGCCACATATTATATTTTTCGAATAATTGCATTTTGTGGCGAAATTTTATTTTATTTGAAAATTTTTTGTGTGTTTTTGGCTCTATTTTCAAATTCCACGTTGAGTTAGTATCTTTATTTTATTTTAAAAGATGGGCCCATTTAATTTTTCCTTAAATAGGACCCAATTTGCTACCAGTTATAGTCAAAATATTTTTTTAAGAGATGTTTATAACAACAATTTGGAATTTGCTCAAAAAATCTTAAAACCTGTTTTATTCCAAAATGGGGCCTTTTGGACCCACATATGTAGGGGGTAAAAATACTCCACTATGGCCCTAGAATGAATCACCTCCCGAAGGGAATACGAGCAATTACAAATCACCCTATATATATATATATATATATATATATATATATATATATATATATATATATATATATATATATATATATATATGTAATGTGCCCGGTAGATGGCAATAGGCTCGCCCCTATTACATTTGGAACTGAAACATAACTGGCGAAAAGTGGGTGTGTAATACACCTCTGCCTACCCCTTTGGGGATAAAAGGCGTGAAGTTATGTTTATGTACTCGAATGTATATATGTAATATGGCTTAAGTCATTGCGTTTATGACGATGATAATCTTCATATCACGTTCGCTGGACAGTATATTCACTTCAATAATTTCCAAGTTATAAAGTCACTTAAACTTCAACAATATAAATCAATCACTCTTCAACAAGAAAACAAGTAAAAATACATAGATCTCTCTCTTTCAAGGTACTGTTTAGGTTAATTAAACGCATACCTCTCGTTGCATTCTATCTGCGAAATGTCAGTCACGCAAGAAGTTTGCAGCAAAATAGCCTCCACTATTCAGATAAGACTCACAATTGGAAGATCATAGAAACAAAAAATGGCCTCAACTTTAAAGATATTTTCTAGCGTCAGACCGCTTAAAATTCCTTTGGGTGTACATTCATAAGATATATTTAAAAAATAGCACACGAATTTAGTCGTTTGTGAAAAATTTATTGGCATATACTTCAAATATCCGTGAAAATCGGTGTTACATTTATACTGAAGTCGGCAGAGCCGTGGAATTTATCGAAGCCACTTATCTATTTAAAGTATACCGAATGGATTTAAAGTATTATATTTATTTTGAACCATGCAGTTTTGTTGAAGCGTTGAACCATTGACCTTGATCCTTCTTTTCATACTCAAATACATGCTTTAGTAAAAATACCAAATAGATTTAACGATCCTTAAAAGATGATACGATTTATTTTTATCACATCAGATAATTTCTGTTGGTGTATCAGGGTGGTAATAAGCTGACCAACTGGACCAGACAAATTTACTTCCTTTATATTTAGATGCTCATCTGTCTACATAAACAGAATAATGGGATAGACAATACATTTTGAAGATAAGAAAGGCATCCATTTTTTGCCTTGGGGCTTGGTTTAAACATGTATTATTTTAAACACGTCTATATAATTGGCATTTTTTTTTATTTTGTCATATTATTATCAAAAATCGCAAGCTATTTTTTGCCTACCAAGTATATCTCATACGATATACCTTGACCAGTACATTAAACCAACCCTTTTATTAGCTGTAACGGAGTATCATTAATCATAATAAATAATCTTTTATTGAGGAACGTAATCCTCGCTCTCAAGGGAGCTATTTTTGGGGCTTTAAGATCGCTTGTGGCTATCCTGGATATATATTTCATATTATTATATCTGCTAAGCCTAGAGATCCCTGTATCATCATTGGATAAAATGAGATTCTTAATAGACGATAGTGAATCTTCCGATGATCACATACAGGCTTATTATTAAACAAGGGTTTATTATTTATATTTCGTAGTTGAGCTCTAGTCTTAGCTGCGTATAATTTATTCATGAAATGTCTGCAGTTAGTTGACTCTTAAAAATGTTGACTCTTAAAACTCTGAATTGTTGAATATGACTTAACTAAAAACATTCTTCACTTTTTAAGAACACATTAAATCTGGTGTAACTTAATTGAGCCCAGTTTGTAAATAGTATTTCTTTATTTTTGTATTATTTTTTACTATCTCCTAGCAGAAAGGAAGCGAATATGACAACCTTTAAACAAACGCACATTTGAACTAACTCGTTTATCATAAACGCGATTAACTTTCGAGTGAACTCCCGTTACCAGGCGTAGGAGTGTGATTTCCACACGCTCTGGTTCGTTAAGGCATATTCCAAATTAATTTTTGAACACTTCGTAGCATGCAGTACTGAAGTGTGTGCTCGATATGACGTGATAATATAAATAGCTATGTGTTTGTGTGCGTAATAAGGTTCTATGTGTATGTGGGTGTATGTTCGTGTTGATTGAAATGGCAAAGGTATGAGGTAAAGCTTATGTCAGGCAGGTCAGCGGCAAAAAACGTATTACAGATTAAATAAGATGTTTTAGGGTCCCGTACTAAACTACAAGTTACACTTGTTGTTCCACCATGTTAGTTTCACAAAACCGCAGGTTGTTTTGTGAACATTTTGAGAGAGGCCTTTAGGGCGAAAGGATCTCTGGTCCAACATTTTGATAATGAGGTGGGGATTGATTCAGACGTAAGTTTAGAGACTCTTGTAATCTGCATTGTCCAAAATAAACTCCGTTTATGCACAGAAACCACCACAGCATACTTAACTTTTCTTAGTGCTGCCCCGTAGAGAATTGCTCGACTAGAGAAAACAATTACACTTTTCCTTGACACAGCAGTCGGTCTCAGGGTGACATATTCAACGGTAAATTTATATATTTTATGAGACACGTCCCACATGTAATCGTTTAAGAGGAGTTTAAGAGTGCCTATACACTGTCGTTTTCAACTGCAGGTTTGAATTCAATTCAATTCAAATTCAATCATTGAATCAATTTGAATTTTAATAATTAGGCCGTGTTATATAGATGATATACACGCAATGTTCCTGGAAGGATTCATAAGTCAATAGCTTTTTTTTGTCGAAGCATTGGAAAATCTTTGGAACCGTCTCGTCTCCGCCACTCGTTTGGGAGTCTCTTCTAAAGAATTTCAGGGCTTACTCACTTGAATCACCGTAGTGTCCTAAACGCCCAGTTAGTGGCGAGGGTGCACGAATCGTGGTTCGGATACCTTAGTGGAATCCCACCCGTAATAATCTTTAGCTCGTACAGGTATAGAATCCGGGCACTCTCACAATCTAATTGAAAAGCATACTCAAGACCAAAAGCCATCACCAAAAATATGAACTCATACTTGAAGAGCGAAAAACCATCAGTATATTTCAACATTAATCTAGTTCCAATAAAAATTCAACCGTAATGCTTTATGAAGGTCAAAGTCTCGAACCATTCCACGCGTGACCTTGGTCCTCGTTTACATTTTACGTCACTCCCGATATTTGCTCACTTATATTATATTTCGAAACGCGTTCAAAGAAACTACGATTTCTGATAAAATATGACTGTGTTCATTTATTTGGTAACATTTTCAGGCATAATTCAGGAGGACCCTCTTTTGCTAATAATTTATTTGTATCGCTTTTTAATGTCTAATTGGCTATAATATCAACATAATTTGTCCCGTGCCTCGGAGAGCACGTTAAGCCGTCGGTCCCGGTTGTCATGAAGATCTTTGACAGTCGTTACAGGGCGTCAGTACCTTCTAAATAAACTGACACTAGTCTAAACCATGGAATATCGCTATCCCTTCGGGTGGCGGAGGTCAGACAGGCAGTCGCTCTGTGGAAAAGCTAATATTCAGCCAAATCCGGTTAGACTAGAAAGTGGACCCCAGGTTGAAACTGGGATAACGCTAAGAGGATGATGATGATCAACATAATTATCTACGTCATTCGTTATCACTAATGATTTTATATAGTATGTAAAAGGCAAATGAAATGAAAAATAATTTATTGCTTTGCAAATAATATACACGGGTATGTTTCATACCCGGTTAGAAGTACCGTAAAGCAAAGAGAATGCTGCTTCAAACATTTGATGCGAGTGGATGCAGCAAGAGACATATGTCTGGACTTTTGCAAATGGCGGTCTGAAGTATATATATTCCATATCCAACTAAAAATTAATTACTTACAGTGATCATGATTCGTAATCCGTGTTTTATGCACTTTTCTTTATTTATTACGGTAGCAGTCGGGAGACAGAGGAACGCAAAAGGTTTGTGGTTTAAAATTCATCAGACAAATCATCAAAAAACAAGAATGCATGTTCATTTAGCTCCCTAACCATACAAATAGAACGTATTACCCGAGAGATTTTTTTTATACACTCACGCCTGTATCCCCGAAGGGGTAGGCAGAGGTGTAATATTACACCCACATTTCGCTATGAATTTTAAGGTCCCACGTAATAGGGGGCGAGCCTATTGCCGTATCGGGCATATTACCAGACTCCGTGCTGTTACTGAGAATTTCCTAACGGAAAAACCCAATTACACTTTGCCCGACCCGGAAATTGAACCCGAGACCTCCCTATCCCACGCGCACATTTATACCGCGAGACCAACGAGGCAGTCTAGACCCGAGAGGTACAACACCAAAACCACACAATATCCCTTCCATCCAGACCAACATGCATAACTACAGTTGGATGACCACGTAGAAGAAAGGCATTGCATCTACAAGAGGTACGCGAGTGGTAAGTGGAGCGAGAAATGTATCATCATCAACAACATCAGCCCTACCTATGTACTGTCCCACTGCTGGGTACGGGCCTCTTCTCTCTATGAGAAGGATGAGGCCGTAGTCCACCACGCTGGGCAAGTGCGGGTTGGCAGACTTCACATGTCTTTCGAGAACATTATGGAGAACTCTCAGAAATGCAGGTTTCCTTACGATGTTTTCCTTCACCGATTAGCAAGCGATAATTAACAATTTAATACGCACTTAACTCCGAAAAGTCATTGGTGCGTGCCGTGGATTCGAACCCGAGACCCTCTGCGTAGCAGTCTGTCGGTCTCTGTACTCGGCTATCGCTGCTCTTAGAAAATGTATATTTTACCGGAAAATAACAAGAACCGTAAAATTATAAATTTCCTAGGAAATTTATAAATTTTCGTAGGTTTCTAAACGACGTAGAGATAAATTGTATTTTTTTACGCCCATATTTTCGTAAATTGATAAACTTACCGAATTCATTCGTAAAATAATACGTGAGCAATAACCGAACGCTAAGTGAAGTGATCTGATTGGTTGAATAAGTCACGTGTTCCATTTCCTTCCGCGTCACCGGCATTATTCGCCACTTTTACGAATAAACCGGAACATTAGCGATGTAAATGAGGCTAAGTTGACGGAGCCCTGCATCGCACGGCTCTTATTTTTGCGTTACGAATGGATATCCGTTAGCTTATACATTTACGACGAGACGGAAATGTTACGTAAAGTAATACAATTTATCTCTCGTTTAGAATCCTACGAAAGTTTATAAATTTCCTAGGAAATTTATAAATTTACGGTTTTTATTATTTTCCGGTGACTTAAATACCAATATCATTCGCTCATTCAGACAAGACAAAAAGCGTGTTAATACTTAATAAGTTACTAGTACTGGTCAATGTTTTCCTTGTACGCCGCCCAACTGCCTAGCCCATCTCTGGTAGAACTTTACAAAGGTGTAATGATCATGGCCTACAATGTTTGATTACCGCCGTTGCCATAACAACCACTTGTTCTCAATTCTCAACAATGCGGTTATCATCCTCAAAGTGCAACCACAAGCGAGAAACGACCTACGCTGTAACTTAGTAAGGTTTGATTTCGCTAAGCTCTTTGAAATTGAAAGTGTGGTATACAACGACCACCCAGCGTTGGTGGTATATAAGCCCTACGTTTAGATTTTGGTTTTTGTGTTTTGAGATGACTTTAAGTTTGTTTAACAATAACATAATTTTATTTGTGTACCTATGTAATTTTATAAAGAAAAGTAATGTTCAACATAATTCCTACAATTAGGTCATAGCAGTCATGGCTCATTATACAGATTCTGTAACGACACCACCCAACCTAGCGAATAACTTGTATGTTTTTGCCATTCAATCGTATACATATAGTAACTTCATAGCGCTCTACACTACCTAACTATTCCAGATAGTGCCGTACTGAAACTGTGTCGTTACGTCAGCACAGTGTGACATGATACTTTATTTTAATTATTAAATCTATTCTCACTTCATCGCTTTATTTTAAATTTTTAACCAAACTGTCTAAAATTATTTAAATATTTAAAGCGATCCAATAGAATAATTAATTGGCGAGAGCGCCAAAAGGCTGTCATTTAAATAGAACATGACCAAAAAAAACTGGAGTACTCCAGTAGGGCTGACTGATTGGGAACAAACTTGTAACGTACATAAAATGCTTTAAAAATCTGACTAAACCATTTTCAATCTTATTCCGAAGACAAAAAGTTGACTTTAGGTTTTACGGGTCGAATATAGGTTAAACGTTTTGTCTATCAATAATAAACTTTAAGCGTTTGACGGAGAGTTCGATTTAGGTTGTTGAAGGTTCGGTAGAAAGGTGACAAGAGAAATTAATGATTTAAGCTCGGGAACCTTGAGTAATTGCCTGAAAATATGTGTGCGTTGACTGGGAGGCAAGGTTTTTGATTTTCCATTTGAGTGAAAGTTTTGTGAGTTAGAAGCAACATTTTGTGTATGGGAGTATGTTGGGTAGTTACGAAACACCAACGTCACGACATGTAAAGGTTTTGATCCAAGTATAAAGTAATGAAGCGAAAAATTTGCTTGAGCATTCTTACCCCAGGAACTACACAGATTGAATAAAATGCTACCAAACGTAAAAAGATTATCCAATTTAAAAACATATTTGAATGTTTGATAACGTTTTATATGTAAAGAAAGTTCAGAATTTGGTTTCTGTTAAGTTTAGATTAAGCTAAGGCTTGCAATTTTTGTCACCTATTATATATTTTAGACATTATTGAACGCTTGAATAGTAGTTCTTTATTCAGCCAACAGTATCTAAAGCCTATCTTAGTTGATTGCCGGGCAATTACCTTGCTTTGATCTTGCTTATTTAAAGGCGTTACAATACCCCAGGTGTATATAAAATTTGGGTGCTTGTTCCACATGTTCACACACAGCAGACTTTGCTGTTCGGGTACTTTGAGATAACTTATACATTCAAAAAAAATACAAATATCACCTCAATCTGCCGTGAACATTAATCCTGTAAGGAATTCGAAACGTCGGCTAGTAATAAATTAAAAATGTAGTTTCTAGATCATTCGTTACAAATGTAATAACTTAGTGAAACCAATACATCGCGCTAAAATCCGTAAACTGTAGTTTAATTTCAATGGGTAACATTCGCGTAAACCTAAGAAGATTCTTCTCTAGCGGTCATTGTACACTGACATAGGCTACCCTTCACTCCGAAATAATCTAGAAGGGTGAAAGTTACAAAAGGGATTATTATTTTACTTCTATTGATGTAGGGTAGCTGCGCTGATGAAACGCATGGGAGAAAGCAAAACAATGTGAAGATGATAAAATATTTGGGTGTTCCTTCTTAATATAAGAGAGGGGATCTTCTAACCAGGCTAGATGATATTACCATTGGGCGAGGCCTCGATCCAGCAATGGACTGCATAAGGCTGTAATAGTAATAGTAACCTAAAATATCTGCATGTTGTAAGTTATGCATTGAATGAAACAAATAACTATTAAGTATTATTATGTGAGAGTAACAAACGTCTACATAAAGGCACATGTATCCTCACAAACTCTCGCATTTATTATAGAAGTAACATTTCTTTATAAAGGTTATATTCAAAACAGCTGCTCTGTAAACCTTATTAAAACAAAGACTATAAATAACACCAAATCTAATATTAATTAAGAAACCCTATTTTAAACCAGCTGCCAAAGACGGTCGTTATTTATTTAGATTTCAGATTTGCTTTATAGAAATTTACATTAACCTATTAATATTAGTTCTGACTGCCTCCGTGGTCAAGTGGATAGCGTATGCGACTGCTGATCAGAGGTCTCGGGTTCGATTCCCGGGTCGGGCAAAAAGTGTTACTGGGTTTTTTCGAATTTTCAGTAGCAGCACGGAGTCTGGTGAAGTGCTCGGTAATGGCAATGGGCTCGCCCCCTTTTACGTGAGACCTAACAAGTCATGGCGAAATGTGGGTGTAATATTACACCTCTGCCTACCCCTTCGGGGATTCTGGCGTGAGTCTATAAAAAAATATAAGTTCTACAGTGATAAGGCCTGGCCTAAATTTTTAACTATATTAAATCCATGTATCACTTAAGAACGCCAGGATTTTATATCTAGAAGTATAATCAAACTTACAAAATATCAAAGCTAAGTACGTCGCAATTGCTTGCTATCATATCATAAAAACGTTACTAAAGATAGTATGTCATGAAATGTAAAGCATTTTTTTCAATTCTAAGAGCCAATACAAATCACATTTGGCTCAAAATACAGTATCGATGTAGGATAAAATTCGAGAATAGGCCTCCTTACCTCAAAAGATACTACGTCTATATTAAAAAACGGCCTTATACATCCCTGAAACCAGCAGCCAATAAGATGCGAAAGGTTGAAGATGTGCAGCATTTGCTGCATTTGCTGCAACAGAAGCGGAACGAGAGGGTAATTTTAATAAAAGAATTCCAATTGAATTTATTTTAGCACAATCAAAGTTAACTGTAGCAAAAAGATTGTGTCAGCTGATTAACTACATTTAATTTTAAGTATTTACAATATTCTAGTTGTAAGTTCTAATGTTGGTTTTGACAAAAACCCCAATTCAAATAAAGATTTTTAAAAAAGATGCGAAAGTTGACCAATAAATTGCAACAACTAGGTATGCGAAGTCACTTTAACAGGCTTTACATAGTATCCTAAGTCACCAGCCGCGATGGAGTAGTCTATTAACTTAATGCTGGTAGTCCGGCGCGAGTTGGGCTCAACTGATCTAAAACTTGGCCCTTGTTTAATCTCGGCTTATGACTTCACATGTCCTTTTATGTAAAGCCACACGCACCGTCCAAATCGCTAAATTTTAACCAGGTTTTTTATGGTTTGTTTGCACTAAACATGTAGCTTATAGTTTGTCTTTATGGATTTTTGTTTAGGTTGATGGTTCGTGCTTGCGACTGGAAGTGACAAAGTCTTCGCGGGCTTTTTATTTAGTTTACGCTCATGATATAAATCTTAAATGAGTGAAACTAATCTAAACCTTGGCCCTTGTTTAATCTCAGCTTATGACTTCACATATCCTTTTATGTAAATCCACACGCACCGACCAAATCGCTAAATTTTAAACAGGGTTTTTTAGGGTTGTTTGACCTAAACATGTAGATTAAACATGTAGTTAATGGTTCGGGCTTGCGACTGGAAGTGACGAAGACTTTGCAAACTTTTTCTTTATGTTGCAGTCGTAATTTTAATTTGATATTAGTGAAACTATTTTTATCATCATCAGCCATGTCGATAATCTGTTACACTCCTAGACACAGGTCTCTTCTCACTACGAGAAGGGCTAGACCATGGTTGCAACTGCGGATATGGACCCGCAATTGTGAATTTGCAGACTTCACATGTTTTCGAGAACATTATGACGAACCCAACAGACATGCAACTTTCTTTACGTCACTTTCAAAGTCTGCGGTGACCTCCGTGGGAAACCATAAAGTCAAAGTCAAAATCATTTATTCATTAGGCCACAAAGTGACGCTTATGAACGTCAAAAATTTAAGTTAATTACTAGATGATTCTACATTTACATTTACTGCCACGTTCGCAATGCAATAGGTAGAACCACGAGAAAGAACGGGCAATAAAACTCGTGGCCACTCTTTTTGACTGCCAGTATAATTGTTTTACATGTTATCTTTGTAAGGAGCTGCAACTGTTTCACATTGTGAGTTATCTACTAATGCAAAATTTAATAGTTATTGATATCATACTCAAGCAATAAATTATGTTCATTTGGTAAGCCTCCCAAAGTAAATATGGTGAAACAGGAGCATCCACTTACGTCTTTTGATGTAGGCAACTCGCGAACATGACTGTTCAGAGCTATGGTGGAATAGTATGTCCCGAAAAGTAACGGTATACAACATGTAACATATTAAACGCACTTCCTGAAAGTAGTTTGTTCAGAATCGGCTACTGAATCCATTTCTGTAATTTTTAATATTGTTTTGTTTTTGTTCTAAAATAATAAAAATAACGTTAATTATAGTCACTCATTTGTTTGAAAAATTGAAATATACGAAAATAAACCTTAAGTCAAAGCAGAACGCGTTTTTCTTTAATGCATTTGTTTAATGGTTCCACGTTGGGTCACACAAACGCACACATTAATACAACACTATAGCGGCAAAAGACAATAACACACAGTTTACCTGCAAAATATCTATTACCTATCTTTCGCTTACGTAATAATCAACAGGCAAGAGCGAGACGTAATGTGTCGTCCGTGCTGGCCAATGACGAGCGCTGGCGATGCGCGTAGACAAGTTATGACAAGTATCTAGTCATCCATCGGGAATCTGTCAGCGAGAGTTGAAAAAATATTTTAAAAAGTTCACTTGTTTATTTACAAAATGTGTAATTATCAACATGACGGCGCCGATGTGGAATGTTCTGCATCATCTTGATGTTAACTTGTCGCCCCCGGATTATTTCACTGTGGGGAAATATTAAATCACTAGTTTATTGTGAGGAGACAACAAGTGCCGAGGAGTTAATAAAGATATTAGCTGCTTTTGAAACAGTGAAAAGATGTGATGTGTTAGGAAACAGTGAAGTGTTAAGTGGACCAAAAGGATATGATTTTATCCTGTAAGTTATTTGATTATTCTATTAATGTAACTATTAATTCACTACTTTAAACACGCCGTTTTTTCTCTCATTGATATTCTATTACATTGTCTATCAATAATGCTAACTAAGTATGATTAAGTTAAGATAGTCACAATAGTCATTTACGATGTTATGAAACAATAGATCATGCATGTTATTAGCAAACAATAAATAATTTCATACCAAGTCGACTGTCCACTCCAAAGCTCAAAAGTGTGATGGAAAGAAATAGGCTCATATTTTTGGAAATATCAACAGTAGCTGACAAAGTATTCAAACATCATTTTTGAAAACCCCGCTCTATCAAGTGTGGTATAAAGACTGAATTTGAAACATTTTGTTTATATCGTATCGTATTTCGTTCCTATCAGATCGCTGTTGTTTGTTTACCATAACAACCGTTTCGTGTGTTTGTGTGCGTGCGCAGATTTATAGTGACCACGCTTTTCACTTTTAATCGAGTTTATACTTTCTTCAAAAAACAGTATTTACGCAAATAAAAAAAATATTTCAATGCATGCATTATGAATTTAACAAGGTATTCTATTTGGGGTGTCTGAGAATGTGCGTTATTTCCGTTACACGTTGTATAAACCTGCAGCAATTTACAATCTATTAGTTAGCAGTTCATGACCACGAGTTTCATTCATATTAGTAACCATAAAGTTTCACTGTTATTTTAAAATATATTAAAATGTAGCTTATCTTAATAATCATTTTTTTTTTATTGTACTGCTCTATCAAAATATCAACAAGTCTATTTTATTCTTCTATGCGTCGGTTTATGTGTAAAGTCCGCCAGTAGTGTTCACCTATTCCTAGTGCTTTTGAATTTCCCGAGTATACCAAGCATCCTTTAACTCTGGCTTACTTGTAGGCTACTCACAGCACTAAACATTTCTCTACAGATGGCCAAACAAACAACTACGACAAACTGTTGTAGGCAAACAACACACAACTGTCCTTTTTTCCAGCGTAGCCAGTCAGCACGAAGATCCCACAAAGCTATAGAAAATAACTACCAGTAAACTAAGTTGTTCTGCACTTCTACACAAAAGCCTTCTATATGCGTATTGTTCTACTTTTTACCTCATCTGCGTTTCTCTTGAAGAACTTTTTAGATTTGGTAGAAATGAATATTTTTAAAACAATTAAAAACTTGAACAGAAAGCTTTGAATCTGTGAATTTTGTAACTTTGTTTCGAAAATAATTTCACCAATAAAGATGTGGTATATTTCTGTTATACATATAACGGGTAATTTATCATAATCATCAGCCTTTAACAGTCCACTGCTGGACTAGGCCTCTCCTAGAAAGGAGGAATTGGCCTACTATACCACGCTGGCCAAACGGGTTGGTATAGGGTTTGTATCAAGTTTTCCTTCTATTACAGTGCTGTTCTATGCATAATATGCTCCCTCTGCCGGCTCTTACAACATCCATGGGATGATATGGGGTGGTGACAATCCGTATTCTTAATCCCTCACCACACGGACAAATAACACACCACAATAACAAATAACGGGTGAATAGGTATAACATAATCCTACACTCCAATTATTAGGCAAAGGTCTCCCCTTCACTTCTCCAGAATTCCCTACCTCCAGCAATTAGTGTCCAATTTTATGAGTAGGCATCAAGCTCACCTCGCCAAAGCTTTCTGGGTCTACCCGACCACGGCGTCCTCTGGTATCCACCTCGTGACTATATATGCCCACTTTTCAGAGTGCATTCTGGAGACATCAACTGTTCAATCCCACTTTCTTACCGACATCAGATTTGCGTGTATGGTCGTGTTACGAATTCGGTCTATTAGTTTGCTCGTAGTATTTGTAATACGCTCCGTGCCATAGCTCGTTGGCTAACCTCGTGCTTGGACTTCGGTCAGTTACGTTTGCACTCCGTAGTTTAGGATAAATTGTAAATGTTATTTAACTAAAATATTCACATTGAAAGAAATTAATAATTACTTGAGCCAGTTAATGGCATCTACTTTTTGTTTCACAATAATATTTACAAGCTAGGACTACTTTACATTTCGACTCATAACAATGTTGCATTCTCAATTTATTAGATTTTATTTTTGTCTAGCAAATTGATTTCGATGTAAGACTTTACAATTCGGCCGACTACATAAAACGATCTTTAGGTACCTTTGCAAAAAATAAAATACGAGAAAGATTTCCATTTTACATTTAACGCATCACTATTTATTTTTCATTAGCCGTACATTCAATATCGTTTAAAAGCAAACCTACAGAATAAACAAATGTATTAATTAAAATAGATATGTTTGCGTATCTCATGTTTACTTCTATCTTACTCAGAAAAGGTTATTATTAACTATGTCAATATTAGTCTCAGTTAAATACATTTTGATTTAATAACAACTACCTTGGTAGTATAAATTGTAAGTTACTAATATTCATTGCGAAGACTTCAGTGAAATTGAGAGTGTCAAAAGTTGTCGAAGTTCATTGCTTCCGAATACAACTACACAAGTGATACAGATGAGGGAATGAGGGTGGCAATAGTCCCAGTCAGAGAAAGTTGGAACCTATAAAAAGTGACAGACAAAGGCTGGTAGCGAGAAACTGCCAAAGTCTGCGACAAATAAAGAATTCTTATCAGATGCCAACACCAGCTTTGGGTCGCTGAACCTACCGGGTGAGTAAGTAAATAGAAAAACCGAACTGTAAAGCAAAATTTACTTTAATGTTTAAAAACGGAATCGGTAGCGTTAGCCGAGTGGAGAGACCGACAGACTGCTACGTAGAGGGTCCGGGTTGGAATCCACGGCGCGCAATAATGACTTTTCGGAGTTATGTGCGTATTAAATTATTAATTATCGCTTGCTAAACGGTGAAGGAAAACATCGTGAGGAAACCTAAATGTCTGCGAGTTCTCCATAATGTTCTTGAAAGACATGTGAAGTCTGCCAACCCGCACTTGGCCAGCGTGGTGGACTATGGCCTTATCCTTCTCATAGTGAGAAGAGGCCCGTGCCCAGCAGTGGAACAGTATAAAGGGCTGATGATGATGATGATGATGAACGGAATGACTGCATGGTTGGTGTAGTGAATCAATCGGCTGCCTTGCCGTTTGACACTTCGCCAAGTGTTGAGGGTTTGATGCCCACACGAGACAACACTTTGTGTGATCCACGATTATTATTTGTGTCCGTTGATTGCAGGTTTCTCCTTCATGTGTCCGTCTTTCCTGCGAGCCCTTCAGGACACATGATGTATTCGTAGTGCTGGGATCTTCACCAAAAACAATTCTTAGCCAGTGACTGACTAACTCACCACTTTTTATTTTGCGTATGTATTCAAAGCAAGTTATTACAATATGTATACTAGTTCCATAGTTTGACTATACAACATAAGTGTATCGGCTCGTTGCCAAACTGTTCATAAATTTATTATTTTCAGTCACTTGGCATAGTGCATGCATCTATTGCTGGCTTTCAAGATGTTTTTTAAAGTAAATTGTGTTAGACTATAAAGAAATTATAAGCAGCGATAGCCGAGTGGAGAGACCGACAGACTGCTACGCAGAGGGCCGCGGGTTCGAACCCACGGCACACACCAATGTCTTTACAAAGTTAAGTGCGTATTAAATTGTTAATTATCGCTTACTTATCGGTGAAGGAAAACATCGTGAGGAAACTTGCATGTCGGAGAGTTCTCCAAAATGTTCTCGAAAGACATGTGAAGTTTGCCAACCCGCACTTGGCCAGTGTGGTGGACTATGGCCTATCCTTTCTCATAGTGAGAAGAGGCCCGAGCCCAGCAGTGGGACAGTATAAAGGGCTGATTATGATGATGATGACTATGAAATTCCTACTAACAATATGAGAATCCTGGTTTTGACAATCAATTATTTTCCTTCAGCGTTATTTTACCTTTTGATTAGCTTCTAACCATATAATGTCCATTCGTGAATTTTATATAGTCTAACTCTACTGACAATCTGCCCCATTAGCCAAATGGCATTCGATTAACGATATCGCTAATCGCTATGTGCAAAAATGTATGGAACTGACATAAGCATTCGTTATATCACGTGGTCAACGAAGAAGGAATTCCTTATGTTGCCATGGCAACCAAACGTTAGCGAAAGTAGATATCGGAGCGAATGCCGTTTGGCTAGTGCCCTCTGGGCTGGTAACTGCGAAATATTTAAAATAAAATTGCTGTCTTACAGTCCAAAATATACCTAATCGTAGCTCCTATTATAAACGCAAAAGTTTATTAGGATACTAGCTGACCCGGCAAACTTCGTACCGCCTAATAGTCGATTCTTTAATTCTTTTTTTTTCTCTCTCCGTAAGAACCTTCCTCGGTCTTCAAGGAATATTATAAAAAGAATTAGCGAAAGCGGTTCGAGATTTGCGCTCAGCAACACATTCAGCGATTCATTTTTATATTATAAATAATATGAGTGGATGGTTATTTGTTACTCTTTGACGCAAAATGTGTTCATGTACAACTACAAAGCAAAACCACAGCTTTTTATCATAAATAAAAACCATTTTCAATAATTCCAGTCCAAAAACCGGACAAAGCCTTCGCATCAGCATCTGGTTATCCTTTACAATTGAATTCAGAAAACAGCCTGTGAATTTCTCATTATGACATTCGCACTGATTAAGTTCCATAAAAGTATTATCATGAATACAAAATAACCCTGTGTTTTCCCCGAAAATTTTACGTAAAATATATATCTTTTGTCATCGCCTACTTTTGTTTTTCCGTTTCAATAAAGTGGTAATTGAAAACACGAGCTTCGATTCTATAATGGAATCATAATATGCATTTCGAGATTGATAATGAGTGCCTACTGTTGGCTCCGTAGGCATAAACTGATTGTCCAATTACTATTGTCACGGGGGTATCCCTTGTGGCATGTTTCACATCGCCACTGTCATTGTGACGTCAATTATCAGCTCAATGTTTATCTAAATTTGCACGCCTACGTGTACTAGTACTACGGAAATATTTAAAATTTTAAGAATTAGAAAATAAAAAGGACGTGATATTTAAGTTGTGACAAAGCATTTGAGCTTTTGTTGCAACCGGACCTGATTAGAATGTATTCGCAATCTAGCTAGAATTCACATCAATTTTCTTAACTTTTATTTCACAGAAGCAATTATAGATATGACTTGTTTATTTATAAGTATATTATAAATATATGAAATACGCTTTAAAGTATTATTTAAGGTTAACAGCTTGACATTTACTTTTATGTTGTGTTTGTTTAAAGTGTATTAATAGTGAAGTCTATTATTTTCTAATAGGTAACACAAAAATATACTTGGTTTCGAAGTATTAATAATGTACTACTACTACTGCCTTTCACAGTCACAGCTGGACATAGTCCTCTCCTAATTTGAGTCCCCATTCTGACTCAGTAGGAGGGTTTGGCCTACTATACCGCACCGACCGTTCAGACGGAGGTCGGTATAAGGTTGATGTCTAGTTTTCCGTCTCGTGGCAAATATACTAATTGCTTCGTGTTTTTACCTTAGTCGCCTCTTACGAAGCCCACGAAACGCAATGGAGTGCTGTTATTTTTTTTTCTTAATCCGTCACCACATGTAGAATTAAGAATCTATTTCATTAACCCAATTACAGTCCCTTTGAGTAGCAATGCCACTATATATCGAGTACGTACCTATTACTCATAGCCAGCGTATATTTCACTCGTATTCGGACACTCTTGAACCCTTACGAGAATAGCTTCTTGTCCGCAAACATCAGCTGCACCGTTGTTCAATATCGTAGGAGCTAGGTGATCCAATCCTTTGTTGCAAACTGAATATAGAATTGAAACAATACAATTTCTTCTGAATTCTGATTTTCTGATGGACCTAACTTTAGTACACCTACTACTGGTACAATAGCATCCAACCAAAAAAATAGCAGTAGAATATAACATCATGGTAGTCTTAGACAGAGATGGCAGGGGACAAGCTTGGTTCCTTGATGGGAAATGCTCTGTAAAGGCTGACACCAGAAATATATGGGAGTGGAGAAACCTTTGTCCTACGGTAAGAAGTGGCGAGCTCGCAGTTAATTAAATATCTTCATCATCATCATGTCAGGCTAGAGACGTCCACTGCTGGACATAGGTCTACCTCAAGGCTCTCCACGCAGATGATTTTCGAGCAATCAACCATTCAACCACCCGCATTCAAATGTCCACCTCGCGGGAGGCCTGCACATCGATTCTGTAAAATTCAAACAACAACTCGCATTTCACGTCACTATTCGCTCTCACTTCGCATAAGGTTCAAAATTACCTTGATTTTGAGTGCGAAGTGAGCGTCGAACTGACGGGAGATTTACCTTATAGAATGCTCCTTTTTACCTCATCTCATACTTTATCTGTCAAAATCTCAAGGTCAATCTGGTTCAACTCGCAATCACGCTCGCAAGAGTAGCGCTAGTGTAAATTCGAATTATCAACCGAGTTTTTAGAATGCCAATCAAGGAACTCCCAGCGGATTCAGATTCGAAGTTTACAATGAAGTCTTACAGAATCACACTGCTGTCTATGACTCGTGTCCCGGCACGTAAAAAAATCCTGGCAAATAAAATATACCTTATAATCATAAGTGTTAAAAGCTTGGTTACAGCCGTGACGTATTGACATAAATATGTTATAATATCGGTGTGTCGTGGTCAGCGGCCACGTAAACTGAGTAGTGGGTACACAGTGGCGTGAAACGACCACAGGCAGTGTGCGGAGAGTTTATATAAAATACATGAGAACACCAGTCTCTAGGCTGTAGCGTTTGTGGCTTCGTATGCGGCTAGTGTACTCAGCTAATGCGTAGGGTAAGAGCATATGTCTCAGATATCTGTGCCTTTATAGATCATTCGAATAAAACCTAAAACATATAAATAGGGTCACAAATATTTTTTTTTTTTTGGGACCGTTGTAAGCTCGCCATCCAGATAAACACAGATATATGCATCTGCATATTGTATACAACGTTTAGTATAATTTTTAGTATAGTGCAAACCTCATAGGGGTGATTATATTCGTTATTATGAACAACTTTTGTTCAGAGTGGATGACACGAACATTTTATCACCTGTGCCACATATTTTGTCGAAGACTAATTGCAATTTAGAATGGAACAACTGATTTTTTAAAGAAATTTCACAAAGCTAAAGTCTTCATAATAACTAATAGAGTCCCTAAGAGTTATCTCTCCCTAAAGTGATGGCACTAGACTAAAAATAACCTTGAATACGACCCACTATCAAGTCAAAAGTAAGTGTTTATAATCTATTAAACAAGACCAGGATAACTGTATTCCGTGTAGTTAAATCCGATCAAAACGAGGATAAATCCAAAGTGAAATCCAAATATGCGCGCTCACCTGCAACTAAAATCCAGCGAATTACATCCGTACTCACTCGATTCAATTTAAGCACGCCGGGTACTCGCTGCCAACAGGATCAAATTAAAATAGAAGCAGTTAGACAAGTTAAAACTAAATTAACTTTATACAGCCCGACTAAAACGATTTTCATGTACGGCAAAATATTTGGAGCCGAAAACTGAAGTTACTGAAAATGTCAGGTGACTGACTTGTGTCGTTTGGATGTGGGTGAAAGTGGGTAAAAGAATCCGTTTTATTTTCGGTGTTATTTACTTTAGAAGTTTTCATGCCATAGGGTTGGCAGACCTGTGTTTGGACGACAAATCTACTATGTAGAAAGATTTTTATTATTCTTGTAGTAGGAAAGCAGAATCTGGCTCAGTGACGTGTCATTGGAGCGGCCGCGGCCAAACAGTGGACTATGGCAGGCTGATGATGATAGTTTAGAAAGGATGTGTTGTGAAATATACGAATTTAGTACCCGTTTGTCCCAACGCGAGACAAGCGTGAAGTTAGAGAGATAGGTAGATATTGTTGATTTGACAAGAAGGAACAAATATTTTATGTTGGCAAACACTTAAACAATTGTTACTGTTTTACAACATGTTCTGACAGGTTCATACTTAATAATATCCATCTGGTGATTGAGCTAACACAATGGATTTTGACCATTACTTAGCAGACATTAGTGGATAAAATGCCTTACTACTGTTATCTACTTAAAACAATTTCAACGATCAACCAACGATAAAAAATTACCTGAATATTATTGGTTCGCAAAGCAATTTCAGTTTATAGTCGGCATTCGTTCTTTAAAGATAAATGTAATATCGCTCGATGATGGCATGATTAATGTTTTTATTAACAGCGAAAAGTAAACTTCGGTTATTGCTTGTTTTCAATAAGTTTACGCAAATAGTAATCAATTCACAACATAGGTTATTATGAAATTTACTCTTATATTAAAATAGGGTATTTGACTAAAAAAATCGAATTAATCCGTCAGTTAGATTATCGAAAAATATTGGATACGTATTTTTTGTTTTATCAAATCAGTAAAAAATTACGAAGATAAAACGCATCAAAGATGGAGAAACGCCTAGGAGTGGGGGCTTGTAACGTCACTTGCCAGTAAAAAGTGTACTGGCAAGTGACGTCATACGAGTTTTCAGCGATGTTTGTCGTCTTCATTTTTTGTTTACGTGACTAAAGAAAATATACGTGTCCAATATTTTTTGGAAATCTATCTGACGAACTAATTCAATTTTTTTAGTCAGATATGGAATATTGTGCAATAGGGTATTGCACAATATTCCATATCTGTGAAATACGTGTCAGTATAAAATGTTCAAAACTATTTTTTATAGACTCAAGCCTTTTTCCGCGAAGAGTTAAGCAGAGATGTAAATATTACACCCACATATCGACATGAATTCTCAAGTCCTACGTAATAGGGGGCGAGCCTATTGCCGTTACCGGGCACATCACCAGACTCCGTGCTGCTATTAAGAAATCGGAAAAACTCAGTAACACTTTTGTCCGACCCGGGAATCAACCACAGGATCTCCAATCAACAGACGCATACGCAATCCACTGGACCACGGAGGCGGTCAAGTAAAACTAAGTGGTATAAAAAGTCATGTGAAGGATAGTTAGTATAAGGATGTGCCATAAGACAGTTAACCACACGGCATAGCAAAGCCGAAAGATCATTAGCATTTCTCGGTACACTGGTAGATCCTGGAATATCCCGTGGTATACCAAAGAATACTTTTCGTATCAATCAAGCAAACACTTTAAGACGTCTTCGTCTACTGAGCATTTGCGTCACTGAACCAATGCAGCAACAGGCTAAATTAAATCTTCTTTAAATTAATTTATGGTCATATTCCATTACTTTCTTCCAGACTACATGAAGTACGCGACTCAGGCTGTCTTGTTATCACATAGAAGGTTACGTAAGACGCTTCGCTGTATCCATAACGAAGTAAAAAAATTTTTCCTAAGTTCTGTGTAACAAGTACGAAAACATTTCATCCCACTGTTATCTCAGTAGGATCTTAGTTTTTCCCCTTATTTATGTTTTTAGTGTAACTAGATCTGACAAACAGCTTTTCCACTGTTCTCTTAACTTCAGACCTTTGTAAACTTGTTATTTTTTTTATTTAAAACGAACCTTTGCTATGGCGTGTTACGTTAAAAACATCTCTGCGGTACCCAAATAAATATTTCCTCTCACAAACGTTCAGCTCTTTAACAAATTTCGATACGCTTGAATCGTTAAAATACGCGCGAACACATTACACAATTAACAAGAATTACGATAGCACCCAAACATAAAAATACTTGGGCGGTCCGTTCTAAATAAACTCATACATATTCAATTATGTGATTCTGCTTTGCCACGCGATTCGGCGATTGCTTACCGCTGCGATTGGCGATTACTACCGGATGGTTGTGTACTCGTTCGATATACGAAGCACATGTTAGCACGATCTAGTGTGTGGTCCAATGTGAAACAAATAGTGGTGAACGTTACTAGAACAAATGTGCTAGCAAGCAATGCATAGTAAAGTGTAAAACCTAAAGATAAGTTGCATCGCAGAAAACTGCGAAGTTGTCGACGCGTCGTCGTTAAATAACAATTCGTGATTGACGGCCAATAGAACCAAATTTCACTATATTTTTTTCAAATTTTATCGAAGTCTTAACGAAAACTCCAAAGCGCTAGGAAAAGATCCCGATCTCAACCTTTCAAACATTCCACCAATAGAAACAAGAACAGTGGTGGCAGGCGTGCAGATTACTTATCCTGACTGATCGCAGAGCCTAAACTACTAAAGCTGGAAACATGTTTGTTAGCTTAATGATAGGTATAGACACATTCTAAGGAAGGACTTTTTTGATGTGATATCTACTCCTAAGGAATATAGGCTCTGAAATTTGAAATGCCGCTGATTTTAAAGCTAATAAGTGCTATGAGAAAAACAAATCTTAAATTAATATATAAGGCTGAAGAGTTTGTTTGTTTGTTTGGTTGAACGCGCTAATCTCAGGAACTACTGGACCAATTTGAAAAATTCCACCGCGGGCATCCTCTAGTTACTTATCTTCTTTCTCTTAGCGTTATCCCAGTTTCAATCTGGGGTCCGCTTACTAGTTTAACCGGATTTGGCTGAATATTAGCTTTTCCACAGAGCGACTGCCTGTCTGACCTCCGCAAGAAGGGATAGCGATATTCCATGGTTTATTAGACTAGTGTCAGTTTATTTAGAAGGTACTGAAGCCCTGTAACGACTGTCAAAGATCTTCATGACAACCGGGACCGACGGCTTAACGTGCTCTCCGAGGCACGGGACAAACGATAATTAACAATTCAATATGCACATAACACCGAAAAGTCATTGGTGCGCGCAGTGGATTCGAACCCGATACCCTCTGCATGGCAGTCTGTTGGTATCTCCACTAGGCTATCGCTGCCTTTTCTCTATCCTCTAGTTACTTATAAAGATAAAAAATGTTCTTCAATCTATTTTGGTCAATGTAACCACAATACGAGTACTTAATACATCATCTAAAACATTAATAGATTAATACTAAGCAGTCTCAGGATTAACTCCCTGGAGTAATGTTTGGATTATCATAGTTTAGCTTCAGAGCCATGAGAGTTATATATTCTGCTGGATTTGAGAACTAGGCTTATCTTCGTGTACTGCCAAATCTATCTTTAATGTATTCTTAAATGCTCCGTTGTCAGATTGATTAAGAATACGAGTGTTACTATACCATTTTATTCCATGGTGTGGTGACTGATTATGAAGACAAATGTCTATACAATTGTGTAGTTAATATTATTTATAGTATACGTTTCAGTAGTTTCCTGTTCGATTGAATTGAATTAGAAGATAATATTTTTTTACATTTGATACCGACGCCATTCAGGCGTCATATTCGTTCAGTTGAGATAACGTAAAGAATCTCACAATACAACCACAGATTATCCAAATATGTTCAGCCATTGAGAAGCTAAGGTGGAACACAAAAGCTCACTGACTTACATGGAAAGAGAAAGGAAGAAGGAAAGAACATCCACATTCTTAACTTGATGTTACTATATTATTATTAATCAATCTTATACAAAAGCTGACACACTTTCCTAGCATACATAACAGTTTTCTTAGGACATCCTAGGCTTTCAACAATGTCTATCTAAATAATAGATCCAAGGTTAAGCGTGGGTGGCCATTAAACAAATTCTTGTCTTCCCACGCTGGGATCGTGTTACTGCTAATATTTAAGCAGACAATGCCAACAGTCTTATAATCTGTTTCTGTGTGTATTTTTATGGCTTGTTTCGGAGTGGCAACAAATCTTTTTTCCTATTCTTGGCTTTGCTCACAACCTGTTTGATTGCTATTTTGAGAATTTCAAGCTTTGTACTTGGCTTGACCTATTTTTAAGTTTGATTGTAGCTATTTGACTGGCTGTGACTTCGTAGTTTCAAGTTCTGAAACGAATGCACCGATTATTATGCGAATGTTTTTTTTGTAGTAGGTAAACCTGTCGTGGTAGACACAGTCCCTAGCTAAAATTTATTGAAGTCTACTTAAGCAATTAAAACGTATAACCTCGTCTGAGGATTGAACCATACTACACCCACCATCGTCCACCGTCCGTGTGGTGACGGATTAAGAATACGGATTGTCACCACCCCATATCATCCCATGGATGTCGTAAGAGCCGACAGAGGGAGCATAATTATGCAAAGAACAGCACTGTAACAAAAGGAAAACTTGATTCAAACCCTATACCAACCCGTTTGGCCAGCGTGGTATAGTAGGCCAATTCTGCTTGCCTAGGCCTCTCCTTTGAAAGGAGGAATTGGCAGCAGTGGACTGTTAAAGGCTGATGATGATGACACCCAGCACAGTGTTAAAAATTAAGATGACCGCTTAAACCACTACGCCATCAGTGCACTCGATCATTGTGTTGTTCCCATGACTTTGTTTTACGTTTACTTTTTGTGTGAGTATATGGCTAACTCTGGTGTCGGAGTTTTCTGACCACCCATGGACCTCCGACTTAGTCTAATAATTCTTGTCCTAAAACAAGAACCGGGATCGACGGCTTTGTGTGCAAGAAGCACGGTAGTGCTCTGCCTAACGAGCGGTCACCCATCCAAATGGTAACCTGTGCAAGGGTTGCTTAACTTTTACGATCATCAAGTCACGCCTATAACTATGTTCGTGCTACCGGTTTACAAAATTGTGTTGAATAATTTAATAATATACGGCAGTAAAGTTTTGTTGCCACATCCGGGTTCTGGTGTTTATGGGTAAAACTTTTTAGAGCCTCTAAATAAGAGATGGTAATCATATAGGTGAGATAATATCATAATTTGTACGGAGAATACTATAATACTGAAAATACGGTCATGCTATAGATTCAGTAATACATATATCTTCTTCTTTTCTGTCAAGTTTTTGCGTCATGTACTGATGCGTTTTGGAAATAAAAATACGTATTTCTAGGCTGAAATAGGTTTTTGGGTAAGTTGTATATCCAAGAACTTATTTACTTTAGTTGAGTCGGCTTATTTACTATTTTTAAAGAACAGGTCTTTTCTTAATGTTCTGGGTCAAGCCAATTTTGAATAAGGCTTACAGTTTGTGAAGTTGGGACTTATTCAGTGAGAAGCTTGGCTCTGCACGAGACGTTATTGCTATTTGACAGTCCAAGCCATTATTATGTTTTAGTCTTGGCAACATTTTGCTTTAAAATCGTTTTTGAAGGGATTCTATTTTGAACGATCAACATAAAAGAGGCTGAAAAGACGATGAAAGATGAAATAATGGAATTTGCACACAGTCATCTCGAGTCGTCGAGGGCAATATACGGTATTATAACGTAAGTTTCAAATTATTACGCGATTTATACCCGTTATATAAATATTACTATGTACACACAGTTATTATTTCTTTTAAATTAAGGCTGGTGTAGATGTTTATCAACATATCAACAACAACATTTTATCAACATAAGGCAGTGATAGCCTAGTGGAGATACCAAAAGACGGCCATGCAGAGGGTATCGGGTTCGAATCCACGGCGCGCACCACTGACTTTTCGGAGTTATGTGCGTATTGAATTGTTAAGCCGTATACAGACTTTGCGAGGCATGCGCTACGAACGGCGCACAGCGCATGCCTCGCAAAGTCTGTATCCACCTTTAATTATCGCTTGTCTCGTGCCTCGGAGAGCACGTTAAGCCGTCGGTCCCGGCTGTCATGAAGATCTTTGACTGTCGTTATACAAGCAGTAGCTCTAAAATAAACTGACACAAAGCTTGTAAAATTTCATTTTTTAATATTTAGGCAAGTTCGCTCACATCTCGACTCTCAGACCCATCATCGACTATGCGTAACGATATTTACGTCCCACAGTAACGGACCGGTACGTTACTAGCGTGTGTTAGGCAAGTTAGTGTGTGTTAGGCAAGTTCGCTCACATCTCGACTCTCAGACCCATCATCGACTATGCGTAACGATATTTACGTCCCACAGTAACGGACCGGTACGTTACTAGCGTGTGTTAGGCAAGTTAGTGTGTGTTAGGCAAATTCGCTCACATCTCGACTCTCAGACCCATCATCGACTATGCGTAACGATATTTACGTCCCACAGTAACGGACCGGTACGTTACTAGCGTGTGTTAGGCAAGTTAGTGTGTGTTAGGCAAGTTCGCGCACATCTCGACTCTCAGACCCATCATCGACTATGCGTAACGATATTTACGTCCCACAGTAACGGACCGGTACGTTACTAGCGTGTGTTAGGCAAGTTAGTGTGTGTTAGGCAAGTTCGCTCACATCTCGACACTCAGACCCATCATCGACTATGCGTAACGATATTTACGTCCCACAGTAACGGACCGGTACTTTACTAGCGTGTGTTAGGCAAGTTAATGTGTGTTAGGCAAGTTCGCTCACATCTCGACTCTCAGACCCATCATCGACTATGCGTAACGATATTTACGTCCCACAGTAACGGACCGGTACTTTACTAGCGTGTGTTAGGCAAGTTAATGTGTGTTAGACAAGTTCGCTCACGTCCCAACGCTCAGACCGATCATCGTATGCGTAACAGTGTATACGTCCCACAGTAACGGACCGGTACGTTACTGATTTGTTATACACAATACTTGTGCACCGCTGGATATTTGGGTATTGGAAAAATGTATTGTATGTGAGGCAATTTAGCTTCAGTTGCCAGTCACCTGATGTAATAGAAGCTTTCTTAGTTTCATTGTTATATATTATACTAGGCTAGCTATATTCAGATGGGCTTGGTTGCTTGGCCTGGATATATTGCCTTGACGTTGATTAAATAATATTGCACGGTACAGCTGTATATCTATTAAAATCACTCTTATATTATAAGCTCCAATATGAGTTTTGGTTTAAATATCGGCATTTAGTCACATTGAAGTGAAAAGCTCAAGAAATTTGGAGTAATTTGTCACTCTGAAATTATAATGCGGACTAAGTTCAACCATCTATATAATGTGTATATTCATCGCTACTAAACATCACAATTAAAAAAAATACGCGTCCTATCCGCATAATAAAACTAAAAGTATTAATAAGTACCTGGCTATATAATATTACTTATATGTCCTTTACGAAACCTTACAACGCTTTTGCCAAATAACTTGAACATCAAATCTCTTACCCACGCTGTGATAATACAAATTAACGGAGTAAATTACCAATCAAGACGCTTTGGTCAGACGACGTGATAAGCCATTAAAACCAGAGCAAACATTTTTGAACGCAAACCGCGTAGAACCACACACAGATACACAGTTTAATATTGGACATATAGGCACTCGAAACCAAATAGATTCGGTCGGTCCAAGTACACTCTTCTCACTCAAAGTCAAAGCCAAAATCATATATTCACTTAGGACACCATGCAACGCTTATGAACAAAATTCATGTTAATTCCCTTTAATGATTATAAATTTACTGCCAAGTCTGCAATGCAATATGTTGTGTATGCGTCAATAATGCAGAACGACGAATCACGAGAAAGAACGGGCAATAAAACTCATGGTGACTCTATTTTGAATCGCTAATATAATGGACAAATATTTTATTTTTGTAAGGAGCTGCAGCAACTGTTTCACATTGTAAGTTATCTATGTATGTTATCTATGTATGTATCCTATTCGTGAAAAAGTTAATATCTGCTAATATCATACCAAATCAGTATATTATGTTTTGAACGAAGAATGAATTCGAAGTATGACATGTCTTTCGAGAATATAATCTAGAACTATCAGACATATATTATGGAAATTGCCTCACAATGTTTTCTTCACTGGTTAGCAACCGTTCCTTAGCAATTTGATACAGGCATAACATCGGAAAGTTATTGGTAGCTGTCATGAATTTGAACCCGAGTCCCTGTGTGTATTAATCTGCTGACCTCACTACTAGGCTATCGCTGAAATCTTACAGTGAACTGTTAAATAAAGTTTAATTAAGCAACTGTAAGGCGCGCTTGCAGAAAAATACAACGTACATCTCGGAGTCTTTTTTTCTCATTTTTCTACTAACACGTAGAAAATGTATTTGCAATTTAATGAAAGTCTTTGTAAATGTTTTCAATGGATAAACAAAGCGTTTTCATTCTGGTTTGCTTTTATAACAGAGAACTTACGTAAGTCCAAGCTACAAGGCATAGCTTGGACTTACGTAAGTTCTCTGTTATCCACTCCCACGTCCAGCCCGAGCGACTGTTATGGCCTTGTACGTCCGGATACGCGCAGCCATGATTCGGGTGTCGCCGCGCTCGCATGTTGTAACATAAAACCTACATAGCTACTTAACTATAATAGCTAGAATAAAGACAAAAACTGCAAAAAAAAATTAAAAGTATGCCAATTAAAACTATGTATGTCTTAAGATCTTTAAACTTAATTTAAGCTGTTAAAAACAGGTGTGAACATTGAGTTCAGTCAAAAATAAACGTGTTACTTTTATTTATTCATACCGTAACTAAAAAGTATTGTTAATTTTACAAATAAAACAATGTCATAAGAAACTAGACGTATGTACCTTTCGAATGATGCATAAATGTTTATGTTTAATTATCGCTAAGTAGTTCAATAAATCAAAACAAAACACCTCTCTTGTTAATTTTATCGCAGTATCTCGGGCGCTTTCGTCTCGCTCGCGAAGGCAAAATATAAGCAATATGGCCGCTTATCTAAGGATTCGTCCACACTTTGTAATTTACGCAACTTAAAAATAGGTAGTCATATTTTTTTTTGTAGTTTGGGTTTTAAATTAAACACCAATAATAAATTTGTACAATATATATTATAAATGTGTAAATCGAATTACATAAAAGGAAATATAAATCTGATGTAAAATTCATCATCAGTTGGTGATCTAAACGAGTTGTATGTATTAATTTAAGCCAACAATCGAATTAAGGACAACAAATTTAATAATGACTTACAAACTCATAACAGTGCAGCTTCAAGCAAATAACAAAATGCACATGCACATACTATGAAGAAATAAATATTTTCAAAACCAACTATGACAATAAACAAATGAGCACAATACATAAGGTATTTATAGTATTATTATATCGAGAAATACATAATATTGTGTAAGTTTATGAATTATTATCAATAAATCACAAAACTATACTTAGTGATATGAAATAGTAGAACATATCCTCTAGGTTAGAAAACGAAGTTAAAAAGAGAGCAAAATTATATTATTAGTAAGTATATCACAAGAAAATTAGAGCATAACAAAACACCACCAAACAAACACCACAAACCAAAACAAAAAACTCAACATCCAAAACCGCAAAAAATAACAAAGCAAAAAATATTGCAAACATATTTTGCTGTTTGTACCGACCCTTATTGTGAACCATTATAGTTACGTCCTTGGGTACTATACTACCCATATCAAAAAACCTGAGGAACACAATTACATTTTTAATCAATCTTCTGTGTTTATTGTATATTTATGACAGTAAAGTACATTATTGTGATTATTACGAAATGTTGATCGTTGTATTAATGTTATTTCACTGAAAAACAAGTAAACAGAGCTAAATTTAGGCCGAAAAGTTAGGGCCGCCATTTTTTTCGACACAGTTGTAGTTTGAAAACGAAATATAACTTGATTTTACTCACAGTAGTGTAATATGTATACGTAATTATAAAATACAAATCATCTAGTTTATTTGTATGTATAATAATCTAAGAAACAATTAGTGAAACTTAAGTACTTACGACATTACTTGGCTGGTACTCCAAAACACATGTTGCGAAATATGCACTAAAGAAAATATTTTTTATTCATTTGTCAAGGTTTTTTACACTGCCATCTCGTATTTAAATGGTAAAATAGTTATTCAACTGTTGATACCAAACACCAAAAATTAAAAAAATACCGCTAATTGTCCTTAGATGGCAGTTTTTAAAAATTTGGTGCTTTGGGTACTCTGGTAACCGGGACGTACAACGCTACTTTGTGTTTGGGTACCGTTGTACCCATGGACGTTCAAGTAGTTATAAAAGCGAACCAGAATGAAAACGCTTACCGTGGATTGCAATACTTATAAGATAATTTCTTCATACAAACATTACACTCATATTGCCCGTTTTATTTCGATGCTTAGGATGCACCTTGCTTTTAATACTCATTATCTTTAATTATTGCTTAATATCTTATTATGGAATAATTTAAACCATATTTTTCAAAGACACCTCTCTCAATAGGTGTCGCTCGCGAGTACTTATTATACCCAGGCCCAAAATAACAATTTAAGGACCTCACAAAGTGTTTTATCGTGTGGATGGAATCAAAAAGATCTAGCAGTTTAGACCAGCGAGATAACCGCTGAAACCGTCATACACCTATAATATAGCACGTAAAAGGATGCCGACTCTAATCTATATACTTAATTATATAAATGTGAAACCGCTGAAAATATAAAGATGATATTTGGCAGGGAACGGCTTTCGCGAAAGGGCTGGATTTAGAAGGTCTCGTAAGTTTGTATGAAAGTAAAGATATAATGTAAAATTTGTCTGCGGGCGAAGCTGCGGCAACAGCTAATATTCCATAAAGTATAAACTGATTATTCGCTCAAACATAACTGTAGTCCCGCATAATGTCAATCATAATGCTCAAAGTATTTGATGCTTGATTATATAGCCAAAATTTTTACAGCTGAATAATTTTGACGTCAACATGTCGTGCGCGATTACCGACAAGATTATCGTTAAAACATCTCGATGTTCGTCGGATACGTTGTAATTACTATACCCCATCAAGTATTGGTTTTGCGAAAGCAATGAATGGAGACCAGATTTTATCGAGGCAGCGGAGTGACATTCCACTCAGTGAGGAAAATTGTACATTAAATTTACTTTTTTGTGACTTGCAATTGTTAATCGCGTAATTTATAAATAACTTGCTTCTGCCTGCGGCTTTGCCCGCGTGGGATCGATTATCGGGAGAACAAGTAGCCCAACTAGCTCCACATAAGATACAAATGAATTTTTGTGAAGCGCATAAAAGAACTTGACGTCAGCTGTGTAAATAAGTCTAGAAAACTAAAATATTTTACGTTCCCACTCAGCACAATTTCAATTCATTTTTTTTTTCATTTATTTATGGAGTTGATGTCAATTGTTTTTTTCGTGGCGGTCAGTATTATTGGTTATGCTAACGAATTAAAAAATCCTGCAAAATGTGCGACTGTAACCACACACACCGACCGGGCGTCATCCGGCTGAGGAATAGGTTATTATTGTAGTTTATGACAGAGATTATAGGCTCAGATTTGTATAAAGCCACCTGTCTACGCATGAGTATATTTAAATTCTCATAAAAGTCATACACTGGATGTTGCCGAAATGAAAGTGTAACCTATAGATATGTGCCTATAGATAGATACGTAAATAAATACGTCTTTATCGATAATGACATTGATAATTACTAACAAAATCCTTGAAGCACAACACTGAATTTACAGCTCGCAAGTGTGATGTTGGAACCTTAGGCTCTAATAAGAGAAACAACTGTTTACGGTATCGTGTCGTTTATTAGACTAACTCATAATGAATTCAAATATAATACTAATAAAATAATGCTTACATAGCTAAGTGCGGGTACAGTCGCATACATACTTTCTAACATTATAATTATTACACACTTCACCTCCCGGGGGCGAAGAAAAAAAAATGTAACATTGGGACATTTTTTTTTTTAATATAACATTAGACTATCAGCTGATATAATAATAAAAAAACTAACCTAAACTCGTATATGACTAATAAACAATTTTAAACGCCAATTTAAAATATAAAACAAAATGATACTTATACAATACAAAACAAATAATATGTGTCAAATATTATTCATAAAAAGGTTTGGTCCTATTTTTATGAACTATTTCTTCCTTATTCGAATTATTCTTAATTCTAACATTACATCCTAAGTCTTTTACAACTATATACGGTCCTTTATAAAGGGGATCTAGTTTTCGACCTGTTTCTATCTTAATTAGTATTAAATCTCCTACATTATATTTAACAGGATTCATCGAAATGTCATACTTAGATTTTCGCTTATGTTTATTAGTTATTAATTTATGTTTAGCTTCAGTTTGAGCTAACTGTAGTCTATATTTCAATTGCAATGGATAACTATCGACATTATATAATGGTTCTACTTGATCAGTTAAATTAGAAGGTATATTACATACTTTACCAAATACTAATTCGTGTGGCGTGTAATTTGTTTCCGAATGAACAGTATTATTAAAACCGAAACACCAGAAAGATAACCAATGACTCCAAGTTTCCGGGTGATTGCTACATTGAATTCTTAGGAAGGAACCTAACACTTTATGGGTGTTTTCTAACGCGCCTATTGACTCGTGGTGGTAAGCAGTCGATGATAGTTTTTCTATATTCAAGATCTTACAAACCTGTTCCATTGTCGACGAAATAAACTCCGTCCCTCGATCTGTGGCTATTACCTTAGGAATACCAAATATTAGAATAAAATGACGTACGAATGCATCAGCAATGGACGTAGTTTCTTTATTTGCTAAAGGAATTGCTTGTACGAATTTTGACAATTCGCATTGTATAGTTAAAATATAAGAATGATCATCTATGTCCTTATCTAAGGGTCCAACTACATCCAGGTATACTTTTTCAAAGGCCGAAGATGCCGTAGTGGTAATCTCCATCGGCTCTTTAATATAACGACTATGTTTCATTTTCTGACACATCGGGCATTTACGTACAAATTCTTGTACATCTTTTTCAATACTAGGCCAAAAATATCGTTTCTTAATGGTGTTTATCATCCTGCGCATACCAGCATGTCCGCTAGAAGGCAGCAAATGAAAATCATTCATAATAAGAGTTTTCTCTTTATCATCCATTATTCTTTTAACACCTCGCAATATACATAAACGGGGACCGGTCCAATTATTCAATGACTTAAATTCATTGCAAATATTTTTAATAAATTCTATATTTTGTTCATCTTTAACGATACAAACTTCTTCAACGCCTATCTTTCTACAAAATAAACTTAATTTCTGCACAAATTCGACTCGCGAGAAGTGCGCCTTGAAATTAAGATTAATGTATAAATGTCTCATACTTGATCTAAAAGCAAAACACTCCATTTCGGTAGTAATCATATTTTTCGCTCTCAGTTTATCTAATATTTTCCCATCCATAAACATCATCTCAACTGTATAACGCGGTTTTCTTAATATATCCACGACTCTTGGTTGATCAGGCCAATTGTCTTTAGATTTATTAAGATCCACGTTCCCTTTTAAAACTTCTCTTTCATTCATTTCATCCATCCTTTTCTTCTGTGCTCTAGTCATCACATTCATTACTTGTTCATGCATCTGCTTTAACTCATCTGATGTCATACTAACTCTCGATAAAGCATCTGCTACTGCATTCTCTTTGCCCTTAATGTAAACAATTTTGTATTTATATTCCTCTAAAGCAAGTCTAAATTTAAGTAGTCTATTAGAAGGATCTTTAATACCAAAAAGATACACTAAAGGCTTGTGGTCTGTCATTAATGTAAAATTTCTGCCGTAAATATAAGGCCTAAAGTACTTCACAGCCCAAACAATAGCCAAAAGTTCCTTTTGGATTGTTGGGTAGTTTCTTTCGGCTTTATTTAATGGCCTACTAGCATAAGCTACGGGTCTCAAATCTCTGTTACATAAGACTGCACCGATAGCGACACCTGATGCATCTGTTTGTACTACGAATTCATTGTTTGTTGAAAAATCAGGATATTGCAATATTGGCGGTGATATCAAAGACTTTTTTAAAATATCGAACGCTTTTTGACATTCATTAGTCCATATAAATGGTTCGTTTTTCCTGGATAATTTAATTAAAGGCATCGTAATATCAGCAAAAGATTTTATAAATTTACGATAATAATTGCAGAACGCTACAAATCGCTTGGCATCGTCTGAATTTTTAGGTATAGGATAATTTTGAAGAATTTTGATCTTATTTGGGTCAGGAGAAACGCCTTTGTCAGAAACAACGTGCCCTAAATACAAAAGTTCCTTTTTCAAAAATTCACATTTATGGGGATTTAATTTTAAATTTACTTTTCTAAGTCTTTCCATCACGCTTATTAAATTTTGATTATGCGAGCTTAAATTACGTCCAAATATTATAAGATCATCTAAATAAATGAAACATTTCTCAAATGCAAGGCCTGACATGGCAACAGACATCATTCGACTGAACGAACTGGGACTAACCTTAAGACCCATAGGTAATCTTTTCATTTGGTACTGTCCTGAGCTAGTTGTAAATGCCGTATACTTACGACTCTCAGGAGTCAAGGTCACTTGGAAGTAACCTTGGTGAAGGTCAAGGTGACTAAAATAAATTGCTCCAGAAAGCGAGTCTAAGATCTCATTTATGTTCGGTAAGGGGAATTTATCATCTACTACAAGATCGTTTAATTTCCTATAATCAACTACTAGCCTCCATTTATTATTTTGACCTTCAACACTTTTCTTTGGAACTAACAGTATTGGACTGGACCATTCACTATTACATTCCTCTATGATGTCATTTGCTTTCAAATTTTTTATTTGGTTTTCGATTTCAGGCTTTAAGGCTTGTGGTAAACGGTATGGTTTTACATATACTGGAGAAATATTTGGTTTAACAGTAGTGGATTGTTGATAAATATTTGTGGTCGTTAACTTATCACCTTCTATATGAAACACATCTGCATACTTTGCACAAATGGCCTCAATGCTTTTCTGTTCTTCATTGTGCAAATGAGATAAATTTAGTTCGTGTAGTAACTTTTGAACTCTATCAACATTAATATTGATTTTATCAAATGTACAAATATTATAGTTATCTAAAGAGTGCAATTCTGGTGTAAAAGAAGCTAACTCTACGTCTTGTTCAGTAACATTTAATATCTTAATAGGAATCCTATTATTTTTTACTCTAGTGATTTCATTAGCTAAAAATACATCTTTGCTTAATTCTTTTCCACAAACAACAACATCACCACGTATACATTCATTCACATAAATAAAGTGTATTGATTCTGATCGAGCAGGAATAAGTAAGACTTCTTTATTTTTATCAACATCGTTAATCAATTTCAAGGAATAAGTAAAGTTGTCTATATATAAAGTAACCAAATTTGTGTGCAAATTAATGTTGGCTTCATATTTTAACAGAAAATCTAACCCTAAAATACCATCAGCCTTTAACGGTAACGACTCAAAAACTGAAAATTTATGGTTAAACTGTACATTGTTACTGGTTTTTAAAGTTAAATTTACCAATCCTTTAGCTCTGGTCTGTCCACCTATGCCATTTATTAACGTATTATCTCTGTGTACGGGCGTGTTAAAAGGAATTGCTTCACTTTTTATAACAGACAGTGAGGCACCAGTATCAATAAGCCAATAATATTTTATGTTATTAATGTACAATGCCACGTACTTTGTGTTTTCATTGCATGATAAGATGGTGTTCTTAAGATCGAAAAAACTGAATCGGATTAGTATTTGATTGTTCACTACTTTGAGGCTCCTCTACATTGTACTCAACTGCATATAAATTTCGATTTTGAGAGTTATTTTTACTTGGTGTAAAAATCCTACCTCTGCTACTATAAAAAGGTCTACGATTGGCATGATTTACTCTCAAGTTATTATTAAAATTATTTCCTCTATAGTTATTATAACTAGCGCGCCCCATTCCACGCTGATATCCGTAATTAATATTACGTTGACCACGAAACAAGTTTGAGTTTTGGCCATAATTGTGACTACCACGGTGACCGCGATTAACACTAAAGTGCCTATTGTTAAAGAAAGTACGTCCTTGCTTTGATACATGCATGAGGTTACCTTGTGGTGGAGCAGGCCTGTCCTCGTCTTTGGCAGCCTGTATTGCTTCTTTCAAACTGCTATAATTTCGCGACGTGATGATTGTAGATACTCGCGAGCTGCGCAGTCCGTCTGAAAATGTTTTTATCGCAGATTTTTCATTTATGGGCTTAAGTACAGAATAAGCACTCGAGTTCCCATCAGCTTGCGAAATCGTCATGTCAGTAAACAACTGCTCTATTTCCTTACCATATTCTTCGATGCTCTTTTGACCTTGTCTCATAGACTGTAACCGGGACTGAATAGCCGTATACGACTTTTTTGTTATTAAATTATTACGTATATCTCTAATCAAGTCGTCAACCTTCTCACATTTATTAGAAATACGTAATTTCGCGTTTTCTGAAAGTCTATTCTTTAAGACGAAAACTATCAGTAAGGACTTACCTTCGTCGTCGAGCATATCCGCGTACATTTCTATAGAGTCAATCATTCTCTTAGTGGTGTTCTCAGTATCATCCATTACTGGAATTAAATTACATGCCACTTTTAAATCAAACTCCATTTTGTTAGTTTTAATTGAGATTGGAAAAACACATAAATTTTTTATCTCGTCATACAATAGTTGACACCTCTTAAAAATGTCTTTGCTTAATTGAGCTACTTCTGTATCGCTACTCCTCTCTAAAACTAATAATAATGATTGGCATTTCTCAAAAATAACATTTGTTTCATTCAATTTAGTTTCAATAGTACGACCTTTATACCTACTTTGACCTCTTTTTACTAAATATTTTCGTATTTCACATAACAAATCATAACATTCTTTTAAACTTTCTATCATTATGTATCTATAATTTTAAAATATTGTACCTATAATAATTCATAACTACGTAAAACTTAATTCTATTTCGTAACATACAGACATGAAATGTAACGCGTAAGCAGTTTTTGCAGCACGGTATCATGTTCGCGGCGTATCCGTGCGCCGTTTAGTCAATTATAATTATTAGCGTAATGAAATTTGATCACTGTCTTTACACATTTTACTTAAAATTGTCATTAGAAAACCAAATTAACTGCTCAAATATATTCTAAATTGTTTAAATACCACTCACACTTTCAAATATTGTCATAGTTTATTGAAAATGACAGCACTTTATCATACTAAATGCACGCAATATTCTAAAACACTCACTTATTTAGGTACGCCGTATTGCTTACGTGGTGGTCTCCTCGACGCTGCGGCCCCTGGCCCGTAATGATGACCTGATGCGGGCTACAGTTTTCATACCCAATTCTTCTTGAATAAGGCGTCGATGGCATTCCTTGTACAGCTTACATCCGAAAAATATAACAACAACCAAAACCAGGGCCAAAACAATATACGTTACAATGCTCATGCTTCTTAAGTGGTTGCCAAAATTTTCCAATTGAGCCGAATTGTCGCCAGCGGCATTTTGGTTCAGGAACACCTCTTCCTTTTCTACTTTCGACTGGCACATCTTTCATTTGTTTCAATCATCTGTACCTAAAAGCTGAAACAGAAAGAAGAGATTCCTTGGCAGAGCCCTGGCAGGGTCGCCATGTGATGTTGGAACCTTAGGCTCTAATAAGAGAAACAACTGTTTACGGTATCGTGTCGTTTATTAGACTAACTCATAATGAATTCAAATATAATACTAATAAAATAATGCTTACATAGCTAAGTGCGGGTACAGTCGCATACATACTTTCTAACATTATAATTATTACACACTTCACAAGTAATTTGACGTCGAAGACAGAGCTAATACTGGTGAACTTGTAACTTTTAAACCACGTAAAACGATTTATCATTGCCCAAGGTTACACACGTAACTTATGCTTTGATGAGACATTTCATTGCTCTTTATAAGCCCGATAAGAAGACAGTATGTTCAAGTACTAACTGACGTGAAAAGGCATTAATTATCAAGATTCGTATTAAAAGCTTAGAAGACAAAATATATTCACTGAATGTTTAATTCATTCACGTCTTGTTTCGCAACAAGATAAAAAGTGACAACTTTTATCCTCAGTATTTTTATATTCTCAAGGTTACTCATATCACAATCGTCACTTGCCTTCAGTAGCCGCGCAATAGAGAGAGCTTACTTCTCCGGGACCTATCTTAACATATTTTTGATCCAACAAAAAAGATAATAAGTCCAAAGTATGTACAAAGCAAATTGCAACTAATGATACCCGAACAAAGAATAAATTGGCTTGAATGTGTAAAGAGGGATTTTTGGAACTCCACTGCTTTAGGGACGCGCAAAGGAAATTCTTTACTATCGTATGTTAAATAAGGTTGTTTTTACATATTTGTTGATCGTAGGAATGTTTTGCTACGTTGTTTCTATCTACTGTGGAGCCATTTGGCTACGTATATACGTAGATGCTATCGAATTTATTTTTATAAAGAGATATTTTACTCTGTAGTTTGCTATAAAATGAAGTTATTGACATTCTAGCTAGTGAAAACTTAATCAAAATCGTGTATTATATCAGTGTCTTTTATTCTAAAATCTGAGAATGTTTTATGATAGGTGTTATCTTAGAACATCATATACACAGAACAGAACAGCTAATGTTCTGCAAGCATAAAAAATCTTAGCAATAATTTTGGAGTACAAAGCAGACTCTAGAGCACCATGGTCTAAATTAACCAGTAACATAAATGTAAGTATACCTATCTGTCCCAGTCACGAATTATTGGAGCATTTACTCCAAGCCTTACGTCCTATTATGATAGAACTGCCAAATTAGGCGCTGCGTGCCTTTATAAGGCAAAATACACACGCAAGCCGAAAAATTAGGCTTTATATCTCCAATTTCGAGTTTACTATCAGATTGGATGGAAACATTTAGGAATTTAATTAATAAAGAAGAAAAAGTAAAAAATATAGAATCTCACCAAATTGGCAGCGATAGCCTTCGAGCCTACGAAACACTAATACTACTACGCGAAGGGTCCTAGGTTCAAATCTACTATGCCACCGCTCATTTATCGAAGTTAAGCGTATACAGCCTCTTTAGTACCTACAGTTATGTTTTCTATAGGAATTCCGTTGTATTAATATTTTTAAATACACGTACGCATTTCAGTGCTGTTATTTGAATATTTGAAAGCCTTCCGAATGATAATAAAATAATGATTATAAGTTAGTCTGTCTCTCTTCTTCTTAGGTATTTTCGTAAATTTTACTTCAGCGAAATACCCGGACCCTTGGGAGGCTTGCGGGGACAAGGGTCTAACATGCATCCTTTTGAGAAATTTAATCCAAAGTATGATGAGCACCCACTGGTGTCTCGGCCGCTCCTATAGCTGTATTTACTTTGTAGACATTGATTCTTAACATTAAATAAAATTTTAAAGGTTTTGTGATTTCAAAAGAACTGTCTAATATGTTTTGTCAAATGCTTATAGTTATTATTGTATAGGACATAATACTTCTACAATTGTTCGTTTTGACGTAGCATTTTCTAGAGTGTACGCAAATTTTATCGATTTGTTTGCTTTACTGAGATTTAATATAAATTGAATGGTCTCGAAACAAAAATTCGAGGACACCTATGTCCAGCAGTGCACTGTAAAAGGCTGTATCAGTCAGTCAATCAGCTGTAAAAACAACATAGTAGGTTAATATCAAACTGATATTTTTGTTTTGTCTATGTTTCTGTTTGTTCAGGGTAATATCTGGTACGGCTTCATAGATTATAATGACATTTTGACTAGAAAAGGAAACAATATGAATCGAACTCACTTAGACTCTAATTATTTTCAGAAACACTTAATAATCCAGCTCATAAAATCTTTTGAACATTACTCAGTTAGTAAGTCCCAAAGAAAAATCTGTTTGCCAAGATACAGAAAATAATATGGGGAACAGCTATTTATAATAATAAGTTGTCAATACCCTTGTACCGAACACCATTTGTCTGAACATCGATAAAACAAAATGGTTACAAATGTTTATTTATATAATATCTTATAAAACTACACAGGTAGAGCGGCTGTCATAGCATCGGGAATAGAATGCAATGCTCGACATGCGTGGCTTACATACCAATGGGACTAAGGCAAGCTATAAATCCTACAGAGTTGAGCTGAGCTGTGCGCCAAAAAAACATCATCATATTCGGATAAACTATGTTGTTTAGCAAGCGATAATTGTTAATTATCGCTTGCTAAACGGTGAAGGAAAACATTGTGAAACTAACCTGAGTGTACTCCATAATTTTCACAAAAGTCATATGCAGTCTGCCAACCCGCACTTAGACAGTGTGATGGACTTTGACTTACCGTTCTCACAGTAAGAAGAGGTCTGTGACCATCAGTGGGACAGTACCTATATATACAGGGCTGATGATAGCACAGTGAGTACTATACTGGTACAGTGGTGACGACCCTAACCGTGACCGCTGACCGAATAAGAATACTAAGTGTCACTATTCATTCTATGGGTGTCTAAGGCTGATTTTAGTCTCACGCTCACCGTCAGCGCTCATAGCTCAGCGCGTAGTTTGTCAGCGCTGAGGCTCAGCGTGGCTCGTTTTAATATCGCACTGACCGTTCTACTGTACAGTCGACGATCAAAATGCGGAGTGCATTAATTATTGCTGCTTTGTACTATCAAACCAAAAAAAACAAAATCGGCGATGACGAAGACTACATGTTCATCCATTGGTTGAGCAGAGAGCCGTTGCAGGAGAATTTGTCTTGTTAGATGGCACTTTAAGGGCTGACAAATGTAAATTCTTTAATTACTTTCGAGTGTCAAATAGAACTTTTGGCGAATTACTGGCAAAGATACAGGATTAACTGGTCCATTGCAGCCTACGAATCGTGCCTATACCACTGATTGAACGACTCATCGATAACTCGACCTGTATCCACTTCGCGATTCGCCATGACTGTACGCGCTGATGGCATCCGCTCTGCTCGACACTAAAACGCTCACTGAAAGCAGAGGCGCTCGAGCGATCGTCAGCGCTGACAGCTACGCGGGGCCGACGCGCGACGCGTACGTCTGCGTAGCTATCAGCGCTGACTACGGTGCGCGCTGATAGCTACGCGTCATCCAAAAACGCTTCCTAGAAGTTCATATATCTCGGCCATCAGCGCTGACAGTGCGCGTGCCGTCAGCGTAAGACTAAAACCAGCCTTAAGTTGCGACTAATAAAAATACACAAAGCAAATCTATACATCTATAAATATAAATAAGTTTGAGTGTCTGTTTGTAATATTGAAATAACCGCTTTTTACTAAATGTATATGGATGTAGCGTCGCCGTGGCTGTTCAACCTCTTCATGGACAGTTGTTTGCAAGATTTAAAAAATGGTTATACTTGCGTCTTCAGCGGAGGAGTTGCAGGAGATGGTAACAATCATGCATGGTGCGTTAGAGAGGAAAGGAATGAAAGTAAATGTAAGTAAAACAAAAGTTATGGTTTTTGAAAAGGAGGAATGCGTTGCGACTTGTAATGTTATGATCGATGGACAGCGAGTGGAGCAAGTGAATGAGTTTGTATATTTAGGTACGCTGTTTACAAGAGATGGTAAGAATGTAGAAGATATTGAAAGAATAGTTAATGCAGGTAATAGAGTGAATGGAGCTCTGAAGGCGTTTATGAATACCCAAAACGTGTCCAAAAAGGCACGTTTGGCTGTCCATAGAGGGGTGTTAGTACCTACTCTTATGTATGGTAGTGATAGTTGGGTATGGCAGAAGAGTCATGAAAGTAGAATAAATGCTGTAGAAATGAGAGCACTGCGAAGTATGTGTGGTGTTTCTTTGACTGACAGAGTAAAGAATTGTGTGATAAGAGAGTGTTGTGGGGTAAAAGAAGATGTAGTGACAAGCATCGAGAAAGGTATGCTAAGATGGTTTGGACACGTGGAGAGGATGGATGACGAAAGACTGACCAAGCAGATATATAAGTGTGGAAGGGACAGGACGAAGGGGAAGACCTAGGCGGACGTTCTCTGACCAGATTGGAGACATCCTAAAAACAGGACAGGTTAGAAGCACCCTGAACAGAAGAGCATGCATGAGGAATCTGATGGGAGTGAATAAAGCAAGAGAGATATGTCAAGATCGTTGCAAATGGCGCTCCGTAGTCTCTGCCTACCCCTCCGGGAAACAGGCGTGAGTCTATGTATGTATGTATGTATATGTATGTTTACATGGTACATATACTGAAATGGACCGACGACCTCGTCAAGATCGCGGGAGGCGGTTGGATGCGGGCGGCTCAAGACTGGTCTGTGTGGAGAACCTTGCGGGAGTACTATGTCCAGCAGTGGACGTCGTTTGGCTGATATGATGATACTGAAATGACATTTTTTACAATTTTTGTCTATCTGTCTGTCTGTTTGTTCTCGCTAATCTCTGGAACGGCTAAACCGATTTTAAAGGGACTTTCACTGGTGGATAGCTGATGTACAAAGGAGTAACTTAGGCTATAAATTAACCGGATACGCGAAGTAGTTTTCTCAGGACGCGGGTGAAACCGCGGGAAACAGCTAGTAGTATACATAAGAAAAGACGGAAAATTCGAAAACAAACACTATACCAACCCATCTGGCAAGTGTGGTATTTATAGTACGCCAATCCCTCCTATGGGCTCACGATGCGTTGGTGACTCAAATTAGGCGAGGCTTATGTCCAGCAGTTGGTTGTGAAAGCCTGTGTAAGGTTAGTTCGCACGGCACCGGATAAATTGACACATTGTACTTTGTTTGCATCATTCACCGCTCAGTACATCTGTTGTGTATACACATCCTAATGTCCATTGGATGCGTGTCTAACTGGACACCTATTCGGTGCATCTGTGTGACACTGCACGCTAATATTTTCGACGTGTACAGACTTACACCTGTATATAAATGTGATTGCTGAATACTTATGCATGCAGCAGTAGATAGGTACTATAAACATAGTTTTAGATGCTACTAAAAAGAGGTTTATTTTGATTTTCATCTTGTTAACACGATTATTGACTGCATTTGTAAAAAAATATGACTATTTGTAGTGGTTCATTCAAATTGTAGATATTGTGGTGATATTTAACTTCACTCGTTTCCAAAAGAAAAGCCCCAAAAATTAACAGATTTTCATCGGATTTATTTCTTTACATATTCTACGCCTATAAAGCTAATTAATAAACCGTGCCTGGCGATAGTCTTTACCCAATTTTTATTTATTTACTTAAATCACTGTGCCGCTTTCAAGCATTTACCACTGGAACTACCTAAAAATTCACAGTGGCTACAAGTTAAAACAAATACACCGACTTAATAAAAAGTTGACGAGTGCTATTGGCAAGAATTGGCATAAACGCACCCGGGGGATATGACCGGCACGCTGTGTCGATGCGGTCCGAACCGCATAAAGCCGGTTTATATACGGCCTACATTCGAGGTCTTTTTTATTTTTCTTTCCTATTAGATAAATTGGTGCTAGCCTTATTAAACTTACAATAACACAACCTTAGAGATCAGCTTAAAATGTTTGAGATAGTGGGCATTGGATTTGTGATAGGTATTATAATAAGTAATACAAGATACCCTCTGACAATTTATACAGGGTGATAGCCAACCGCAAATTTAAGATCGTATCCGCGGTTCCCGTAGCCACAACGCTACGAGACGTCGACGGCTACCATGGTGGTTTTACGGCTGCTCCCAATATTGTATTTATCGGTGGATTTGGCTTCCATAGATATAATGTTTACATGAGCTTCATTCAAAATATATTGGCTATCCGCTACTTAAATAATAATTTTGTGAAACTGGAATGAGCTGTTGGACTCCCATAATTATAATTATAGGTACCTATATAAATATTAGCAACGGCCAATAGTGGGTAAACTCCGAACATAAGTTGGAAAGAGATGCAAACACCCATTCTGCCTCTGTGTGCACTATGTACCGAAGGTTGAGCGCGTATTATGGATTTTCACTGTGAAGAAAAAAACTGTGTTATCCGATTTCAAACTAAGCAGAACCGATACAATAGCAACGAGATAAATTATAAAATCCTCACCTTTCTACGTATCCTAGCCGCGATGTTGTTATTATTTTAATTGCAAGATATTAAAAAGCAAACCAATTGTATGGTTAGTTTATTTTAAAATCTAATTATTAGAACTAAGTTGTGTTGTTTTTATTACGTGAGCAATTTATAGAGTAAAATCTATGGTTCATTTTTGCGACTCTAACTTCTGTGTCGGCTTTGTAGCTAGGTTCAATTATTGAGTTAGTTACAAGGATTTATTTTTCTAATAACACAAAAATAGCTGCAGGCTTAGCCAAAACTCCAACGTATCGTTTCCATCGCCTTCCTCCTATTTCAAACGCAAACGCCTTTGCAATCGAAGAAAACGCCAAATTGGTAACCAACACTATGCGTTAGTGTCACTCGCACATTCTGCGTTGTTTGAAGCGTCAAGCGTGTCATATGTCAAAGTAACTAATATAAATATTCATGCGACTGAAACAAAGTTCGAACCAGAAGATTTGTTTATTTGTTTTATATTGTTACAAAATTAAGTAGAATATAGTAGTGTTATCTTTATATTACCTTTATACAATTATTTAACAGTGTGATATATAATCTGAAACATTTGAAGTTATTTAAAGTTTAAATAATATTTATTATTTAAAAAAATATTCATTATTTTGTAAAAATCTTGCTATCCTATTTGACTCTCTAAGGGATTTGAAACATAAACAATGACGTAAGTCGCGATAAGCAACTTACTTGGAGAGCACTTAAGTGGCCCCTTGCTGTATAAATGTGGCCTTTATGAGTCTGAAATAGTTAAACAATGTTTTATGTATGGTGATTTAGCGAAGCCTTAACAAGTAGCTCAAGCCCGAGTACAGGCTAACCGTCTGTGGCATTCTATTTTGCTTTTTCTGCAGGGTTCTATCATTCGATTGTTATTCGTATGATGAAATCCCTTTTCAACAAAAAAACTTCTCCAAGTAACCAACAACCTTTATTAAACGATGGAACTTATTTTCAACAACAAAAGCTTATCTAACCATTTATCTACATATATGCAGAAGAGTTCAAATTCTGTTGAGTCGTTTTGACATTTGACGTGCAAACAAAACAGGCATACACACTCTTGCATTAATATTCAGTAGAGCCATATTGTGGCATTTACAAATAAATAGGCAAAACGCAGCCAGCCACAAAATACCATAAATATGTTAAACAGCGAGCCAAACAACATCATAATTTACCTACCACATTCACAAACAAATACACACAAATCTATCGAACCGTAATTTTGATTTTACAAGCCGTGCTTTAATACGATAATGATGAAATACATTTACGCATTTCCCACTCGCTACGCCGAATTGTACTCCATAGGGCGTGCCACATTACGTTTATTCCCAACGGACGAAACCTTCCCAATCGAATGTATCGGTCGGATATATTTAAACAAGTCATTACGTGTAATTGAGCTTACGTTTCTGGGGTACCGTACGTCGAAGTTAAGGAAAATGATAGAATGATAGAATAGAATGAGTTCTTAATCTTGCTTCCAGACTTGATTGGATCGATTTATTAATATTTTATTGTTTAAAAAAGTCGTGTGGTAGTGTTAGTGGTCGCTCCTCTGAAACGGCTCAACCGATTTAACTGACTTTGTCTTTACGTTGCATCTGCGCAAAGTTGGGCAGATAACTCGACTAGATAACATGATGCTGGCAGCTACTCATTATATATATATATATATAGCTATACAGGCCTTTTTATTTTAATGTAATCGTTTATGACCGATACCGTGGGTATTTTGAGTGCACCCCTACGCTCCCCTAAATTAAACAATGTGCTGGATGCATCCAAAGATATAAAAAAATAATGATTGACCATGTTATAAATTAAGAAAAATAAAAAATACATCCACCAAGTTGTTTTAAACGACCTTATCCTACTAATAATAATAATGTGATTTTAAAACAAGGTATTGTCTCGTGCACGGATCGAACCCACAACACTCAACGTAGTGGCCAGTAGCGAGGCGGCATAACAACTACATCAACCGCGCAGACATAATTTAAAATTTAGTATGAAACAGTAATATTCCGCTATTTGTGCCAATGTCTCAAAACTCCATTCGTAGTTTAGTGCAAACGTAGGGACGTTTTCACTAAACTAAAAATAACCTTAAATAATTTAAGCTCCACTGTTCAAATATTTCACCATTCTTAAGCCACACAAAAACTTTATCAAAATCAACAAAATGGCAAAAACGTTCCACCGCAAATTCTTTTATGTTATCATGACGAGTACTCAGAAAAATGCTTGTGGCCATTCCTAATAATCCCTTTACTCGCCTACGACAACCATGGGAAATGATATCGCTGCCATTCACAAACAGACTACAGCACGGGTTATTTAAGATATGAATGATGGCAACACTGGAGTGAAATATTCAGCCTTAATCACGTATATCGTCTCTCAGAGATTTGGTGGGTGTATCAGCTTTTTGTGAGCTGATTGCTTCAGGGTTGCCAGGAGGCAATGTTGTGGCTTGTTTTGAGGTAAATCGCCTGAAGAAGAACAAGGCGAATAAAGGCAATGTCATCAGCCCGAGTTTGGTATTTGGTTCATATTACAATTTGCCCAGATTTCATGATATGAAAGATGTTATTTGACTAATTCGTGTTCAGAATCTTTTATTCACTTAAATCGCACTTACAGACGTAACTTTTTGAACTCGGTTGAAACATGGCTTATTTTATGACTGGTTAACTTATAAGAACTTAAAATTTACACAACAAACAAAAAAAAGTACAAAAAACTGAGAAAAGCTCCTAAAAATAATACACAACAGATGCCGAAGTTTTCTATAGTTTAATCAACGTCTAAATCTAATTACAATATTCACCATACGACTAAAGAATTTCGCTTAGCAACCTCAACATTTTGCTCAAATAATTGGTTCTTCGCTTCAAGTTTAAAAGCAATACCCAACATGCTGTAAGTAACCTTTTTTATGCTTGTATGAACATAAATCGATAACCAATGAGAAATATGATGTTAAAATGCAAGCCATTGTTAGATGCAACGCTATTTCAATGTAGCCTTCATGTCAGTTTGTAGTATGATCAGAGGGCCAATGCTCATAAATAAATTTGTTCAAAATGCAGTTTCGATCTAATGTCAGTGTCATACTCATGTCACAATTAACAGTATTCTCTTAAATTAACTGATATTTGAAACTTATTGGAATGTTATAGTGCCTAGATCACAAATTGAACAATGTGGCACAGTCGAATTATAGAAGTCAAATTAGACGATAATGACATTAAATTAACAGAATACCGATTCTTAATCAATTCAAAATATAATCTCATTTCGTTCAAAATATAGTTTCAAGGTCATATAAAATACGAGAATGGGCCTTCTGACTGATTTACATTTGTGAAGGTTGTTAGATAATGGATCTTAATCGGTTGTAACTATGAGTGATTGTAACATCCGTGAAAATGGTGCTTGCAACAGTGCCGAAATATCGGTTACTACAAACAAAGGTACGTGGTATATATCCCGAAAGACAATTTAAAATAAGTTTAAATTACCACGAAAGTTTAAATTCCTATATGAGTGATAGTTGAGTTCCAAAGGGGTTCTGTTGGGAGGTATAACCCTCTACCAGAATAGCGGTGGGCGCGTTTAATTCTGTGAGTGAGAGTGTTCTAGGCTTCATATTTGCCTGTTCCAAAAAAGGCTAAAGACTTACGCCTGTTACTGTGTAGTATTTTTAAGAAATACAAATACATGAAAAAATAACTCAGTAAGACTTAAATTATTTTTTCGTTATCATACATATATGACTTCCGCCGCCGCTCAGCTGATCGCCGCCAGCTTGCATTGCAGGTACCTAACACATACAAGCACATGGACCTTCCCTGCAGTCTTATTCTGCACCAGGAAACAATTTATTCTGATTACTACCCAAGTAACATTTAATGAAAATAGAGTCTTAAAATATCGCATACTGTTTTAAATTATTTTAGGTGAATAAGTATACTGTCAATATTGTATTATATAAATATTTTGCAAATGCATGTCAACAGCGTCTAAAACAAAATAAAAATATTATCAAACCTTATACTACAGTAACAGTTTATATTATACGTATACAAAATGATCCCTTAACTAACCCTCCTAAAACTCCGATTACCCCTCCATTAAGCCTTCCTTAAGTTGTTTATCGAAAAATATCACAATTCACGGATCTAAAACTTTGATGTTCATGCAACTCTATTAAAGTTTAACCCCTGTGCTGATAAACAAACTGGGTTTTACGAGGCAACTTGGGTATTTATTTTGAATAAAATATTATTATGTCGGTGCCTGAACGTGAGGTGGACATCAATAGATAGATGGCTGGATATATTATCCGCGTAGGTATAAGATTTACGCTTCGTATCTTTTTGTGGATCGCGTGTCTGCGTGGTATTAGCGTTGCATGGTTTTAACTCGGGATATATAAAAACGACGGACGTGTCATCCGTTCGTTCTTTACGAGGATAGTGTGTAGCTAATGGGCACTTAAAATCGTGGTCAATTGCAATTCCGTTTTGAACGACAAGGAATTTAAATTAAAACGGTTCTAGCATTATTTGATAAAAAAATAAATCTTACTCTTAGGCTAAAACAAACTTACGGGGTTTTACGTAGCAGCTTGAGTATCTATTAGTAAATAATACATTAGTATCTCGCTGCCTGCACATAAGTTGAACATCTATAAAGGGATGGTTGGGTATGCGTGCGTAGGTATACGGTTTATTCGTTGTCTCTTTATGTGTATACTTCATAGTACTGTTTAGAAAAACGACGGACGTGATGTATTTGACATATCCATCGTTGTTTACGATTATAGTGAGTGGGTAATCAGCTCTTTTACACGTGATTATAGTCATATACAAAGATAATAAATTGAAACTGCAGTAGTTCTAATGAAAATCATTAGAACTACTGCAGTTAGGTAGTAGTATTCATATAATGAAAATCTTTGCTGCAGTTTGAATATTCAATCAAACGGGCAACGGGCGGGGAATACGATTATTTTCTTTCTGTCAAACGGCAATGTTTACCTATATAGGTATAGATTCCCATCACTCACTCCTCATTTAACATAATACCAATCCGTATGGACAGTGTGGTTTCTTGGATAAGCTTAAGCTGAATTCAGCTTCAGGCCTAAGAGTGGACTACGAAGTCAAATTAATAAAAAAAAATATACTGCAGCAGACGAAGCACTTATAGAACAATAATAAAAATAAGATATTTCCTTAATTGACACATAGTGAGTAAAATATTACTGAATCAGGCAACTAGTAGACTTCACTTTGGTGGGTAGTTGAGTAAAGACCTATTTTTGAACAGCTGGTATAATTATTTTAAATAAAATAGTTATAATAAAGTATAAATAAATTTAATGTATAATAAATACAGCTGAGGTTAAATACCTGCCAGTCAAGCGTTATCTCCACAAAAATCACAACAATAACACAAACACATACACTAGTTCTGCAGCATCATCATGGAATCCTCTATCTACAATATGCAGCAGTATTTTGAAGAACGGATGGCTAAGTTTGAGGCGGATCTTCTCAAGAAGAGTTCATCTGGTACGGGCGGCCTGGCCGAAGAGTTTGGCATTTTCAAGGACTTCATTATGCAAACAATGAAGTCTTTTGCTCAACAATTGGCGTCCGTCGCCCGCCAAGTGGATAGTATGGAGGCACGCAGCCGTCGAAAAATGATTCTTCTGCACGGTGTCGAGGAGGAGAAGAATGAGGACACGGCTAAGGTGGTTGGCCGAGTGGTGAAGGAGCGGCTAATGCTTGATACATTCACCACAGCAGAAATTAAGCGATGCCATAGAATGGGCCGTCTTCAATCAAATAAGCCCAGGCCCATCCTCGTAAAGCTTCTGAGCACTTCAGTACGAGACAGCATTTGGTTCGCGAAAACCAAGTTGAAGGGTTCCGGTGTAACGCTGTCTGAGTTCTTGACCCGAACGCGACACATGACGTTCATGGCAGCACGGGAGAAGTTTGGCGTGACAAAGTGCTGGACGAGGGAGGGCTCTGTATTTGTCCTCGGCGCGGATGGTCAGCGGCATCGGGTGTTGTGCTTGGACGACCTCAACAAGATCAAAGGCGCGGATCCGGAGAAGCCTGCATTGAAGGTTACTGCTGCGAAGACCAAGCGGACTGCAGCATCGAAAAAATAGGTTTCCTTCTTGATTTTGTTTACATGACCGGGTGCATTTACATTTCATAGTTTCTACCTTCTTTCTAATCTATTATTTTTATAATTTTTATTAACCTGCTCATATTATTTTTCACTTTTACATATCTCATGTCAGTAATGTCACTAATGTCACCATCACTTCTAATACTTCTTGTCTGTCAGCTGTCTTATTGTTTCAACTCCCTATCTGAATCTCAGGTTTTTTATCTTTCTGCCTCTATCAAATATTTATTAGAAATCACCTGGTCTAAATCATATCTCATGTTTTCTCTTGTTTTTCGGTTCTGTAAAGCTATGTGGTGTTATATATACATTAGTCTTTTTGTAACACGCAACTGGCGGGTGGACATATTGTTTTTACATAGCTTTAATATATATTTTTATTTAAGTATAACTTACATATTATTAGTATATTAGATTAATATTTTTATTTATATATAGATAATATATATTTATATTAGACATATTATGCAAGATACAAGTAGTGACGATGACAGCTTTTTAACTGCTAGTAGTAGTCTCAATGACAGTTTCACTAGTCTGCCCTCACTTGCAGAGATTCTTCAGTCTCAGTTCTCTGACGTCGCGGGGAACTTTAATGTAGTCCATATAAATGCCCAAAGTATTCCAGCTCATTTCCCTGATATGCTGACAACCTTTGACTGTAAGAACATACATGCTATTCTCGTTTCAGAGTCATGGCTCAAACCATGTCTGCCATCAACTTCATATTCTCTTCCGGGGTTCCGCCTAATTAGAAATGATCGCGCGGCCGGTGCTGGTGGCGGTGTCGCTATATACCTACGAGCTCAAATCCCTTTCCGTATAGTAAGCATCTCATCGCAACCACCACCCTCGAACGCCGGCGAGCATCTCTTCTTAGAAGTGGAACTGAATCATTCTAAAGTTCTTCTAGGGGTCTATTATTCTCCTTCGTTACGTACAAATTTTTTCCCTTCTTTTGAACATCTCCTAGAAACTTTAGTACCCTCTTACAGTCACGCAATTATAATGGGTGATTTTAACACCTGCATTATAAAACAGGATAACCGTGCCATGACCTTCGAGCGTATTTTACATTCGAACAATCTATCTATTCTTCCTCTCAATGCTACACACCATTTTCCAAACTCTGTACCTTCTCTCCTTGACCTCATTTTCGTTTCTTCCCCTACTTTTGTATCCAAACATGGTCAGTGCTCTGCAGATGCTTTCTCCTACCATGATTTAATCTATCTTTCGTATAAAATACGCCCACCAAAGGTAAAACCTAAAATTATCATGCAACGCAACTTCGGTGGGATGGATCGTTTGAAGCTTTGCGAAGATGCCCGTAGCATTGATTGGTCTCCTCTGTACTCATCAGACTGTGTAGATGACAAAGTTAAAATTTTCACAGATAAGTTAACTCACCTGTACGACGAGCATGCACCAATCCGTGCCATTAAATTGAAGCACCTACCCGCACCTTGGCTTACTGACGATATTAAAATTCTTATGAAAAAGAAAGCGGCTGCCAAGGCGAAGTATAAATGTCGTCCAACCCCTAGAAATTTAGAAAAATACACAATTGCCAGAAATCTCTGCAACAAGGTGTGTAGGAAAGCACAGCGCCATCACATTCACAACTCTGTTGAAAACGGAGATCCAGTTAAAATCTGGAAATTTCTTAGAACACTGGGAGTGGGTAAGTCTCGCAATGACACAATCTCCAAAGATATAAATATAGATTCGCTTAACGCACATTTCACTGCTTCACCCAACTTTGATGGGAAAACAAAATCCAACACGTTACAAGATCTTTCACGTATCCCAACTCCCAGTTATTCACCTTTTGTTTTCGAGCAATTTTCCTGTTGTGGTGTTAAAAAGAGCATTATTTCAATCTCATCCAATGCTGTTGGTAATGACTGCATCAGTCGAAACATGATCCTGCCCATTCTAGATGAAATCCTCCCTGTCCTTTGTCATATCCTAAATTACTCAGTTACCAGCGGCGTCTTTCCATCAGCGTGGAAAGATGCACAAATAATTCCAATACCTAAAAAATCCAAACACTGTTCCATTAATGACTTCCGTCCTATATCCATACTTCCATTCCTTTCTAAAGTCCTAGAGCGTCTTGTACATACGCAACTCTGTACTTTCCTCTCCAAGAATGCTCTCCTGAATCCTTTCCAATCCGGTTTTCGTCCTGGTCATAGTACTACCACAGCATTGGTTCATATCACTGATGAGATAAGGCTGGGCATGGATGGTGGAAAATTCACGCTGTTGTCCTTGCTTGATTTTAGCAACGCATTTAACACCGTGGACTTCCACATCCTGCTTGCCATACTCCGCTCTATTAACATATCTCCAACGGTAATTGACTGGTTTCATAGTTATCTGTTTGGACGCCGACAGCGTATACGTGTCGATGAGTCGTACTCCTCGTGGTGTAATACAACTGTCGGGGTACCGCAGGGTGGCGTGCTATCTCCGTTACTTTTCGCAATTTTCATAAATTCTATCTCCAAACAGTTACTTTCATCTTACCACCTTTATGCAGATGATTTGCAGATATATTCACAAGCACCACTCGAGTCAATTCCAACGGCGTTTTCTAATATAAACTTAGATTTGGCGCGTATCTGTGCGTGGAGTAAAAATTATGGCCTCAAGGTGAATCCGACAAAAACACAGGTCATTCTTATTGGCAGTTCTAGGATGCTTTCCAAGATAAATTGGCCACAGCTGCCGCAGATTGAGTTCGATGGTAACATTTTAGAAATTTCAGATAGCGTGAAAAACCTTGGTATTTATCTGGACAAAACTTTTTCATGGGGCAATCAATTACAAGAGACCAGCCGTAAATTGTTTGTTTCAGCTGGGTCATTACGTAGGCTGAGGAACTTTCTTCCCACCAACACCAAGATTGCGCTTGCACAATCCTTGCTTCTCCCAATACTCGATTATGCTGATGTCAGCTATCTTGATCTTAATGAGGACCAACTTGATAAACTTGAGCGTCTCCAAAACTTCTGTATTAGATTCATTTTTGGTTTACGCAAATATGATCATGTATCTGAATTTCGATCCAGGCTCAAGTGGCTCCCAATTCGACTTCGCCGGAATACTCATATTCTTATGTTACTGTACAACGTGTTGTTTAATCCTAATACCCCCACATATCTCAAAGAACGTTTTAAGTTCCTTCATGACACACATTTAAAGACCTTGAGGTCGTCGGTGGATCTGAGACTGCAGATGCCAACACATTCCACAAACTTCTACGATAAATCCTTCGCTGTTCAAGCTGTCCGTTTGTGGAATGCGCTGCCGGTCGAAATTAGGCAAGCTAAATCATTGAACATTTTTAAAAATGCACTAAAGAAACATTATTTGTCATTGTAAACTAATTTTGTCACTGTATTTTGTGTTCATATTATTATATGTACCTATGTATATGCATTATATTTATGTATATGTATTATATTTATGTATAATATTATATAATTATGTTTATATATGTATGTATCATATTATGTATTTAATTATTTATAGTATGTTTAGCACCTATCATATCTATTGTATATATGCCTGCGTATGTATGTATAATAAATAAAACCAATTTATAGTAATCAGATACTTTATATTCACTACACATCAAAGCTTTTTGTTTTTTCAGTCTGTCCATCCTAAGGTTGCCTGGAAGAGATCGCACTTTGCGATAAGGCCGCCCTTGTGCATCTGATATGTATGTAGTACACTTGTAATTTACACCGAATTTGTACCAACATTTGCACAATAAAGAATTATCTATCTATCTATCTATCTATCTAGTTATTATTGGCGTTGGAGGTCAATATATATATATATATATATTACAGTTGTGCGTCTATAAATATAATGAAGACAAAGGACAAGGCTAGGAAGACGACCAATAGTTTACAAAACGGGCGTAATTCAGGCCAATAACAGTAATACTGTCTTCCGTACATCGTAATACATATTTGGTTTCAATAGTATTGTTGTTATTTTGTAAGCGCTAGCCTCTTATCTGCAGAACGATCGCCACCGTTTTGTTATCAGGTCTCTGATCTCAAAGCAACAAGTGGTTCGGTCGTTTACGATGTACTGTTTAATATCTCTGACATTGAGCCAGATGGTGACTGATTTGATAGATAGATGGTAATTGAATCAACATACCTACATACATACATACGTTGTCCACGGTGCTGCATTTGGATTAATGAGAACATTATAGCAAATAAATAAATAAATACAATAACATTTTTGTGTCCATAACCTATAAAGAAATGTCTTTGATACGTTTTACTCCCAATTTCAAACTCTTCAAGGTTTATTTTTGCTTCAGAAACCTTTGTTCCAAGTTCAAATCCACATACTCATAAAATATTCGCATAATAATATAAACATTTTTGAATTTATGGTATAAGTGGAGAGAGAGGCGTAAACGAAGGTCCTTTTGATAATTTTATTGGCGATCCAGACTACTGGGTGCATTGTGTCTACTGCAAATCTATTAAACTAGATGTTTCCAATATCTTTTACAAAAATAACATGCTAAGCTTAATATATCAATTGATATGTATATAATATTTCTGATAACTTATGATAATAATAGGTAATAATCAGATAACCATGCTTAAAGGAAATACACCAAAATTACCTAAAACCTCGCAGTATTTTCTATACCAAATCAATAACTCATAAAATATTTTTGATGGACCGTTCGTTGATATTCGACTGTCATGAATCACGAATTCCCGGCTCAAAAAAACCTTGTCTCGTGAATGGAGTTTCTATTGCCCTGTTCAACCTCACCGGCGCGCGGCGACAGGAAATTGTGTTTCCCGCGATTCACACTTTACTTTTTTGATTAAAATCGACGACGAATCTCAATTCGGCGCCTCTATAATTTCATTAGAATACATTTTATATACTACTAGCTTTCGCCCGCGGCTTCGCCCGCATGAAAATTTAATAAAGAGTAGCCTTTGTACTTCCCCATGTTTCAGACTATCCATATCAAATTTCATCACAAACTAATCTGCACATTAGCCGTGTAGCATACATACAAACAAATAATACCCACTTAAATTTACTTTTGTTTTCATAGTCGTCAAACTTTAGGTAAAGATTAGTATGTAGGTATATTATTAAAGTTATTGAAGAGCTTATGTATCTACTGAATAGAATAGCAGCAAAAATAAAAACTGAAAGCATTACCACAAAGTACATAATCAGACCGCCCCTCTGCCCCGCTGCGCGCCAACTCATAGTAAGCGCTTTGAATGACGCTGCGCTTATATCAATTATATCGTGATAACTTTTAAACTATTCGTCCAAACTACTTACTGTAAAGACAAAGTTCATCTACTTTAAATACTAAAGGCAATAAATCTATCAATTTTGAAAACAATTTGATAACTACACTACTCTAGAATGAGCATTGTAAAAAACATATTTTTTGTGTTACACTGTTTTATTACAATAAACATGATCTAGTCAGACTATTTACCAAAAGCTAAAAAGTAATCCAGTGAGTCCTAGCTGCCAGATCGCACCAAACTTCTCATCAATCTGGGGTATTGATCAGACAAATATAAAATCGTTGGGCAAGTGAAATTTCTATCATAATGTTTATTCTGGATACGATACGCCCATAATTAAAATAAACGTTTCTTTTTAGTTTTTTTTATTTTCAGGTTTTTAGTTTTGTTTGTAAATACTTCTCATTCTGTTTTCATAGTGAGGTCTATTCTGCCAATCAAGCCCTTTCATTCGATACCCATATTGAGGTATTTGTGGAAAATAAGTTATCCGACATTTTGTGGCGGCGGCCATCTTGGATTTTTAATAGTAAGGTCTATTCTACCAATGAAGCCCTTTCATTTGATTCCCATATTGAGGTATTTGTGGAAAATATGTAATCAGCCATTTTGTGGCGGAAGCCATATTGGAATTTTCATAGTGAACCTATTCTACCAATCAAGCCCTTTCATTCGATACCCATATTGAGGTATTTGTGGCAAATATGTAATCCGCCATTTTGCGGCGACAGCCATCTTGGATTTTTTATAGTGAGCTCTATTCTACGAATCAAGCCCTTTTATTTGATACCCGTATTGAGGTATTTTGTGGAAAATAAGTAATCCGCCATTTTGTGACGGCAGCCATCTTGAATTTTTCATAATGAGCCTGTATGATAAACAATTTCACCGTACATTATCTTCAAGTAACTTTTACGGTTTAGGCAACGTACGCGAAGACAGCTTTCAGAGTTCAGGATTTTTGCCGATTTAGTTAATACTTTTCCTTATATTATGGCAACATTATACAAAATCTTTATAAATTGTAGCCTATGTGTTATCTGATGTGTAAACTATATTACTCTTAAGTTTCATCCAAATCCGTTCAGTAGTTTTTGCGTGAAAGAGTAACAAACATCCATCCATACATCCATCCATCCATCTATACATACCAACATCTTCACAAACTTTCACATTTATAATATTAGTAGGATTAAATTTCAACAAAATCGGTTCAGCCGATTTAGCGTGCAAACGGAACATACATACATACAAACATACACACTTTTGAATTTATAATATTAGAAGGGAAGTAGGGATAGTAGGGACATCATTAGAGACTTTCTTTATACACAACATTATATAATTGTTTTACCACCTTCATATAGAACATGTAAATTATTTTTACCGCTTACTCGTGAACATGCTACATATAACTGACCATGTGAAAAACAACATGTTCGGGGGTCGATTCCAGCTGTTTCAAGTCTGTCCCTGCGATTTATTTAGAAAATACACACAGGGCTACGAATATCCAGCCCTGCCAAAAGTAAGATAGCCCCGTTGAGTTACTCAAGAGGTATCTGAATTGAGGCCTCAATCTCCCACCCACGGATTCCCACGTACGTGAGGTGTGGGAATTTGGGAATAATGAGACACCTGTATAAGTACAGAACACGAACGAACGAAAGAAATCAGAGAAACACATCCACATTCATTATTCAAAAGAAACGACAATGACACCAATCCGACGAAAACGAAAGAAAATTAACCGAGAACCTCATCAATCTACGGCGAATCTTAACACCGCCATTCAGAAAACGCCATCTATATATGTATCATAGAGATAGAAAATAATATGGACTAAACGACAATTTATTGAAAAAAGGATCTATAGTAATTGTTTTTATCATTTAAAATAAAATGAAATGAATAAATAACTATTATATAAACAAAGTAATTTTAAATAAATGAGATTGACCGTTTAAATTAAGTGGACATTGTAATAAATTTTGACACAGAGACTTTTTGTTTTATTTATTTATTTAGGTTTGCTAACAAATGTAACAGTAATACAAGCACATATTATAATCATCTTACGTTCTAGAGTAACAGTTACATCCAATTATAAGCAAACACCACTTGCACTTAATTAGCACACTAACAAACATATTAATGCTATCAACAAAATTTAAACAAATTACGGATTACACAGTTAAGATTTTTTTTGCATAGCATACCTTTTTCTGATACATAAATCACCTAGGTATACAAAAATAAAAATACATTTATAAAAAAGTATTGCATTTTATACTTTTGCGGTATTTAGTTAGAGAATCAGCAAATATATCGACATCGTGACTGCAAAGGTTAAGTAACTTGCACATGCGAGGGACAGGAGAGGTAGAGCCTAAAACAGTTCATCTGGACGGTGGATACAGGAGACCGATGTATATTCTAGGATACTTGTATGGCACCCTAAAATATTGATTCTATGTAGGAGTTTTGTACAGTCAATTCTGTTACGGACAAGTTTATATAAGAAATCTAGGTCTAAATATTTTCTTCTCTTATCAAGTGTTTCCATACTATATTTTTTAAGTTTATCCTTATAAGAAACCATTCGTGGGAAAGGCGAGGGCGACAAGTGCCACAGAAATCTTTTTTGTATTCTTTCTAGCCTTAAAATGTGAACGGCATAATGCGGTCGCCAAACAACACTACAGTATTCTAAGTGACTTCTCACAAAACTATTGTATAATAAAATTTTAGTATGACGCTTGCGAAAAACTTTTCCATTTCTTATAATAAATCCCAGAGATCTAGATGCTTTCCTAATTATCTTTTCAAAATGAGGTACAAAGGTTAACTTTTTATCTAACAAAACGCCTAAATCTCTGACACATTCACATTCATTTAATTCTACTCCGTTAATCGAGTATTTTGATGTTATTTCGTTAATCTTACGAGTAAACTTCATAAACTGATATTTATTTGGATTCAATTGCATGCCATTCTTATTACACCATATAGACAACGAATCCAGATCTTTCTGAAGACGTAGGGCCTCATTAAGAAAATATAAATGAAATAAAATTGTTTATGAAAATGCCGAATATTATACTCTATATTTTTTTTAATAACAGAAAGATACCCGACACATAATTATTGTCTTTTTTGCAAAAAACATTTATTTTGCTAAAAAATTATTTGAAAATAGTGACATCTATCGGTCTCTCACACTGTGTGACTCACGCCTGTTTCCCGGAGGGGTAGGCAGAGACTACGGAACGCCATTTGCAACGATCCTGACATACCTCTCTTGCTTCATTCACTCCCATCAAGTTTCTCATGCATGCTCTTCTGTTTAGGGTACTTCTTACCTGTCCCTTTTTTAGGATGTCTCCAATCTGGTCAGAGAACGTCCGCCTAGGTCTTCCCCTTCGTCCTGTCCCATTCACACTTGCCTTAAATATCTTCTTTCGTCATCCATCCTATCCATGTGCCCAAACCATCTTAACATGCCTTTCTCGATGTTTGTCACTACATCTTCTTTTACCCCACACCACTCTCGTATCACACAATTCGGAAGGATAACTATAAATATCCTCGGTTCCAGTAATTTATTTATCGAAAATACGTAAAAATATACTGACGAAATTAAGAATCACCTCCTTTTTTAAAGTCGGGTAAATAACCATAAAACACTTCGAAGGTACCTTTTTAGACTAACTATACTTTTACTAACAAACTTATAATGATCATAGATGTCATCACATATATAATCAGTTTTGGATGATCCCTGTTTTGTTTGAGACTACGTGCAAAGGACAGGTCAAGCTGTACACCGAAAACCACTCAACTGATTTTGATGTAACATATACTATTTTATAGGTTTGAGTATCCTTTGTACATGAGTGTAAATTTTATTGAAATCAATTTCGCCATTTTAGAGATCTTTAGCAACATAGGGAAAGACGTCGGACAGACAGACAGACATAAATTCAAAAAATTATCAATTATTGCTTTTTAGCATTTTCCTAGATTTTTTAGCTAATTTTCGTCAAAATATCTTTAATGTACAGATTTTTTCACCTCTACAGTTTTATTATAGTATAGATATTACATGATATAAATATTTCTTTCGATATTTATTAAGACAGCTGTGGCTTTTTGGTGCGACTAACGTAACAACCAACTATGGTCGCTGAGTTTATAGAATGCCCGAGTGCTCACGACATGGGCTAACAATTCTTGTACTGCGACAAGAACCAGGACCCGGAAACGAAAACCCGGACCAACAGCTTTACGTACCTTCCGCAGCACGGTAGCGCTCTGATAAAAATACCACACGCGGTCACCCATCCAAGTGATGACCTGCGTTAACGTTGCCTAACTTTACCTATATTTTACGAACGGCCAGTCAAGTTAATATGAGCTTCTAGTTTTATCATATAAAGCTATAAATTGTCGCCTTATGTTTTTCTCTGTGGCCTTATAATAATAATATATGCATATAATTACGTACACTAGATGAGCCCGCGGTTACTCCCGCGTTAATTAGGACTACTGCTTCGCACTCGTGGGTCATAGGTGGTGTTATATAATCTTATAACCTTCCTCGATAAATGGCCTATCCATACATAGACTCACGCCTGTTTCCCAAAGGTGTAGGCTCTCCAACACAATTATCCAAATAGAAACTGGAGTTGCTGAGATTAGCCCGTTCAACCAAACAAACAAACTGTTCAGCATTATAATATAGATAACCATTCTAAAGAATGTCTCTCTCAGTGATAGTAAAATGTTATAAAAATAAGTTTCGTGCGTAAGCAAGCGTCGCAGGACTTGGTGACTTTGCTTCTTGTGTTGGGATAAATAATACAAATATCATGTATTCTTTCTCTTGTCTTGGTTTACTTTTATTTATATATTTTGCTAGTAAATGTTTGTATTTGTAAACATATCAAAATCCAGTGAACTATAAAAATGTTTTCATTTCATTTTTACAAATTACATACATTTACAGATAGAGATTCACTGAGGAACGGTTGACACTTTGACTGTAATGTAGTTACGCGTACCAACTGGATTATCGTCAAACGTATAATTCCTAAGCATATTTCTTAACCTCTACACTTCTGCCTACCTCTTCGGGGATAAAAGGCGTAAAGTTATGTTAGTTATGTTATATACATTTTACTATAAATGTAAAGTCTAAGCCAAGTAACTAATAAAATCTCATACTAGTACCTAGATAAAGCTGAAGAGTTTGTTTGTTTGTTTGGTTGAACGCGCTAATTTCAGGAACTACTGGTCCGATTTGAAAAACTCTTTCAGTCTTAGATAGCCCATTTATCGAGGAAGGCTATAGGCTATAAAACATCACGCTATGAGCGACGGGAGTAGAGCAGTAACCTTAAATAACGCGGGTGTAACCGCGGGCATCCTCTAGTAATATATAAACAGGCAACATTAATTTTCTAGTTGCACGATATCTTTTTGTCTCGGCACCCATCTAAAACCCGGTCACTAGCTGTATCCCTGACCGACCAAAGCAGATGAAAAATCTTTTTGCTTTTTACCGTGCACTTTATAACATTTTCGCAGCTTTCTTTCTTTATAAAAGACATCTCCCGCATTAGGACTAAATCCTGTGTCGCGACTTTACAAAAGTACAACTAACGGACACAATGAACACCCAGGCTCGAAACACCAATTTATGAATCACACAAAGTATTGTCTCGTGTGAGGATCGAACCCACAACACTTCGGCGCAGTGTCAAGCGGAGAGGCGACCGCTTAAACCACTACAAAATTGTTATCTGAAAACCGAAAGAGTATAAAATAAATTCGCTAATTAAACATTCATGTCATACTATGTGTAGTTTAGAATGTTTGGTTTTAAACAAAGAGGTTTCGTGTAGCAAACAGTATAACGTTCCTTCTTAAGTGACTTTTGAAAGGCTTGTAATGTATAAAGAGCATGCTTGAGAAGATGAGAGTGAATAAAGCAAGAGAGATATGTCAAGATCGTTGAAAATGGTGTTCCGTAGTCTCTGCCTACCCCTCCGGGCAACAAGCGTGAGTCTATGTATGTATGTTATGTATAAAAACTGGCGTCGCGCTGCAGGTATCTTGGTGTTTTGTAATATTTTGGACAAATACATATACGCCAAAGCTTGAGGAGAATATGTAGGTAGAAACATTGCAACATAAAGACGTATAGATCTTATAGTCGGTGCAAAGCTTAAGCTCGATGACATAACGATCTTTAGGATTCGTCAACGACCTCCACTCACTCTCACTCTAGGCAAAGAAAACTGACCCACAAAAGACAAATCAAATCAGAGTGGTGTACATTCTTAGGCTGTTAATTCTACACCAGCAAGATCCTTGCAACAGATAAAACTGTGAAATGGATCTGCTAAATAAACCGTGCCCCGAACGCTAGTAAGTGTAGGACTAGATTTAATTTCCATTGGTTTGTAATAGGTCGACAAAGTTAAGCAACGCTTGCACAGGTTGCCACTTGGACGAGTGACTGCGTGTGGCATTTTCAACAGAGTGCAACCATGCTTCGGAGAGTACATAAAAATGTCGGCCCAGTTATTGTATCAGGACAAAAATTGTACGGCCTGGAGGCTTTTGAGTGGTCTGAAAACTACGGCAGTAGGGGGAACCCTACTGCCGTAGTTTTCAGACCACTCAAGTGTGGAAACACTCACACGACAAAAGAATAAGAAAAATAGGTTTGCGATATACATATTCAAGGTTAGTTATTATATTAAAGCCAACCTGGCTCTACGTCAGTTTCAGGAAAATGCATAAAGTGGGCACCTTGCCCCTTTGCTATGTCTTTCAATAATTAGATTGGAAAGTTAAGGCTCTTGTCTACACAACGTTAAGACAACCCCTTCGAAGTAATAATGACTTAAATAAACAACTAAAACATTATGATCTATGTATGTATATATATTTTTTATAGACTCACGCCTGTATCCCCGAAGGGGTAGACACAGGTGTAATATTACAATCACATTTCGACATGAATTTTTAGGTCCCACGTAATAGGGGGCGAGCCTATTAATATATAATAATAATAATTTAATATAAAATAATAATAATAATTTAGACACGGCACGCATAGTGAGGAGGTTTCTTACTCTCGAGCCCTAACCACCAGTAGCTTGGAGCCTGTTCCCGACACTGGTGGGTTTCCATAGGATATTGTTATATTTTTAAATGTTTGTTATATAACATCGTGCTATCAGCAACGGGAGCAGAGCAGTAGGCTTAAATAACGCGGATGTAACCGCGGGCACCCTCTAGTACTAATATATAAAGCTGAAGAGTTTGTTTGTTTGTTTGGTTGAACGCGCTAATCTCAGGAACTACCGGTCCGATTTTAAAAATTATTGCAGTGTTACATAGGTAATTTATCGAGGAAGGCTATAGGCTACATAACATCACGCTATGAGCCACGGGAACGGAACAGTAGCCTTAAGTAACGCGGATGTAACCGCGGGCCTCATCTAGTATTTAATAAAATCTTGGGTATAACCGGGAACGCTAGGATGATGATGATGAGTATTACTTTTTTTTTACTGCCTGTCAAATTGAATCTATCGTATCTATAGTAATCGCAATCTACCAACTATACAGCGGAAGCTAAGGAGGATAAGTTGGGCATTTTGGACGATATACTCACGTTCATTCATTGTCCGTGTGGTGACGGATTAAGAATACGGAATGTTACCACCCCATATCATCCCATGGGTGTCGTAAGAGCCGACAGAGAGAGCATATTATGCAGAGAACAGCAGTGTAAGAGAAGGAAAACTTGGTACAAACCCTATAACAACCCGTTTGGCCAGCGTGGTATAGTAGGCCAATTCCTTCTATCAAAGGAGAGGCCTAGTCCAGCAGTGGACTGTTAAAGGCTGATGATGGTGATGACTCACATTCATCAAGCAAAATATGATTACATTATGTTAGTAACAATGCCCGCGATATTTTTTATTTCATTTCAGAACCGCGGGAATCTTATAAATTCTCAATTAATGGACACTGTGAACTAAAGGACTCAAAACAATAATTTGTTGATCAGGACATAAAATATCTAAAATAATCGTAGTGAAACTAAAATCGAGTAGAACAACACGGCTTAAGAACTTCTCTTTCAACCGTGGGACTCGGGCGTACATAACTCTGAGTACTAACTTACTGTACAGAGTAAAGCTGAGCTTATTATAAAGCAAACGCATGTTTTATACTTAGTTAAAAATACATTATTAGGCGTTGTTTTATAGGTTAACTAGAGGATGACCGCAGCTACTTATTTTGTCCGATTCTGCGTGCATTTCAGGAAATCCCTTTACCTACAGTCCCTGAGGATATAATGCCAAATAAAAAAAAGTTCTTGCGTCTACAAGTTTTGGCTGTAGCTTGACTGTCAGTCAGTAAGCAGTGGAATAATAATAATTATTATTAATCAGATTATTTCAGATCAAATTACAAGATCCATATATTGCTAGTAAAACTCTTGACCTAGTTACCGGTTAGTAAAAGACACTCTTATACAAAACTTGAAACGACTGACACCTACGTGTGCAGCCGTATCCAGTGAGCCAGCATGGAGCTGTCCCATCTATCACACAATACACAATAATGCAATCCATATGAATTGCGAAAGTCATATGACAGCGACTCTGTCGAAAAGTGATATATTCTAACAAATCTGGTTAGACTAGAACGTAGATTCCGGACTCCAAACCGAAGATCTTGGACGTTACTGGGTAGAAAGCTAAGATTTTTCGTTGGCTAACATTTGTTACAATTGAAAGGTACCGTTATGAAAATAAAAACAGGTATGAAAGAATTTTGTGTGATTGTTTTACATTTTTGACAAACGTAAACGTAACTTTCGCCTTCTTGAGATTGAGCCTTAAATTTTAACGCTTGCATCCTGCCTCACACAGGACATGACAAACATTTTTGAAGAACACACAGAATCACACATCATATAATTATTATTATGATCGAACCCACGACTCTTGGCGCAGTATTAAAGAACGAAGTGACCGGTTTAACTTCTTAGCCATCCATGCAATCTATTCCGGAAAACTTCGGTACACTTTAATAGTTGTAGTTCGTCGGATAACATTGTAAACTATGGTAGGCAGGCACGCATTCAGAACGTTAGGGAACTGGGGCGGAAACCAACGAGTGTGAACGAGTAGTCGAGACTCAATACTACATGCTAGTTTTAATCTCAGTTAGTACATTTTGCTGTTATAGTAGAGTAGGTATACTGACATACAAGAAAATAGATAGGAAAAGAAAAAATAATATTTATGTACAATAAAAAATCTTGATGTATGAAATAAAAATATTATTATAATTACCTAAGACGCGCTCTACTAATTAGACAACAATTCTGTATAATATAGTCCATAAATTTATATTTGTATATGCAGTAAAAATATGAAATTACATAGAACCCAACATATGTCCGTGTGGTGCCGGACTTAAAGAATAGCACCACCCCCTTTGCTCTTCCCGGGGCGTCGTAGAAGGCGACTAATGGGCGGATGGGACCAGGTGCATATTTATCAGCACATTTGGTCACCCGAGCGGTAGTGGGTAAACTATCAACAATAGCATTCTCAAAGAGGGTTGGTGTCAGGCAGGCGGCCGACTGTGAAATCTATGCCAAATCTTTTATGCAGAATGGCTGGAATTAATGTTATGATGCGCGATGGGGCTAGGGCGTACCCCATAGGTGACGCGCCGAGGCAGCACCCGGCCGCGGTGATAAATGGACAAGGGTTGTTGCACCAAGCCAGGCGGGTGCAACGTAAGAAGTTAACCCGGAAAGTGAAGATGAGGTATGCTAGTTGGAATGTTGGGACGATGAGTGGAAGAGCCAGAGTATTAGCGGATGTACTTAAAAGGCGACGGATAAATGTGGCGTGTTTACAGGAAACCAGGTGGAAAGGCACAAAGGCGAGGGAGATTGGTGAGGGATACAAGTTTTACTACGGCGGAAGTGATGGAAAAAGAAATGGTGTGGGAATTGTTTTAGATAGTAAATTGAAAGGACAAGTGATGGAAGTTAATAGGGTGAATGATAGACTGATAGTTGTGAAAGTTATGTTAGTAAATGTGATACTGAACGTTATAAGTGTATATGCCCCACAGGCAGGATGTGATGAAAGGGTGAAAGAGAAGTTTTGGGAGGACTTTGACTGTGTTTTGATGAATATTCCAGTGCATGAGAAAATGTATGTTGGTGGCGATTTTAATGGGCATGTAGGAAGAGTGAATAGTGGGTATGAAAGAGTACACGGAGGATGGGCATTTGGTAATCGCAATAATGAGGGCGAAGGCCTGCTACAATCGGCAATTGCTTTCGACCTGGCGATTGCCAACACATGGTTCCAGAAGAAGAGAGACCACTTAATCACATAAAAAAGTGGCAATCACATGACTCAAATTGATTACTTTCTTGTCAGACGCAGCAACCTCAAACACGTCAAAGACTGCAAAATAATACCCGGGGAAGATCTAACATCGCAGCACAGGCTCCTCATAATGGAAGTTACTACAGAAGTAATATGCAACAGAAACAAAGAGCGACCACCTCCTAAAATTAAGTGGCACTTCTTAGAAAGGCCAGAATATGAAAGGAAATTTAGAGAGCGAGTTGTAAATAAAATTATAGCGATGGATGATATGGAATGTAGAAGTATAAATGAATGCTGGAGTGAAATGGCAGGGTGTATCAGGAGTGCAGCGAAAGATATTTTACGGCGGACATACAGGAAGAGGCGCCCTGGTGTATGCTATTCGCCGACGACATTGTGTTGATTGCCGAGAGTGGCCTTGAGGTCCAGAGCAGACTGAAAAATTGGTGGCAAAGGCTGGAGAGTGTAGGCCTGAAAGTCAGCAAAAGCAAAACTGAGTACAAGTTTTGCGACTTCGGCGGTCTCTACAGTCCTGCGTCCATATCCCTTGCTTGAGAACCCATATCAGTCTGCTCCGACTTCCGGTACCTCGGGTCACTTATTCAAGGGGACGGTGAAATAGACCGCGATGTCACGCACTGGATCAACTCAGGTTGGATGAAATGGCGACAGGTCACTGGAACAACGTGTGACCCACGGATGCCCCTTAAATTAAAGGGCAAAATTTACAAATGTGTTATAAGACCTGTCGCACTATATGGATCGGAATGCTGGGCCGTGAAGAAGACGGATGAAAGAAGATTACATGTAGCAGAGATGAGGATGTTTAGATGGATGTGAGGGGTCACAAGGATGGATAAAATTAGAAATGAGTATATTAGGAGAAGTTTGAAAGTTGCACCGGTGCAAGAAAAGCTGAAAGGATATCGTCTAGCGTGGCATGGGCATGTTATGAGGAGGGATGAAAAGCATGTGACTAGAAAGGTGATGAATATTAGAGTTGAAGGATATAAAGGGACATTCTGCGCCGACCCCAAGTAAAATGGGAATAGGGCAGGCAAAAGAAGATAGAACCCAACATACTTCATAATGGTTTACTAATTTAATATTAATTCTTGAGTAGGTACTTTTATTTATGCGAGCAAGTAATCACTTACTCACTCGCAAAATAAATTTAAGATACTTACATAATTAAGTTTAAGTGCTTCTAAGTGCAACCCATTAGAGTGACTAAAAACCCGTAGTTGTGCTTAATTAAAATAAATCCACCTAGTTGCCTTATTTTTTTATAATAATAATATTAATATATAATAATATTTTTACTTATATTTTATGTCTCCCTTATTTCTAAAGCGGCGGGTAAAATAATGATTTTTCAGCTCCTACTATATACCTACTTCTGACTAAATTAATTGCGGGCTGCAAAGCGGTTTAACTTTCCCTGGGTTTTTACGATTGTGAAAACTCAGTATCTTCCATAGTAATTGCAGCTACACCTTGCTACACAGGCGACACAGTAATGGGAATACAGGTGATACTGTTCCAAAAATGCTTTAACTAAATTGAGGCTAGAAATAAAATTATGGTCATCAAAAAACTATTTTGGACAAATAAATGTTATGAACTACATAAACTTATATTTATCACTGGCAATTCTATAAAATCACTTGAATGTTTTATTTTATGTGACAAGACAGTTCTGGCTATTTTCATTATTCAACTTTAGCTACTTTTTCTTTGCTTGCGCAGAAACGTTCCAAGAAACCCGCTACGTCCCTTTGTTAGTTATAACTGAGGTTTTTACTTTTTATATCGGATTTTTTTTGTTTTCAGGGGCTTGAGAATAAGCATCTTTTTTAAAACCGGCTCGTTAGGACAAGGTAGCAAAAAACGTTTGCGTACTCAACAATCAACAACACGGGTATTATGTTTAGTTGGTAATTTGTATTCTGTGGACTAGTTAGACCTCATTATAAATCATAAACTAAATTAATGTTTCATAGTTTTGTCCTGAGCATAACGTGAAAGTAAAGTACTGATTTTTGTTAAGGATTACGCCGTATTGTCTGTGGGGTACCTAGTCTAGAAACCCACAGACTAACCTACGAGCTTCTATATGTTCGTAGCTTTGATGCCAAACTACACATATATTTGTGTGATCAGCATTGAGCACTTGCGATTCGTCAGAGCCTATATATATTTTTGGATTTAGAAACACTTAAGTAGGTATGTTCTTCTCTTTTCCGTGATACAGGCTATCCCCAGTCTTTTTTGATGACCGTGTTTAAACAGAATCAATGCATTTGATACGTACATCGTTCTATGAGGTCAAAACAGAATGCCATGGGCGAAGCCGCAGTTTCAACTAGCTAGAAATAAGGGCCAAATTATGCTGCTAATATGAATGGTTTAAATTCCTAACACACATATGAAAGTTTCCCCAGTTATTTACGGTTTAACATGGTAATTATTTCTCGTTTAAAAGTTATGAAGCGCTCGCCGAGTTAGCTGCATACCTTAAATTTATGTAAACTTTAGCTTCTACCTGTGGTTTTACTTGCATTATGATGCTGATGATGATACATTCGAGCATTCACCTGTAATGAGCATTCTTGCGAATGTTTTTTCTTCTGAGCATTCTTGCAAAAACAAACGGGTGTGTTTTAGCGAACATTCTTACGAATGTTCTGGCGACCATTCTAGCGAATTGATAGTAAATTTACTTTGACATTTTTGCTGATTAAAGGGTTCGCTAGAAAGATCGTGAAAATGTGCGCTGCAATGTTCGGCTCTGTTCGTTGTTCAGTTCGACAAAAGAAAGACCGGCGAATGCTCGCTGTTCTCAAGTGTATCAGCACCATTAGATTCGATGTACACATGCTACGCCGATTTCGGTAATGTTTTAGAACAATAGTTGTTCATAATAACACTTACAAACGGTGACGTAGGAAATAAGTGTCAGAATCCTTCTGCAACTGTATAGCTTAACTTGTCACTGTGTGTACAATAATCCCTTAAGATTTAGTTAAGTTAAGGAAAATTTTATATTTTAATTTTTTTTATTAAGGAAAGAAGGGGTAGGCAGACGCGTAATATTACACCGACATTTCGCCACGAATTTTTAGGTCCCACGTAATAGGGGGCGAACCTATTGCCATTATCGGGCACATCACCAGACTCCGTGCTGTTAAGGAAATTTTTGTGTAAAAAGTTAATGCATATTTGTGTGAAAATTTACGTCATTCGTAACCTTAATTTGTAGAGGTTATTCTTGCTGATTTATTGTGGTATTATTTACCATTTCTCAATATACAGGCTAGCAAAGGCGAACTAGTGTTTGCATATTGGGATAAAAGCAGTATAGGGTCTGTTACTTTACGTCGATTTTCTGTGAGAGGGTATTACTTCCCCCTTCGAGCCGGACTATTCATGGTCAAATTAGCTTGGCTTTACTACGTATAAATGACATGGGAATATAGATGATCGATATGATATTGTTTGCTTGGTAACTATCCTAGCAGATAGTGATATCTATCAGTACTCACTAGGAGCGTGCATCATAATATGGATGTGGTTTGTCTTCTATGAATAAGAATACAAAATATGAATGTTATAATAATAGAATAATATTCAATAGAGGTTAAATTATTCTTATAATAATCAAATTAAGTGTATTGAATAATAAATATATTAAAGTGCGGGTCTTATTCGCCCATGAAGGGTTCCATAGTAGTGGTATCCACTTAACGTACCCATTACATTCACTTGGCCAAAATAACAGATTTTTTTTTGCGGAAAAAGTAATTTTGCTTTTCGTAGTGTTTGTAAAGTCATATGTGTGTATCAAAATGTGCTATATATCTCAAAAAGTACATATTTTGTTGTAACCAATTTTCGTTTAAAGTTTTTATATTGATCTAATGTTTTTTTACTATAATAGCCAGCTATCGCGATTAAAACCCGTTATACTAACGTGTACAACTCATAAAAAAATTTTTCGAAAGTTTATAATTAATTAGTTTATGTTAGTCACCTTTAAAAACATACTTATTTTCGTGTAAAAGCAATTATATTATACAACAACCCAGTTGCAATCGCGATGAGAAAGCTACAATTAAGTGCCTATTGATATATTTCCATACAAAAAAAACAAAAGTCTAAAATAATTTACATTTATTTAGAAAAATATATAGCTCATACAAAACCGCAACAAAAAGCAGCAACTTCTTAAAAAGGTTTTTTTAATACTTGTTTCATAGTTCGCACATATGTATGGCATATCCACAGTTTCTCAAGATCTCTGTTTACTAAGTGCGCACTTGCCAGTGCCCGTTGAGGCTGACATACTGAGGCACTAAGGACTATTGGCCACTCGGCTGCACCGCTGCCCACCCTTTGACATACCAGCCGTGAAGTTAATAGTTTACTGTCCACACAGAGACTATGTTATGTTTAAGGCATGGTTGAGCCATTTCCTTGTTGACCTAGTATATGTTTAGGGTTTCATGTTTGATAGTGTGTGTATGATTAATGTATAATAACTGGTCTGTTGGTTTAGTAGTTAGTAAGATTGCTTGCTAAGTCAGAAGTTTAAGGTTCGATTTCTGCGTGGGACAAATTTATCTTCTGTGTAATGAGCAAGATTGATTGTTAAGAGCGTAATTTGTCTATAAAATTCATTGATTTTGTAACTACTAATCAGAGAACTAATCGTCATCTTTATTTATTAATAGACTCACGCCTGTATCCCAGAAGGGATAGGCAGAGGTGTTATAATACACCCACATTTCGGCATGAGTTTTTAGGTCCCACGTAATAGAGGGCGAGCCTATTGCCGTTACCGGGCACATTACCAGACTCCGTGCTGCTACTGAGAATTCGGAAAAACCCAGTAACACTTTTGCCCCACCCGGGAATCGAACCCGGGACCTACGATAAGCAGTCGCATCCGCTATCCACTGGACCACGGAGGCAGTCAATATCACCATCATCCTAGTGTTATCCCGGTTGGGATCCAATACCTACGCCTTAGAGCCCAGAGTCGTCTAACCAATCAAACAACTGATAAACTTACTTATATATGCTTAAATAAATAATTAATACATACATACATAGACTCACGCCTGTTTCCCGGAGGGGTGGGCAGAGACTACGGAACGCCATTTGCAACGATCCTGACATATCTCTCTTGCTTCATTCACTCTTCATTAACATTCACTCTTCATTAACGCATTATAAATAAATTAAACTCAGATACAGAAAAACATCGTGACCATAGCACATAGATTCGACCTCGATGAGAATCGAACCAATATAGGTATGATTGATGACTCATTTACCAATAAATTACACCCCACAAGTCAAATCATGGTGGTTGTTCGATGCACTATAAATCTTAATGGTCATATTTCAGTTCACTCGGCACTCATTGCACGCTTTTTCTTTATTATTCTGTTCTAAATAATAATAAATCAATTCATACCAAGGAAATTCTTCTCTCCTAGCATAAAGTTTCAAATAAATCTGGTATTTACAATAGTAATCACATCTAGATTTTCTCTTTGAATAGAACCAATCTAAGACTGGAAAGAAGTCTAAAAACTTTTCATTCTTTCATCATCACCATCAGCCTGCCATATCCCACTGCAAGATATATGTAGGCCTCTCCTATGGCACACCACTGAGCCCGGTTTTCGGCTTTTCGTATCCACCCGCTACCAGTCAGTTTGCGTATATCGTCACTTCACCTAGTCGGATGACGTCCTATACTACGTTCTCCAAGGCGCGATCTCAACTCTAGAACACGACTGACTCCAAGTTTTATCAGTTTCATTAATTAAACTAACACAATAAAAAAATATAATATAATATTAAAATATTAAAAAATATATATATATTTTGAATAAACCAAAAGACGTTCCCACTGTGTCGTGTGATATTCATGTCTCACGGAGCGATTGCGCTTAAATACGCCTCACTACAAACAACATAGATATGTACGCAACCAAACGTCCATTCCCATTGTGTAGTTGAACAATGGACATTTTTACACCACACATACAGGGTGTCACAAGACCCATCACCAAGTCTACTCGTTTTGGACATCATGCCAAGTCATATTAACTTTGAATGATTGAATTTTTGTTTGAGTTTTCACATTTTTTAAACCGCAATTAAAAGCGCGCGCATGCAATGCTCGAAATACCTACTTATCCATGGGGTTATAGGGCATCTAAAGAACATATTGGCGGGGTAAATGCATAGATTTTGAACCTAATTTGAAAAATTCCTTACTAACTTTGAGCCTCAATATCTCCTGAACCAGTAATTTCCCAGGTATGGTGCCAAAGTAAAAAATGTTCGTACTGATTGGTACAACATGGGATTGCCGTGTGGTTGACGGCATAGAATACAAGTGTCACCACCCCCTATCTTCCCGTGGGTGTCGTAAAAGGCGACTAAGGGATAACACGATGCAAATACCATATTTGCGTAGAGACGGAAAACTCGACATCAAACCCTATACGACTGCCTCGTTGGTCTCGCGGCATAAATGTGCGCGCGGGATTGAGAGGTCCTAGGTTCGATTCCTGGGCCGGATATAGTGTTATTGGGTTTTTTCTGTCACGAAATTCTCAGTAGCAGCACGGAGTCTGGAAATGTGTCCGGTACGGCAATAGGCTCGCCCCTTATTACGTGAGACTAAAGTATATCTGGCGAAAAGTCGGTGTAGAAATACACCTCTGCCTACCCCTTCGGGGATAAAAGGCGTGATGTTATGTATGTATGTATGTATGATTGGTACAACATGGGATTTCAGTTTCCGATAAGGGTCTTTTTACACCCTGTATATGAACAGCGATAATTGCCATCCGCAATTACATTTTATATACCTTTGTTTTGTAGTTCATGTTTCGTATGAATTTTAATTTATAGATATGAGAATAGTGGTACAAAATGGATAAAGGGTGATAAATTCGAATAAAAGCTTTATAAAGTTGTTGTAAGCGGCGATAGCCCAGTGGTTTACGTAACGGACTGCCGAGAGGATGGTCTTGGGTTCGATCCCCAGCTACCCCGGGCGAACACCCTTGACTTTTCGAAGTTATCTGTGTATTAAATTGACCGGTAGATGGCAATAGGCTCGCCCCCTATTACATTGGGACTGAATCATAACTGGTGCAGAGTGGGTGTGGGTGTGTAATACACCTTTGCCTACTCCTACGATGATAAAAGGCGTGAAGTTATGTTCAACCTTGAGCAGGTTTCTCAATTAAACTAGGAATTGCGCAAAAACTATCAGCTTCTAAGCATCATCCTAATTTCTCTTAGTCTGCTTTTTAGTTCACTAATCAACTGTGTCAGAAGGCAGCGATAGCCTAGTGGATATACCAACAGACTGCCATGCAGAGGGTATCGGGTTCGAATCCACGGCGCGCACCTATGACTTTTCGGAGTTATGTGCGTATTGAATTGTTAATTTTCGCTTGCCCCGTGCCTCGGAGAGCACGTTAAGCCGTCGGTCCCGGTTGTCATGAAGATCTTTGACAGTCGTTACAGGGCGTCAGTACCTTCTAAATAAACTGACACTAGTCTAGACCATGGAATATGGCTATCCCTTCGGGTTGCGGAGGTCAGACAGGCAGTCGCTTCGTGGAAAAGCTAATATTCAGCCAAATCCGGTTAGACTAGAAAGCGGACCCCAGATTGAAACTGGGATAACGCTAAGAGAAAGAAGAATCAACTGTGTCAGAATATAGTATATCTTATTGATAATCACACATAGAATAGATACATAACTGTTTTAAACTTATTTTTTGCGTTTCTAATGCTAAGGTACATTGCAATTTGAAATTGAAAAATGTCATCCGTGTAGCAAAAACTGAATTTGCAGCCTGCGGCAAACCGCGAAAATGTTTAGGTAGCTAAACTGCTGAAATTCATACGTTGTAATTAAGAATCTTTCTTATGCAAACAACACTAGTTATTTCGAAACTAGACTTAGTTGGACTGCCTCCGTGCTCCAGTGGATATGCGTATGCATCTGCTGATCGGAATGTCTCGGGTTTGATTCCCGGGTCGGGCAAAAGTAATAATAATATATAGACTGCCAACCCGCACTTGGCCAGCGTGGTGGACTATGGCCTTACCCTTCTCATAGTGAGAAGAGACCCGTGCCCAGCAGTGGGACAGTATAAAGGGCTGATGATAATAATAAATAATAATAAAATAATAATGTTCTACCACATACACACATCACCATCTAGTCCCAAGCTAAGCAGAGCTTGTGTTATGGGTACTAGATAATGGATAAACATATGTATGTTTATCCATTATCTAGTACAAAAAATGTATATATGTATATACTTTTTTTGTAAATACATACATATTATACATAGTAACACCCAGACCAAGACAAACATCCATGTTCATGCACACAAATGTTTGACTTGAGCGGGAATCGAACCCGCGACCTTCGGCGTAGCAGTCGCTTACACTCCCGCTTCGCCAACAGGTCGTGAAGTGTTACGGAGATTTTCCGAATTTTTAGTATCAGTCTGGCAATGTGCCCGACAATAATATACTCGCCTCTGTTACATGAGGATAACATTATACCTTCGGTGCTGGAGGCGTGACGCTATATAAATACTAGTTTTAACATTGTAAACAAATTTGGAACCACCCATAATTTGCCGTATATGCCGCTGCCATTCCAAAACCTTTTCAGATGTTAGCCAGCCGTACCCATCTGTGTAGAGCAACAATAACCGTAAAATTGTCGTGCAAATATATTAAAGGTTTCAGCATTTTAGTCACCGGCGGCCGGTAAAGCGTGTAATTTGGGCGCGATGTGTGACGGGGTACTGAGCATGACCGTGCCATATACGGTGCGTGTTTTGATGCATTTTTAGACAATATTGATAAACATTTATGAACAATATTGAAATGGCCCGGTAGCGTAGCGGGAGTGTAAGCGACTGCTACGCCGAAGGTCGCGGGCATAATTCCCCTTCAAGTCAAAATGGACAACGCCAGATTAAGTATGGTAAGTGGTGTCTTGTTTTTTGGGCGGCTATCGACCATACCTTGTTATTTTAATAGAAAATAGTGTAATAAAGCAAACTGACTATAACTCTAAACTCAGTCTGAACTGAGTTAAGATATTTATTTCTATAAATCTCCATAATAATATATAGAAATAAATATCTTTGTAATAATACATACTGTATGTAAATTGACTAAAAATAATTTACGTAAATGCTAGCAGACTGTTACTGTTAAAATATAACAAAATTGCATCAACATGAGAAACGTGTCAATTGATAAGACGTATCGAATTCCAATTAATAATTGATATACCTACCTATACAGAATTGGGTACAGAATATCAATCCTAACATATCGATGTTTACTAATTAAACAGTAGTCAGATAACTTATGTTTAATGAGCAGTGTGTAGTTAATATACAGGAGAAATGGCATCAAAGAAGATAATAACAATAGAGAATAATTATTTATAAGAGATCTGATTCGCAGAGTCTTTTAAATTATTGAATTGTAAAAATTGCAAGCACAATTAAGTAAATTTTTACATATCGCAGCCAGGGACATATTTTTATATGTACGGAAAAAAAGATTGGACTTAAAGAGATCGAAACTTACCAATATCTTACCAGCATAGTAATTCAAGGGTCCTGTGTTGTTGATTCCATTCCTTTTGTGAACCTGCCATTGGTTGTACGTTTGTAACGTCCCACGCAAAACAAGAAAATCCTATTGCGCACTTTTGACCAAAGTGATCGAGATAACCCTAAGAATTATCAAGCTGAAGTAGCAGTAGGATGGTCACTACCGTCATAGAACTGACAACCTTTGATGGAGACGTGTTAAAGAGTGCTAATCGAATCGGCAAATTTATTGTAGGGCGCCCTAGAGCTAGGTGGGGTGACGATTTACGCAAAGTGGCTGGCAGCGGTTGGACACGAAGAGCCAAATAGCGACCCAATGGTCTGCTATCTGAGAAGCCTATATCTAGTAGTAGAATACAACAGGCTGATGAGGATCATAATCATCATTCGTCATCGTCCTAGCGTTATCCCAGTTGCATCCAAGACGTACAGCCTTGGAGCCCGAGATCCTCCTACTGGTCTAACCAGATATGACAGAATATTAACTTTTCCACAGAGCGACAGCCGTCTGACCTCCGTAACCCAAAGGTATAGCGATATTCTATAGTATCAGTTTATTTGAGGGTACTGACTCCCCGTAACGACCGTCAAAGATCTTCATGACAGCCGGGACCGACGGTTTAACGTGCTCTCCGAGGCACGGGGCAAGCGATAATTAACAATTTAATACGCACTTAACTTTGAAAAGTCATCGATGCGCGCCGTGGATTCGAACCCGATACCTTCTGCATTGCAGTCCGTTGGTATCTCCACTAGGTTATATCTGCCTTAAGAATCACGATGATGATAAATAAAGAGTTTTACATTGTTGGGGCATTGGGCATTTTAAGTACTCTTGAACTTCATGTCAAAGTAAATGCTAACGTATTGAAAATCTCCTCCAATTTTTTGACTCAGAAACTACGCGAGCGAAAACCATGCTATTAACATGACTTTTAAATTCCTTGAACGCTGCGAGGGTGACTACATGCCGTTCAGATTGTTTTTATTTTGACGCTGTAATTGGTTTTGAAAGCTTTTATTTTTGGAGTTACCAGATGCCTATTAACACGATTTTTGACAGTATGGAGTTTTACTAATGTACGAATCTATACTTCTTTACTAAGATAATAAAGCTGAAAAGTTTGTTTGTTTGTATGTTTGTATGCACGCGCTAATCTCAGGAACTAATGGTTCAATTCGAGTAATTATTTTTGTGTTGGATAGCCCATTTATAAAGGGAGGGTAGATTAGCTATATAACATCACGCTATGAGACACGGGAGGATATCTATATCGCAGGTGTACCCGCGCTCTCAGCGAGTAGAATATAATATTTTTTACAAACTATTTAACATAATTATACTCTAACTACGAAATGCTTGGTCAGAATGTATGGCTAATTAAAACCTTTAACACGCAATAACTATAGAGTGAATTTTTATGATACCTTGCAGTAGTGTGGCTTATAGCATGATAACACATGGACCACCTTTTCCCCGATAACCGATCCACGCGGACGAAGCCGCGGGAAAAAGCTATATAGAATTTTGTTTCATCATCAGCCCTTTATACTGTCAGCAGTGGCTGGGCACGGGCCTCTTCCCATTATGAGAAGGGTAAGGCCATAGTCCACCACGCTGGCCAAGTGCGGGTTGGCAGACTTCACATGTCTTTCGAGAACATTATAGAGAACTCTCAGACATGCAGGTTTCCTCACGATGTTTTCCTTCACCGTTTAGCATAATTAGCATGCGAGAATATTGCTTTAGAAAACATAAATATCATTATAATACACCTGTACCTTTGTTTAATAAAATAAAACTTCCATAATCTGCCAAGGTTAAGTACATCTTAAAACATCAAAGTTGTTTTCTTCTTTTATTATCTTTGAAGTGATCTGTTTTCTAAACGTGAGTGGCGGCGGCTCTCATTTCGTCAGTCAAGCTTGTTGTCTTAATTGTTTAATTTTATTGAAATATATCTTCATTCTGTGAGATGAATTTAGTTAATTCATGTTTTCTCACGATGTTTTTGCAGCTTAGGAAGCGATAATTAATTTACTCTAACCGTGGATTTAAATTCTAGACGCCGCAATGAAGTCTGTTGATGTCGGCTAGGCTATTACCATAGTAAAAACAGAATAGTAGGTTAGCTAAGACCGCTCGGCGAGTTAATTGCCTACTCGTGCGTTGACGCACGGTTTGTCACTTGTTTACACCGCGGCGCCGGCTTTGTCGGCGCTCGCGCTTTTTCGCCGCTTTTTTAAGTGATCGCGCTGAATACTTCACAATTTAAGCTTGAATTTATTTTTTCTCAAATACCTACTGACTACCTAAGCGTTATATAACTATCTAAATGCCTTTTTTAATGAGAAAAAGTAACAAGTTAAATTTACTGTCGTTTAACACATTGTATATTATTGATAACGTTTATTACAAAACTGAATGTATATAAACAATTCAAGCGGGCGAGCAGTGAAGTACCTACATGAATGCGCTCACCTCATAAATAATTTTAAATTAATTAAATATATTTTTATTTTTTTTAAAGACAATTCCCGCACTAGCATTAAACCCTGTGTCGCAGGGGACTTTACAAACATACAACTAACGGACACAATGAACACCCAGACGCGAAACAGCAATTTATGAATCACACAAAGTGTTATCTCTTGTGGGAATCGAACCCACAACACTGCGCGTAGTGTCAAGCGGCGAGGCGGCCGCTTAAACCACTACGCCAACCGTGCAGTCAAATCAAGTTCATTGTAAACTTTGATCCATACAGAATGAATGTGAAATGGCCAATAGGTTATAATTTTTACTAGCTCATCCCACGGTTAAAACCACATTATTTAAGATTACTGCTTCGTTTCCGTAGCCCATAGCGTGATGTTATATGTCTATAGACTTACTTCATAAATTGGCTATCCAACACGAAATAATTATTCAAATCGGTCTAGTAGTTCCTGAGATTATCGCATTCAACAAAGGAAACAAATTCTTCAGTTTTGTTATATTATTATAGACGAGAGGATTCCCGTAGCTACACCCGCGCATCTAGCCTGATCCCGTGAGAACTTCGGGAATTCTATTCTTAATACAGCCCTCCGGTCCCCAAGGAATACACATGCAGATTTCAGCTTCTTGCGCCCCATAGCTTCGGCTGTGCCTTGTCTGTCAGTCAGTCAAGCAAGAATTTAATTACCATGATATTTATGCCAAAAGTATATAATATTTATAACTTTTATATGTATATTATATACCTAATATATATCTTTAGAGAATTTCTTTATACACAACATTAACCGCTTTACCACCTTCACATAGAACATGTAAATTATTTTTACCGCTCACTCGTGAAAATGCCACATATAACTGACCATGTGAAAAACAACATGTTCGGAGGTCGATTCCAGCTGTTTCAAGAGTCTGTTCCTGCGATTTATTTAGAAAATACACACAAGACTACGAATGTCCAGCCCTGCCGAAAGTAAGATAGCCCCATTGAGTAACTCAAGAGGTATCTGAATTCAGGCCTCAGTCTCCCGCCCAAAGATTCCCACGTACGTGACGTGAGGAGTGGAAAATTGGGAATAATGAGACACCTGTATAAGAACAGATGAACGAAAGAAATCAAAGAAACACAATCACATTCAACAATAAAAAATTCAAAAGAAACGACAAAGTCACCAATCCAAGTAATCCAACGACGACGAAGGAAAATTAACCGAGAACCTCCTCAATCCTCGGAGAATCTTAACACCACCATTCAGATAATGACGTCATTTGCTCAACGCCATCTTCTTCTTCTTCTTTATCCTCTTCCCGTTACGCGGGGTCGGCTTTCTTAATCTTGAGGCGCCATTTGCTTTGCTGGTAAGCATCATCGTCTGATAGGTCCATCTTTTTCATGACCCTTTTCGAACATTCGTCATCCAAGTGGTTACTGGCCTATCTCTCTGTCTTTTTTGCGTAGCCATGGAAAAGCACTTCTTCACTATGTGGTCATCGGGCCTTCTTAGCACATACCCTACCATCTCAGTCTTGATTCGGTTAGCTTCTCCTGAATCAGCGTAACTTTAAAACTGCCACGTACATATTCATTGCGCACTTTGTCTCTTGAGGGTAACTCCACCCGCCCAGCGTTACATGCGCATTTCAGTGGTATGCAGTTTCTGTTTGTGGACTTTCTTTGTAGCCCAAACTTCGCTACCATAGAGTAAAGCATGGTCTCACCGCAGTTTTATAGATCTTGCCTTTTGTTCTTATAGGCATCTTTCGGTCGCATAGAACACCTGTAAGCGTACGCCACTTATTCCAACCAGTGGTCGTTCGGTGTGTTATGGCGGCGTCTATAGATCCATCTTCCGCAATGACAGAGCCCAGATATTTAAATTTGATTACCCTTGGTAGGACTACACCGTCCAGTTTAACTTCCACCCTTGTTTGGTTCGATTCAACGGGATTGAAGTTGCAGACCATATATTCTGACTTGGTTCTGCTGATGCGCAATCCATGCAAGTCAAGAGCTTTCCTCCACTGTTCCAAATTTTCCTGATTTTCATCTACACTGTCTGAGATTAGAGCCACATCATCGGGTAGATTTCATGGTGTCGGTTTCTGAATTTTCACTGTGGTGGTGGTTCATGACGATGTTAAAAAGAAGTGGGCTTAGCGCGCTGCCTTGATGAACACCAACTTTTATATCGAAACTCTATGACTGACCTCGGCTGCACTCCTAAAACGTGTTTGCACATTGTGGTACATGTCTATTTTTAGCCTTATATAGCATTCAGCATCATTATGTGCTCTTAGAGCTTGCCATATTATTGTTCTTGGTACACGATCGAAAGCTTTCTCAAGATCTATGAAGATCATCCATAGATTTTGTTGGTTTTCTCGAGCTTTTTCCATCACCAGTCTTATTGCGAGGATCGCGTCTGTAGTTCATTTCCCAGCAATGAAACCAAATTGGTTTGTTTGTTGCTCAACGCCATCTATGTTTACAATATACAAATCGACCGAGATAGAAAATAATATGGACTAATCGACAATTATTTATTGAAAAAAGGATCTATAGTCATAGTTTTTATCATTTAAAATAAAATGAAATGATTATATAACTATTATATAAACAAAATAATTTGAAATAAATGAGATAGACCGTTTAAATTAAGTGGACCTTGTAATAAATTTTGACACAGAGACTTTTTGTTTATGAAAGTGCCGAATATTATACTCTATTATTTTTTTAATAACAGAAAGATATCTGACACATAATTATTGTCATTTTTGCAAGAAACATTTATTTTGCTAGAAAATTATTTGAAAATAGTGACATCTATCGATCGGAAGGATAACTATAATTATTCTCGGTTCCAGTAATTTATTTATCGAAAATACATAAAAATATACTGACGAAATTAAGAATCGCCTCCTTTTTTAAAGTCAGGTAAATAGCCATAAACCCCTTTGAAGGTACCTATTTAGACTAACTATACTTTAAAAAACTAATAATGATCATAGATGACACCACATATATAACCAGTTTTGGATGATCCCTGCTTTGTTTCGGACTACGTACAAATGAGAGGTCAAGCTGTACACCGAAAACCACTCAACCGATTGTGATGTAACATATACTATTTTATAGGTTTGAGTATCCTTTTTGATTTCAATAAAACTTGCACTCATGTATGAGTGTAAGTTTTATTGAAATCAATTTCGCCAGTTTAGAGATCTTTAGCAATATAGGGAAAAACAGACACAAAATTCTAAAAAATATCAAATTTTGCATTTTAGCATTTTCCTAGATTTTTTAGCTAATTTTCGTCAAAATATCTTTAATGTACAGACTTTTTCACCTCTACAGTTTTATTATAGTAATATAGACTAGATGATACACGCGGTTACACCCACGTTTTTTAAGGCTACTACGCCGCTCCCGTGGCGCATAGAGTGATGTTATATAGCCTATAGTATTTCTCGATAAATGGGCTTTCTAACACTGAAATAATTTTTGAAATCGGTGTAGTAGTTCCTGAGATTATTACACGTTCAACCAAACAAAGAAACTCTTCAGCTTATATTAGTATAAGATTAGATTCAGATAAGCAATCAGTACAAGGAAGGCTGCATCTATTCACATATAACTCAAATCCAACAGTCCTTATCTACGCGTAAATAAAAAATAAAAAACATTCACGCTACCTCATGTTATTGTTGCAAGTCTTGGCTCTCGCTTCAACGATAACTCATCCACTTTGGTATGCTTTATACGAATTTAACTGGATTTAAATTTGAAATCGGAGCCAACGTGACACAAGACAAATGTCCTTTGCATCGCATCGTTTATTCTGTACTTGTAATTTAGATTCGTTTTGTGCATGCGATGAGTTCTATGTTTTGTGTAATAGTCTGTACTAGTGTTTAGTGGCTCTTACTGGCTATGACTGATGGTAGTGGGTTTGATGGGTATACAGGAAAAATCTTTGAGTGAACATGATCTTTTAATTTTGTTCTGTCTAGGAGTAATGCATTTATAATACGTATGTATTTAAGAATGTGTCTTTATCGGCTTCGGGTAAGTTGTGAGTTTCGCTAGAATATTATTATATTTTCTGTATATAGGCTCTAACTATACACATATTTAAAATTCGTCCGTGACTGACTAACAGACAACGTAGATTCAAAGTTATTATATGTTCCTAGCGAGTGTAGAGGTGCACTAGAGCATACGCTAGTACATTCATAGGATAGAAATACTCGTTTAATTAGGAATGATGTGCCAAGTGTTTTAGGTTCTATCACACGAGACAATATTTTCTGTAATCCTCAAATTATTGTAACTTTTGCTCTAATCTCACACAAGGTTGCCTGGAAGAAATTACTTTTAAGTGATAAGGCCGCCCTTTGTGCATTACCTGCTAATCACAATTTTTATATGTATTTCCGATTGGTGTACAATAAAGAATATTATTATTATTCCTCTTTATTACGTCTTTTCTCATGGTAGAATTTTATACACTTAAATAAATAAAAAAATTTAACCATATAAAATAGGACCACGGAGACCCACCGGTATCGGGTACAGGGACCAAGCTACCGGTGGTTAGGGCTCCAGAGAGAGGAACCTCCGAACTATGCGCGTCGTGTCCAACAATACTGCCTTCTGTATAGAGGACTTGATCCAGCCGTCTAACGAGAGCCTCTTGAGATGGTGGTCGAGGCTCTTGGCAATGAGACCATTAACTGACACGACTATCGGTACAGTGATCGCCGAGTCCACATCCCACATGTCGACAATCTCGTGAGCTAGGTCCAAATACTTGATTTCCTTATCTTTTTCGGCTTTCACGAGATTCTCGTCATGGGGAATAGTAACATCAACGATCATTGCAAGGCGTTCTGATCGATCTATCACCACAATATCGGGCTTGTTAGCCACGATAGTCCTATCGGTGATGATAGATCGATCCCAGTACATAGTGGCACGACCATTTTCGAGAACTGGATCGGGCACATACCTGTAGTACGGTACTTCAAAGGGTACAAGGTCATATTTTAAGGCAAGCTGCTGATGGACGATCCTGGCTACTTGATTGTGCCTGTGCAAGTATTCGCCGTTGGCAAGACGAGAACAACCGGAAACTATATGTCTGAGGGATTCGCCGGGCTGGTGACACGCCCGACATATGTCAACAGTCCCATCCTTCAGAATATACTTACGGTAGTTGTAATTGCACAAACAAAACCTTCGGTCTCTGCAAATAAATCACCAAACCGTAGCCAGGCTACTGATGACATGAGGTCTACATCGGGCCCATGCAAGGCCCGATAAAAACGTCCATGAAACTCTTTGCCTTTCCATACTTCCCTGCGCTCTTCAGTACTAAGTACAACAGGTTTGCGCCAGCTCTCTTTTGCCAGACCCAACGGGGTAAGTCCGTTGTCTACAGCAACAATATCACGATGCACACCCGTATCAGCCTTAAGAAAATATTCTCTAAGATTGTACACCTCGCGGTTGTGGAGGTCCTTAGCACTTAAGAAACCACGACCACCACATTTCCGCGGGATGTACAACCTCATTACTGATGACCGCGGGTGATGCATCCGATATTCAGTCAATAGACAACGGACCTTTCTGTCCAGGGCTTCCAGTTCTGATTGAGTCCATCTGAGTATGCCGAAGGAGTATGCTAAGACTGGCATGGCCCAACCATTATAGGCACGCACCCTGTTGCCGCCTGATAAAAAACTTCTCAGTATTTTCTTCAGGCGGCCCAAGAAGCGCTCCCGCAATGATTGTTTCATGGCAGTCTCAGCAATACCTAAGGCCTGCGACATACCCAGATACTTGTAGGTCTCGGACGCAGATAGAGATCTAAGTTGTGTGGAATCTGAAAGCTCTATACCCTCAGATTCCACAATCCCACCTCGTTTTACATGCATGACCGCACATTTACCCACACCAAATTCCATCTTGATAGAATTACTAAAAGTTTCAGTTACTTTTAGTAACGCTGTCAATTGGAAAGTGGAGGGGGCAATTAACTTCAGGTCATCCATATAAAAGAGGTGGGAGATAACTTGACCCCTACGCTGCAGCCGATAGTCTAACCCAGAACCCTCTAGCAAAGTGCTGAGAGGATTCAGAGCTAGACAAAACCACAAGGGACTCAAACTGTCACCCTGGAATATACCCCGTTCGATCTTAAGAGGAGCACCGCAATCGCGAATCTGCCGACATCCTGGATAGCGTAGGACCGTACTCCACTGTCCCATACATGCCTTCAAGAAGGCGCATAGAGTTATATCGACTTTATATAACTCCAGCACCCTCAAGAGCCATGTATGTGGCACGGAGTCGAAGGCCTTCTTGTAATCTATCCAGCATGTCGCCAGATCCTTTCGGTTGCGGCGCACCTGCTGGCTAATGGCCATGTCAAAGAGGAGTAGCTCTTTTGTACCACGGGCCCCATTCTTACATCCATTTTGAGCCACTGACATTTGAGGCTTAATAGTCAGACATTTGTTCTTATTTATAACATTGTGTACGTATTTTAAGGCTCTCAAGGTACAAAACAAAGTACCGTACTTCATTTAAAATGACATATTGAACAGCGAGTGTGAAAATGTAACATTTCATCCCAAATATACACTCGTATGTGGGGTAGCTAAAGATATATCAATTGTCAAAAAAGGGCGTACCCGATTTTTTATTTCGAATTACTGACCGAAAATTTAGTTGTAAGTCTTACTGCTGTATAAATAAAGTCGTAAATCAGAAGAGACGGTATTCCTGAAATATACCAGCTACCGTTTACAAAAATATTTAAGTACGGGCTTGCAGTTCTTGAGATAAATAATAAATAAATAATATTCTACCACATTCATACAGTACCATCTAGTCCCAAACTAAGCAGAAGTTTGTACTATGGGTACTAGATAATGGATAAACATACATATATACTTTTTTTTTGTAAATACCTACATATTATACATAGGTACAAGTGAATCCATCATCAAGACTGTATATATAAATAGATTTTTGGGACAAATCTCACCCCCTTTACTACTACTGTGTCCACTGTATGATTCAACAGCAGTGACTACAGAAAGCACCGTGTCACATTCGTTAAGTCCCGGGGAAACACAAATGTCTTAAAGTCAGAAACGAATTTCTTCCGAAATTAAGATGAAATTATACTATTATTCACTCCATTTATTATCTAACACATAGTTTCTTTTATATTAATAAAGTACATTTCATTAGAAAAAAGAAATACGTTTAGAAATATAAAAGGGACCACGGAGACCCACCAGTGTCGGGTACAGGGACCAAGCCACCGGTGGTTAGGGCCTCAGAGACAAGAACTTCCTCACGATGCGCGCCGTGTTGAGAAGAACTGCCTTCTGAATCAAAGACTTGATCCAGCTGCCTAGTGTGAGCCTCTTTAGGTGTTGGTCGAGGCTCTTGGCGATTAAACCATTCACCGACACGACTATCGGTACAATGATCGCCGAATCTACATCCCACATGTCAACAATCTCGTGAGCTAGGTCCAAATATTTATTCTCTTTCTCTTTTTCTGCTTTCACGAGATTGCCGTCATGCGGTATGGTGATATCGATTATCATTGCGAGTCGCTCTGCTCGGTCTATCACTACAATATCAGGCTTATTGGCTACAATAGTCCTGTCTGTAATGATAGACCGATCCCAGTACAACAATGCACGACCATTTTCGAGAACTGAGTCGGGCACATATCTGTAGTACGGTACCTCAGAACCAATGAGATCATATTTAAGGGCTAGTTGCTGATGGATTATCCTGGCCACTTGGTTGTGTCTGTGCAAATACTGACCATTGGCAAGACTCGAACAACCGGATACTATATGCCTGAGAGATTTACCGGGCCGGTGACACGCCCGACATATCTCAACCGTACCATCCCTCAGTATATACTTTCGGTAGTTGTTTGTCATGACAACTTCGTCCATAATTGCAAAGACAAAACCTTCGGTTTCTCCGAAGAGATCACCGAAACGTAACCAGGCTATGGAAGCTTTAAAATTGACGTCTGGGTCATGTAAAGCTCCATAGAACCGTCCATGCAGCTCCTTGCCCTTGCATATTTCTCTTCGGTCATCAGTACTGAGTACTGCAGGTTTGTGCCAGTTCTCTTTTGCCAGAGCGAGCGGGGTAATTCCGGTATCAACAGCGACTACATCACGATGCACATCCACACTCATCTGCAGAAAATATTCTCTGAGGTTGCACACCTCGCGGTTGTGGAGGGACTTAGCACATAGAAAGCCTTGGCCCCCACATTTCCGCGGGATGTACAGCCTCATTACCGATGAGCGTGGATGATGCATGCGAGATGCAGTCAGCATTAACCGGACTTTTCTATCCAGGGCATCTAGTTCAGTCTGGGTCCACCTGAGTATAATGCCGAAGGAATACATTAGGACTGGCATGGCCCACCCGTTGCAGGCCCGCACCTTGTTGCCACCTGATAAAAGACTGTTAAGTACTTTTTTCAGGCGGCCAAAGAAACGAGCCTGCAACGTCTGTTTCATGTCAGTCTCAGCAATATTCAAAGACTGCGACATACCCAGGTATTTGTAGGTCACGGTTAGGCAGATAGGTCTAAGTTGTATGGAATCTGAGAGTTGTATGCCTGCAGATTCCATAATCCTGCCTCTCTTCACATGCATGACCGCACATTTATCCACACCAAATTCCATCCTGATAGAATTACTAAAGGTTTCGGTTACCTTAAGTAATGCTGTCAGTTGGAAATTGTTGGGGGCAAATAATTTCAGGTCATCCATGAAAAGGAGGTGAGATGTAACATGACCTCCTCTCCGTAACCGATAGCCTAGCCCTGAAGCCTCTAACAAGGTACTTAGGGGGTTCAGGGCCAGACAAAACCACAAAGGACTCAAACTATCGCCCTGGAATATAACTCGCTCGATCCTTATTGGAGCACCGCAACCCAAACTCGGTCGACACCCTTGATAGCACAGTACGGTCCTCCATTTGACCTTAAAAAGGTGCATAGAGTTGCATCTACTTTATACAACTCCAGCACCCTCAAAAGCCATGTATGTGGCACGGAGTCGTAGGCCTTCTTGTAATCTATCCCTTGTAATATATGTGAACTACGGAGCCATTTGAGCCAAAAATTGTGCAGCCCGTCCGGTCCCGCTGATTTCCAGTTTGGTAACGAACGGACTGCACTGGCTATATCATCATCTGTTATTGATATTGGCTCCATTGTTGTTATTTGTTCGCATACTCGCTCAACAGTCCCAATCCAATCACTCTCAGTGTGGCTGACAGGCGTCGACCAGATGCTGCGCCAAAATGTATTAGTAGCATCATCACCCGGTCGACCCCCATCAACGTCACCGGCCGTGGACTCGGGTCGCTCCCATCTTCTGTACACCCACCTCTCGTCTCTCTGGAATGTGCGATTCAGGCAATACCGATCCACTCTTTTTTTGTATCGCCTTATACGGTTTGCCCATGCATAAAGTTTTTGCTTTAGGGTGTCGATGCGCTCTGTATCCCGAGATAAATAATCTTGGGAACTGATATTAGTTCCCGGAAAGGCTCGAGTTACAAAGCGCATCACTCTCGGTCGGGTATTGCCCATCCTAAAACAAGTGAGCTTGCCAATGAGTGCCCTAGTCTCAGCAATACGACAACCCTGCGTTGCCAACCTGGCACAGCAGCGGTCTGTCGAATAGCGGTGTTATTTACATGAAATTTAACCCCCGCTACTCGACACGCCGCAACCGCCGCACAATACAGGATTGAGTGTGTGTCGCTGAGATTTTCACTATTCTCAAAATAAATTGATAGTAATGCATCTAGGGCACTCACCAACGCTGTTTTTCTTATGCATGGGCAAACGAGGCCGAACATTTGGGTCCATGGATCGGTATTCCGCAATAGCACATTCCAAAGCACTCCTTAACTGATCGTTGCACTGGGTACTTACATGAGAAGTCTCATCATCTACCTCTTCAGCAGCCGGATTTAACAGTTGTTGCTGCGCAACCACTGTGTCAGTCTGCGCTGAAAAAGTGATGGGGAGACTTCTCTGCACTTCGGAGCGAAGTCTCTCAAGCACGGTATCATCCAGCAGGTGACACCGTTGGATGGCCCGCACTTGATCCGATAGCCGTTGTATTGACACGTTGATATATATATATATATTATTATGTTTCTCTTTTTCACGGCTATTCTTCTAGCATTTGGTGTTAGAAGAATAACCGGTCCTTTGGGAGGCCTACACGGGGATATGGATCCAACGTGCAGAGGCCCGTAGAGAGTTTTAATCTAAAATGGGATGGGACACATGCCGCGGAGCCTCCACAACTGCACTACTGAGTACAGGTATGGACTAGCCGCATCACGTGTAGGGCTATTTTTTTTAGTGGATCTAATGAATACGGGTTATGGGGATGGGTGTTTAGTGAACTGGTACTTAATGCTATGGATGAAAAACGGCACCTGCCAGTGATACTCCTATAGCATCCGTCCGCGTGGCAGGTAGTGACTCGCCAACTCACTAGATGGGCCCTCTCTAAACAGCCGCCCAAAGCAAACAAACTCTGCCATAAAGGCAGCCAGAGGGCAACACCGGTGCGAGTGGCTAGGGGTGTCGAGCGGTGCGGCACCGGTTTCGCCATCGCGGGCCTCGTGACAACGGAGGCCCGGAGCGGGTTTCCCCGTAGTTACGCCCTTGAGAATGACACTTCCACCCCCGAGCTAATAGCTCTTGCGGCTTCCCTCTGGCCGGCCGACCAAGGCAAGCCAGAGTTGAGAGTCCTGCGGGCACTCTTGCAAATCTACTCCGGCCAGCCAACAAAGGCAAGCCGGAGACGAGGCCCTGACCGACTCTCTGAAGCATTCGGGACCGCAGTGTCGCCACACACATTCAGCTCGCCACAAAGCTGCCCTGCGGTTGTAAGCTTTCTTTTCATCTTGTAATACATTTATTATTATTATTTGTTTCTCTTTCTCGGGTATTATTCTAATTTGTTAGAACAATACCCGGCCCTTTGGCAGGCGTACACGGAGACATAGGTCCAACGCGCAGAGGCCCTTTGAGAGTTTTAATCTAGAATGTAATGGAACACCTACTGAGGCGCCTCCATCACCGCACTATTAAGTACAGTCACGGGTTAGCCGCAGCAGGTGAGGGCCTATTGCTATTTATATGGAAACTAATTACTTTGGGCTATTGGGATGGGTGTTTAATGGATAGGTTTAGATGAAAACTATGGATGAATGCCGGCGTCTGCCCTAAGTACTCTTATAGTACGTCGAAAAGGGGCAGGCGGTGACTCGCCAGCTCACTAGATGGACCCTCTCTAAATAGCCGCCAAGGCAAACAAACTCTACCATAAAGGCAACAAGAGGGCAACACCGGTGTGAGCGGCTAGGGGTGTAGAGCGGTGCGGCACCGGTTTCGCCATCGCGGGTCTCGTGACCCGGAGCGGGTTTCCCCGTAATTACGCCCTTGACAATGACACTTCCACCCCCGAGCAAATAGCTCTTGCGACTTCCCTCTGGCCGGCCGACTAAGGCAAGCCAGAGTCGAGAGTCCTGCGGGCGCTCTTGGAAATCCACTCCGACCAGCCAGTAAAAGCAAGCCGGAGACGAGGCCCTGACCGACTCCCTGAAGTATTCGGGACCGCAGTGTCGCCACACACATTCAGCTCGCCACAAAGCTGCCCTGCGGTTTGTAAGCTTTCTTTCTATCCTGTGATATATATCACAAGACAAAGGTGATGTTTGAAAGCTGTTACTCTGCCCTCTGAGATTGCGTTAGTCTCATGATGAGATAACGACTGCCCCAGAGGGGTTTATTATTATTATTATTATATGTTTCTCTTTCACGGCTATTCTTTTAACCTTTGGTGTTAAAATAATAACCGGGCCTTTGGCAGGCGTGCACGGAGACATAGTTTCAACGCGCAGAGGCCCTTTGAGAGTCCACGTTCTCCGTGTCAGCGCTGGCCGCCTCCACGCTTAGCGTCGCTGGCTCCCGGTTGTATACAGACTTGATGGGATACCTACTGAGGAGGCTTCATCACTGCACTATTAAGTGCAGTCACGGATTAGCCGCAGCTGCAAGACTATTGCTACTTGTATGGAACTAATTTATTATTATTATTACTACTAGCTTTTGCCCGTGGCTTCATCCGCATGAAGGTCAGTTATCTTAATGAAAAAAAACTCGTGTATTATTCTGATGTTTATGCTATGTAACTACAAAGTAAAATCGAAATCTGTTACGTAGGTTTTGCAAAACAAGGATCTGTGCTCACAAACTTTCTCATTTATTGTGCTTAGATAATATAATTATATTCATTTTAAGTAGAATATAGGTACTTTCCAACTACATAAATAATTATATTCTCAGATACAGATTTCAAATGACGAATATCAAAAGAAGTCATAAGGCACCTACGCCGTTCGTAGAAAAGAAATATCTCCAAAAGAATTTCTTTTTTATCGACGTCATTTTCTTATAGGACTTTCTTTGTACCAACCCACGTAGCTCAATATAGAATTCTATGACTGAATATTAACGTAGAAATTCTAAGAAAATGTGCTTTATTTTATAACTAAAATTGACAATTACGGCTTGTCCTGCATAGAGCATGATAGGCTATCTTGCAGACTATCATTAAGATCTTTTACAGTCGTTATGAGGAGTCAGTACCCCTCGGGTATACTAAAATAGGTCTAATCCATCGAATATCGCTATTTCCTTGGGTTGCCGCTGTCACACAGCAGTCGCTGCATGCAATGGCTCAGTGGAAAAGCTTATATTCTCTCATATCTAGTTATACTCAAGAAGAAGGCAGCGATAGCCTAGTGGAGATACCAACAGACTGCCATGCAGAGGGTATCGGGTTCGAATCCACAGCGCGCACCAATGACTTTTCGGAGTTATGTGCGTATTGAATTATCAATTATTGCTTGTCCCGTGCCTCGGAGAGCACGTTAAGCCGTCGGTCCCGGTTGTCATGAAGATCTTTGACAGTCGTTATAGGGCGTCAGTACCTTGTAAATAAACTGTCACTAGTCTCAAGCATGGAATATTACTATCCCTTCGGGTTGCGGAGGTCAGACAGGCAGTCACTCTGCGGAAAAAAGTAATGTTCAGCTAAATCCGGTTAGATTAGTAAGCGGACCCCAGGTTGATATTATTTTTTCTAAACCGTAGAAATAATATTTTTTGTCTTTCGCCTCAAAATGGGCCAAAATTGCCTCCTTCACCTCATTGTCGTCGAAAAATTTGCTTCTCCTTAGGACTTTTTTTTAATTGGGGAACAAATAAAAATCACTAGGGGCCAGGTCTGGACTGTAAGTTGGGTGGACTAGTGATTCAAAGCAGTGCGTGTGCAGAGCAGCCATTGAAAGTCCGCTCTTGTGAAGTTGTGGCACATATGTATTTACTCATGTGGTGGTGGTGCGTTGTTTTGCAAGAGCAACACACCCTTAGCCAATTTTCCTCGACCTTTTTCTTAGCCTAGCCTCCTTTTTCTCTAGTATTGATGCGTAGTATTCTCCGGTCATGTTTCTTCCCTTTTCTTTGTAATCAATCAGTATTATTCCCTCACAATCTCAAAAAACAGTAGCCATGAACCTTCCAGCTGATTCCGACACCTTGAAATAAATTCACTTTAAGATTTGTTTGCTTAATAGGCATATATTTTCATTTTTAGGGTTCCGTACCTAAAAGGTCAAAAACGGGACCCTATTACTAACACAAATTATGTATTTCGGTTGCTGCTATAACAAATACTAAAAATAAAAAATAAAAAAAATATTAAGGGGGGGTCCCATACAAAAAAACGTGTCTTTTTTCGTATTTTTTGATCAAAATTACTAACTGTAACAGGTAGACGCTTTAAATTTTCACAGAAAATGTAGTTATATATTACCTTTCAAAATAAATAATCAAATAAAAAGAAAAGTAAATAATAAAGGAGGCTCCTATACAACAAACGTAATTTTAAGCAATTTGTAACTCGATCTTAATAAACAGGTAGAAACTTAAAAAGTATTTAAATATACATACAACGAACGTGATTTTCTTTTATAGATGATGGAACGGAACCTTTCGTACGGGAGTCCGACTCGCACTTGCCCAATTTTTGTTAATTATTCTGCGTAGGTGTAACAATATTTTCATTGACATATTTAGTACATACCTATATATCGATGTTTATTTTATAGTAATAAAGTTTAGTTTTTCTTTATTTATTTTGTATTGTAATTTTATTTGTTTCGTATATTTCAGACAGCGAGCGCGCGGTGCGAGGCCTGAATAGTGTGGATAATTGGTTATATTACTCAGTTTGTACGCTAATGTCTCTTTGTAAGGTAAACACGAAACTGTTTGTTACATAAAATCAAATTTAGAAAGATAATGCCACTGACCCAAAATGATAGTATATTGACGTTAAATTACTACAGGCACCCACAGGAAAGAATGGCTTAGAGTGGGCTGCTGTGCTAGATATAACAAATCATAAAACAATTTTTTGGAATAAATGCTTTTTATTTAATTTTATTTTTTGTTTTTACGTAGAAACAAATATAGTTTACACATACTATTATACTACGTTTTAGAAAATAGAGAGGGTCGCACTTGCAATTAATGACTTTTGCTAAATATTTCGCAAACGGATCCCTGAATAGAAAAACGATTAAAGCAAACCCTTAATGTTTTTAAAAGATCCATCTAGCGATAGCCCACAATTTTTTAGAAAAATATCTATATTTCCTTTTTTAATTGTTTTCGGTGCATAGATGTTACATTATTTTTTAATGCTATGGGACATACAAGTTCACTGTAAAGCCGATTAATGGATCAAGAAACGCAAGCACAGAATGAAAGGTATAAATAACGGACTTAAAGTTTTAAGGATTCGTCCCGCATTTAGTGTAATTTAAATATTTATGTACTCAAGTAAAGAGCTTTCAATTTATGTTTCCCGTTAGTAGAAACCATGAACATCAATAAATCGAAACGAAGACGCATTATTCCTGCGGAGATATTGAATTGATATTCTATAGTTTTACTTGAACTCAAATGTTTACATATATACACATACATAGACTCACATCTGTTTCTCGCAGGGGTAGGCAGAGACTATGGAGTGCCATTTGCAACGATGTTGAAATATCTGCCTTGCTTCATTCACACATAACAAATTTCTCATGCATGCTCAATTTTTATTTCCATGAAAATGGTTTTGTCGTCTAGCCAGAGCAACTGTCGCAACCCAAAAGGATTGCGACATACCACAGTTTAAATCAGTAAATATATTCAGAGTACTGACTCCCCATAACGACTGTCAGAGATTTTCACGACAGCCGGTTCCGGCGGCTTGACGTGCTCAGCGAGGTACGGCTCAAGCCTCCTTTGGCATAGCAGTCTGCTAGTATCTCCACTGGAGTATCGCTACTTTAAGTAATATTGCACATAAATACATAAGTCATAAAACTTAATTCTGTGTGGATGTTTATTACACCTTCTCTGTCTTATTAGCAACTTCTCCCTTGGCTCCATATACACCAGAGGCCCAATTCTCCAACTAAATTTGTTCAAAATGCAGTTTCGCTCTAATGTCAGTGTCGTTCTTATTTCAAAAATGGTGTTCTCCTAAAATCAACTGATATTTGAATGTTATCGTGTCTAGATCGTAAATTGAACAATGTGTCAACGTCGAAACATAAAAGTCAAATTAGATGAAATGACATTAAAATATCAGCATACCGATTCTGTGTCAATTCGAAATATAATCTCAATTCGTTCATAATATAGTTTCAATGTCATATAAAATACGAGAATTGCGGCCGGTTTCTGAATTGAGAATTTCAGCTTTCATCTGTTGAAAATTTCTGAACTAGTTGAAGTCAACTTAATTTTTTTCTGTTTCACAGGTCAGAGTGAGATTTTTTCAAAGCACTTGCAACTGAATATTCTTCAAATCATGAATAACTCAAACCGAACAAGACTAGTACGTTCGGATACAAGTAAGAAAACCGGTACTTACCATAAATTCGTATTAATTAACATTTTACAAAGAGGCACACTTGTCAGTTTGTTTTATTTTTAATACGAGTACAAAATATTTGTGGCCAGGTATATTTGAGGTGTAATTCTATATATAGCATTATACCTCCATGGAGGCCACAGCGAAATTATTTGTATTGATTTAACACGGAAATCTATTATTTATATTTTCTATCCCTTCTATTTGTTCCTAATAATGTTGTAATCTATTTGTTCCAAATATTGAATAGTCTTTGAACCTTTTTTCTATAAATTCTGCTTGACGACCTTCTTGTTGTGTAGACGTCAGTATGACATAACCGCTGCTTGGCAACCGTAGTGTGGACAGTTTGACATACTGGCTGTCATATTACTCGTGATCACGGGTTAAAAGGCAAAGTTGTACATATAATTATTTATTTCTCAATTTATCAGTGCTAAGTGAGGTTTGACAAATGTCAAATGTTTTCAGAAACGCGAATATAGAGTTGATATGGAGTTGATCATGAGTTGATCATATGTTGTGTCAAATTTTAGATTATTACAAGCACACATACTCAAAATGTGGTCAACTATTTTTTGTGAAACACAAAATTGATTAAGTAGTATATAATTAGTGTTTAAATTGTTCTCAATCCGAAATTCTCAATTCAGAAACCGGCCGTAAGCCTCCTAATAAATTAATTAAATATACTCCATATAAACATGCAGCTAAACCTTCCTCAGGGATAACACTATCTATTGGTGAAATTCGTACAAAATCCGTTCGTTAGTTTTGAGTTTATTGCACTCCTACACACAGGTAGGCCAAAAGGGGCACTTCTTTTTTATAATATGTATGGATGTGTATAGATAATAAAATGCTCGTAACTGGTTCAGTTCATTATCCGCGTGGTGCCGGATTAAGACATACGAAATGTCACTACCCTATATCATCCCATGGGTGTCGTAAGAGCCGACAGAGGAAGCATAGTATGCAGAGAACAACACTGCAAGAGAGGGAAAACTTGACACAAACCCTATACCAACCCGTTTGGCCAACGTGGTATAGTAGGCCAATTCCTCCTTTCAAAGGAGAGGCCTAGTCCAGCAGTGGACTGTTAAAGGCTGATGATGATGAACTAGTTCAATATAAAAGCACAAATCAAAAACTGTTTTATTTTTAACTCTTCGTAAAAGTTGTGTGTTCCTAGGTATTACATTAGATAATAAGTTACAATGGGGTGCACATATAGCATGTCTTGCAGGAAAGCTCAGCTCTGCTGCGTATGCCGTCAGAAAAGTTAGGCAACTTACTGACATCGACACGGCTCGTTTAGTATATTTTAGCAATTTTCACAGTGTTATGTCCTACGGCATTTTGTTATGGGGCAAAGCTGCGGATATTCAGAATATCTTCGTTCTACAGAAACGAGCGGTACGAGCAATATACATGTTAGGTGCAAAAGATACTCTTAGGGAACGCTTTAAGTCTATAGGAATTCTTACAGTAGCCTCGCAATTTTTATTTGCTAATATTTTGCACATTAGGCAGAATATAGGTTTCTTTACCACAAAAAGCGATATACATAATATAAATACTCGAAACAGGCATAGGTTATATGCCCCTTATCATTGTTTACATAAAGTTAATAATTCTTTTGTAGGGCTAGGTATTCGTTTAAACAATAAAATACCAATTAGTCTTTTAGAATTACCATTTAGTACATTTAAAACTAAAATAAAAGACTGCCTTATTAAGAAAGGTTATTATACTATTAATGATTATTTCAGTGACATATATTATATAGATACTTTGCATTTTTTCAGTTAATCTTTATATAATATTACTAGTTCTTTTAAATTACTGTTCATGTATTATTAGGTCATTCAACTAACTACATTTACATTTGCATTGTTGTTCCACTAATTTTATTAACGTTTTACTGCACTGTAAGATGAAGATAACTCGTGATCATGGGCTGTAAAGTAATGTTTTGTAATTTTGTGTATTCATATACAGTCACTTCTGTAACATACATTTCCACCATAGTTCTGAACATGGTCGCGAGTTGCCTACATTATAAGACGTAAGTGGATGCTCCTGTTACACAATATTCACATTGGAAGGCTAACTAGGGCACTTAATTTAGTAACTGCATTAATGTTTTTTTTTTACTGCCTTAGTATTATGTCTGTAACTAATTACTATTTACAAGTAATTAAGTACAATGTGAAACAGTTGCAGCTCCTTACAAAAATAAAATACATATGTATCATAATATTGGCGATTCAAAAGAGTGGCCACGAGTTTTATTGCCCGTTCTCACATCTTTGTGTGATGACTTTGTGTGATGACACTTTGACTTTGTGATTCTATTTAGATGGATGCTATCGATCTGATAGCATTTTAGCACCGCGACGAGTGTTGCGAGTTTAATCCTTACTCGAGACAAAACATTTGTGATACACATTGGGTGATTTAAAAAGGACTTCGCTGTTTCCCTTTATAAAAATATATGTGAAGTACCGCTACACACTACATGGGGTATAAGCCCAGGGCGACAGACAGATAAAACATATTTTATATCTATATTTTACACGAAAATTTTTCGTTCAACTACCCTATTAATCTTTGAACAGATGTGAGTAGTCCGTGTGGTTGACGGCATAGAATACAAGTGTCACCACCCCCTATCTTCCCGTGGGTGTCGTAAGAGGCGACTAAGGGATAACACGATGCAAATACCATCTTTGCGAAGAGACGGAAAACTCGACATCAAACCCTATACGACTGCCTCGTTGGTCTCGCGGCATAAATGTGCGCGTGGGATCGGGAGGTCCCGGGTTCAATTCCTGGGTCGGGCAGTGTTATTGGGTTTTTCTGTCACGAAATTCTCAGTAGCAGCACGGAGTCTGGAAATGTGCCCGGTACGGCAATAGGCTCGCCCCTTATTACGTGGGACTAAAGTATATCTGGCGAAAAGTGGGTGTAGAAATACACCTCTGCCTACCCCCTCGGGGATAAAAGGCGTGACGATATGTATGCATGTATGTGCTAGTCTAATTATACAAGATCAGATGTTAGTGCATCGAATGCATCTTAAGGTATGTTATACCTAAACCAATTCTACTGTTGCAAGCTTAATGCGATTACCGTGCAGCTTGGAAACTCAGCGCTCGAAATTGGAGCAATGAGATATCTGGCCAGGACCTTTGATTCAGACGGTTGTTGACAAACCTTAGGATGCGTTTCTGTGACAACGTTGATACGTCAGAAATTAGGACAAGCATTTACCTTGCTCATTGTAATTCGATTTAATGCCATTTTTCTTTTTCGTGTGAATGCGTGGGCGTGCTCTGTTGTTGGAATTTTAGACCGCCCAAAGTCCTCCGACATGACCTAACGATCCTTGTCCTGAGACAGGGACCGGGAGTGACAGCTTAATGTGCCCGCCGAAAAATGGTAGCGCTCGCATGTAAATGCCACAACTGGCATTATTGCTACAATGATAGCTGTAATTAAAAGCACGTTTCATATACTTTTCTATTTAAAAGTCAATTCTTCCTGCCTGTTCATGTAGGCAGGAAGAATTGACTTTTATCCTGGGTCAGGATCTACCCCGAAGTGACGTCATTGGTTTTAAATTTTGCCTAGTATATAGGTGTTGCTTGACAATACACAGACAATATTTCGGCATTAATAATCGCCCAGGAAAAGTGGCTCATACCCAAAAGATAATATTTTAAACAATGTAGTACCTATACTAAATATTATGTATCGGGTCTGAATCGTGTTAATGAACAAAAGAAAGATGAAATACCTTTCTATTTTTCCCGACGTTTCGGCATGGGTTACACCAGCCGTGGTTGTGTGTGTTATGTGTGAAAATCGTGGTAGTTTAAAAATGTAGTACCTATCCCTTTGGTAATGCACATTGCTATTTTACACGACAATACATGTCCCAGTGACCTCTAATGCATGGTCATACTACAAAACATGTTGAACTCAACTGCGAGTGGTTAAAGTTTGTGGACATCTGAGTTACTTCATACCTATTAGACGAGTTTCTCCTACTATGTATGGAGGTTTGCTCTGCTGTTCTGTATTGCAGCCATTAAAAACTGATCTTTATTTCTTCCGGTACAAAAATCATTACTATCAATATTTAATATAATTGTATACTTTCAACCACTTCTTTATTTTGAAATAGCATCTTTACTTCATACAATTTGAGCTCATCAATAGTTATTTTATAGAGAAGTGGGGTGGTCAGGGCTAGGTGGATCCCAGCCCTGACATGTATTTTTATGAACAATGTTGTTATACAGCTGATACGAAATAACAGGCAGTAAGGCCCAGATCCACCTAGCCCTTCCCCTTTTCTCTATAAAATAACTAATGATGGGCTAAATTTTTTGTGGGACACTCAGGTATATACATTATCTTAAAATAGCAATAAATAGGAGTCTACGCTATAATTTAAAGAAGATTCTATAACTTTCTCAAAATATCGTAGATGTCTTATTTAATATTGTGACGGCCGGTGTCATGTCAAACCGTCGCTCGTCACGAAACACAATAATTAGCAAAGAGGTTTAAAGACTATTTTATTATTTGGAAATGAGTTTTTAGTTCGATGACGTATACACTCTGTCAAGTGTTCGCCAAATTCGCCAATCCTTGACAACAAGGCGATGGCCGCGCGGATAACACATTCCGTTCACGTTCTGAGAGCGTGGGTTCAAATCCTAATCATAACAGTTATGTGGATTATGGTTTTTATGAAATTTGGAAAATGTTTATGCATATTTGGCAAATATTTAAAAAAAGATTATTTAAATATTTCGAGCAAAAATTAGATAATTCTAGAAACTTCAGGAAGGAATGGAAAGGTTAAAAAGAGACAGGAGATGGAAAAACAGATTTAAATATTTCGAATAAAGATTAGAAAATTCTAGAAACTTCAGGAAGAAATGGAAAGGTTAAAAAGAGACAGGAGATGGAAAAACAATTGAATAATGAAAAGACAATCGAAATTAGTGGATCTAGAACATTTCTAGGGGTATATAAGGCGGTGTAGCCGCGCTAAGCGCCAGTTTAAGTTGAAAAGTGGTAAAATGAAGAAGAAAAAGAAGAAGCAAAAGGAAGAAAGAAGTAGTAGTGAAATAAGTAAAGTGAAAGTATAGTGCAGTGAAGAGCAGTGCAAAAGACGCCAGTGTTGGTGCTGTCCGCGTCAAAAATAAACGGCGCGTCGTGTGTGAAGTCGAATAAAGTGTCATCAGTGCTACTCGGTGTTTCCTTCCAATCCCGTTACCCCGTCCGTAACAATATTAACCTATTTGGTTGCTAATTTTATTTGTATATATCGATTTTTAAGTTCTTATTTATCAATGTAGCATGGAATCTTATGTTTTTCGAGTAATTAAAGTATTAATTTTAATAAATATCTTAAAATTGTACATTATGAATAAAAAGATCGGTCTCTAGTTTGTTTGATTTCTTTGCATTTTCTGAGAATGTTTACCTTAGTATGGTATATTTTATTACCATACCACACCAGCAGAAAGTAGAGATTTCAACGAACAAAATGCCGAACAATTTAAAAAAAAGCTGATATTTTGAAATGAGAACTTTCAATTGAAAATTAGGGTTTTATTTCGATATTAAGTCATAATAAGGCGTAAAAATAAATATTTTAAATAAAATACATTTACAGTGTGTTCGGAACATAGAAAGGCAAGTTTTCACCAGATTTCGTGTAAAAGAAAAAACTATTGTAAAAGTTAAAAATAAAAAACCAAAAACTTGGTTATTTGAATTTTTCACATAAATTATGACGTTGTGTGAATAAAGTGTAAATACAAAAGTTGTAGATCTTTTTATTACCTACAACTTTGCCATTGACGTTTTTTCGGTAGGACTTGTAGTTTTGCTGGCAATCGAGATAAACCCTTTTTTACCCTTAAAATCGCAACCCCATCCATTTGCCGACCTCAGATCGCCCGTAATTTATTTTTCCTTAAATTTTTGCTATATTCTCTTTCTTTTCCAATGGGTTTCATCCTACTATATTTTTTTATCGTTTCAAAAATTATCTACCCTGGTCTATAAATAAATACTTGATAAATACATACATACATAACGTCACGCCTTTTATCCCCGAAGGGGTAGGCAGAGGTGTATTTCTACACCCACTTTTCGCCAGATATGCTTTAGTCCCACGTAATAAGGGGCGAGCCTATTGCCGTACCGGGCACATTTCCAGACTCCGTGCTGCTACTGAGAATTTCGTGACAGAAAAACTCAATAACACTGCCCGACCCGGGAATCGAACCCGGGACCTCCCGATCCCACGAGCACATTTATGCCGCGAGACCAACGAGGCAGTAAATAATAAATATAATAATAGTAAATGATAAATACAGTTTCCATAAAATGTCAGTGTCATACTTCCGTCACAAAAAGCGAATTAAGAATCATACGAATGTTTTTAAATTTCTTACGAAATTTCTGAATTTACGCTTCTTGTTATTTTACGGTAACATATATATGTATTTTATTTATACAGTTATACTTACGTAGTTAAATACTTACTCCAACTGAGTAAATATTGCAGTGCCTAAGGCGCAAACCGAGCTTGCGATTTTAGTTATTAGTTGCTATTTGTGTTGAAAACATCCAGAGGGATCAGGAAGGAGGGATTCTTGGAATTTTCATCACTACGGAGGGAAGCGTTAACTAGACTGCGCTATAGAACTACATCATTTACAAAGGAAGATTCATTTTTCATGAAACTGCTCAAGGTAACATTAAATAATAAAATATATATTGTTTCGGTGAATTTGGTCTTTAATTTTGTATGGGAAATGTAAAACTTTTGATGAAAGAAGCATTCGATGTCATGGAGATCTCGTTTCTAGTTTCCTACCCAGAAACGAGATCTGCGTTGAATCCTATGCAACGCATATGTATAGGCTTTTCTTGAAACATTTTACAGACTATTAATAAGAAGGTGAAATATTTTTACAAAATTCCTATGTCACATACATAGGAATCTTGTAAAAATATTTCACCAGAAAATACAAAAAAAAACTATTATAGATAGATTTTATCACTGATTATATGATTTATCACAAAGCTACTTACTACATTAGAATTGCCTTCATTTAATTTTTTACAAGCCTGTAGTGTACTACTGGGCAAAGGCCTCTCGCCTAGATTTCCATAAATCATTCATGGCTTAGTGATTGGGTGACTATTAGTGATGGGATAGTAGCGCGTAGGTCGCCATTTGGATGGGTGACCACGTGTGGCATTTACATCTGAGCACTACCGTGATTTGGAGGGCACGTAAAACAGTCGGTCCAGGTTCTTGTCTCGGGTTAAGAATCGTTAGGCCATGTCGGAGGCCTTCGGGTAGTGTGAAAACCTCCGACACTAGAGTTAGCCACACACTCACATGATAAATAAATATAAAAGTGATGGGATGTAATTCATAAATTACGGAAAAACGTCTTCGACCTAAGATAACACAGTGGTATGATTTACTTTATAACCTATTCTATATTCTATATTCTATTCTACCACATACACACATCACCATCTAGTCCCAAACTAAGCAGAGCTTGTACTATGGGTACTAGATAATGGATAAACATACATATATACTTTATTTTTTGTAAATACATACATATTATACATAGAAACACCCAGACCATGACAAACATCCATGTTCATGCACACAAATTTTTGAATTGAGCGGGAATCGAACCCGCGACCATCGGCGTAGCAGTCGGTTACACTCCCGCTGCGCCAACCGGTCGTCGTTTCATGCCTCCAAATATACTAATCTATACACATAAATAAAATTGAAGTGTCTGTTTGTAATATTAAAATAACCGCTTTTTACTTAATGCATATGGATGTATACACGGTATATATACCGAAATGACATTTTTTACAACTGTCTGTCTGTCTGTTTGTTCTCGCTAATCTCTGGACCCGCAGGTCCGATTTTGGCGGGACTTTCACTGGCGGATAGCTGATGTACCAAGGAGTAACTTAGGCTATAAATTAACCGGGTACGCGAAGTAGTTCCCTCAGGACGCGGGTGAAACCGTGGGAAACAGCTAGTAACTAAATATATAAGTCATTTTGATGCTGGCTGATGTGCGACCATGGACACAGTGACATAATTTTGTTTTAAATAACTCAAAACTCTTCGTATTCAATTTGCAATAAGTGGTAGGAGTATCGGCTCTTAACATAGTGTTAGCATCTGGCTTTATGCTGAACTACATACGTCAGATGTATCACGAGGCCGTACATTCAATACCCGAGGGGCTTTCGGCACTCGTCACTGGCCTTGTTAACAGGACTGTCTATACCTATGTATTATATACAGTATTTCGCAGACCACTGCTGGACAAAGGTCGCTCTTTGGTACACAGTAGCGCTGTGAGTCAGGAGGATTTGACCCATACCACGCTGGATTGACCAGTCCAGGTTTTTTGTCGCCTTTTTCATCCCTTCGCTACGATACTATTTACTTAGTGGATGTTAATTAGTCGTCTCTTAAGTATCTCATGGGATGACATGGAATGGTGTCATTTTTAGTCTTTACTAGCTTTTGCCCGCGGCTTCGCGCGTGTTAAATTCGGGGTAACACATATTATCTACTTTCAGTCTCAAGTTGTGTGAAGACACTCCTGATTCTTCTAAAGAGTCAGAAGCTGTATAAGGTACAAAGTAACTCACTCAGTACAGTATCCATGACAATTTCAAAGCCGTGTTTCAATTCATGTCCAATATAAATATCTAAAAACACTTTCGCTTTTATAATTTTAGTAGGTAGAGAAAATCGTTTCAGCCGGTTGAGCGTAGTATATAATTATTAGTTTAGATATGCGAACAATGTATTTCACGCACAATATGACAATATTTATGATGTGACACTTGACAGTACTGACAGATAGCACATGCGCAGCACTCAATTGTCCACGCATGCGTTTTTAATTCCAAGAGGATTTCTGTCGTATAAACTTCTATCCTCCCTACAATCCCTCCCAGTTTAATTTTTGCAACTTATGGTAGCCTATGTCCGTCTCCATGGTCCGTGTATCCGAAACCGTGTATTTACTGGACCTATGTAATGACTCGTCCGTGTGGCGACGGATTAAGAAAACAAAATGTCACTACCCGATTTCATTCTGTGGATGTAGTTGAGGCGACTAAGGAAAATACACGAAGCAAATAATATCTTTACGAAGAGACGGCAAACTCAGCATCAACCCCTTTACCAAACCGTCTGGCCAGCGTGGTATAGTAGGCCAAATTCTGCTTTTGAGTCACTAGCAAATAAGGAGAGACTTATAAAAGTTCAGGAGTTGATTGCAAAAAACTGCAAAGGATAAAAGGATAGCTAAGCTATCAAATCTATCTTGCACAATGAGGGTGTTTGATATTTCTTCTACCACCAGACGACGCTTAGTATGCGTCAGGTCCAAACTGACGTCAGATATGTACAGACGCATACACACACATAATACAAAGAAATACAGACGTACGAAAATATAGATAGTTTTAACAGGTTTCTGGACCTGATGCCTCAGTGCTGCCGCGTAGTGAGCATCATTTCAGAAGACCCTTATTTAAAAGAACACAGACATTACAAAGTCATTATCTACACCTACTACCTCCTCTACAGATAAACAAACAAAGTGTGAAATAACTCGTAAATTGATTCGAAAGAAAGAGACCCAACACTTCTGTTTCACTCACTTTGATATAGAAACATTGTTTGCAATCAATGTTGGTTCTCGTTTGGAGAACGGCCAAACCAAATAAAGGAAACTGACTGACATTTAACGAGGATAATAATAATTAATTACAGAGACTAATAAATTTGATCTCTATCATAAATTTCGTTACTAAATTATAACCAATAAATTAATGTTTTATTTTGTCATTAATTTTCGTAACGAATTGTTAATGGCAAAGGCTATTTTGTAATTATATTAACTTGGATGTAATTTTGTAATTTGCCTTACCTTATATTTATTATTAAATTGTTTATTTGAGTATTTCTAGAGTCCTTGCCAGATATAAAAAAAAAACAGTTTACCTACTGGTATATTATATTAGTTTAATACAATCACATGATGTGAGAAGTGGTGAAACGATATTACAGAGACGTGAAAATAACTTTTATGCACCTCAACACGAACGGAGGCAAAGCGCATCTCAAGGCGACACATTACGCAAGCACCGTAACGGCTCCAATCCAAAGAATAATTTGTTATTTCAATCATCCTCCTAGCGTTTCAGCAGTTCCCAGTTTCAACCTGGGGTCCACTAACTAGTCTAACCGGATTTGGCTGAATATTAGCTTTTCCACGGAGCGACTGCCTGTCTGACCGCCGCAACCGGAAGGGATAGCGATTTTCCATGGTTTAGACTAGTGTCAGTTTATTTAGATGTACTGACACCCTGTAACGACTGTCAAAGATCTCCCCGAGGTACAGGACAAGCGATTTAATTAATTGTTATTTCAATCTGATCTTTAAATTGTGTATCGTAGAATACATAACAGAACATCAATATAAAATGCCACAAGTTGGTTGCCAGTGTGCTTGCAGTACCTTATAACTTGAAAACAGCAGCATGCTGCAACTGTACGGTATGACAAAATTCATAACTTAAATACTTGGCTATCAAAGGGCACTAATGAATGTATGGATAGTTTAATAAAAAAAAATCACACAAACCATACTAGGTGGCCTGTGGTCGTGGATTAGATTTTATAGGACAATTTTATTGTCAAATGTTAGTTATTGCTCGCTAAACGGTGAAGGAAAACACCGTGTAAAGTCTGCCAACCCGCACTCGGCCACCGTGGTGACTATAGGCATTACCCTTATCGTAATAAGAAGACGCCCGTGCCCAGCAGTGGGACAAATAATATACAGGGCTGCTGATGACGTTAGGACAAACATTTGTTTTTCGTAAATTAGTCGTACTAAGTTTGAGCGTTCCTTAAAGACCTTATTATATGCCTTGTGACACCAGCGAACCTTTTGAATCGTTTCAAAAGCTTCACCGTACATAGTAAAATGAAATTCTGTTTATTAGATATCACCGTTTGTCCAAACTACATAATATACTTACCCCAAAATACATTGTTTACTGTCGGATAACCCCTTTAGATCGTCGATCAACCCTTCATTTGACAGCAGGTGAGGCAACAATCAGAGGTTACTTCTCAGAACACGCTAACATTTCGTATAAAGCTTATCACCAAAGGCGGGATTACTAAGAAAAGAAATCTAAGGAAAGGAGACAAATAAAACAAATCTTACATTACAGCTTCGTGTTTATTGGTTATCAAGTGTAGTAAATATATAAACAGTTCAGAATTTCAGTTGGTTGGCGCTTTGCAAGAGTACCCGTAAATTCCGGGGATCATTACGTCACCATTATTACGTCATCAAAGCTAATACGCAATGCGCCAAACAACTCACAGATAGGCGCACGAAAGTCTTACATTCATTTAAAACATTTTGTTCTGGACTATAAAATATGTTCCTTCTTCATAAAAATTTAGGACTGTTGCACACTGTTGCGTAATGGTCTTATTCTGATATCGCTGTATTGGTGCGCAAAGAGTTTTAAACTATTATGAAGAGACATTAAATCCATGTTTGATTGCATTACTTCGTTGGAAGAGAAAAACTATTCTTCTCTTTTTTAGTGAGGTCTCTGAAGCTTTGGTGTTCGCACACAGATGTTTCTTAATCTGTAATGTATATCCATTTGGATATATTAATACCGTTATGGTCACAAAAAGTTACAGACCAAGCATTTAACCCTGTTATTTCACATTGTAAGACCTTAATAAATAGGACCATATTTTAAATGTAAGCACCCTGTTTGAAACTGATCGTGCGCCTCAGAAATGACATGCTTGTAGTCAAGAGAATACCAAAATAACAACCAGTAATCCTAAGTTTAGTTCAAATACAGGTCAAAAATTGTTCAGTCACAATTTATAAGAAATAGTCGCTTTTTAAGTTCTATTTTTAATATCTTAATAAGAAATTCACAGCATCGTTTTTATCGGATGGTAATATTGTCGCTATGACATTGAGTTACGGTCTCTTTTCCTACCCACCATATTAAAATACAAAATTATAAAAAGAAAAAGTACAATTCACAGTTCAATAGTACTGTGTAAAATTAATTTTACAAAAGATTAGGTCATTTTGGCACAACGCACATCACAACTTGATCTTAGAATAATTGTATACTAGCTTATAGCTTTTTTGATCGGTCAAGGGCCTGTTGTTCAAGAGGCTGGTTTATTGGTTCGAGATATTTATACTCACATTCCATGTGTTTTACAAATTTCGTTTGTCAATTAAGATACATTTGCACGTCTATTTTGATTCACTGGTGTTTGTAGTGTAGTGCAGTATGTCATTCAATAAACGTGTAAATAATATTTTCCCAACAGCCTCGCTACCCTTGCCCGAATCAAACAAACTTAACATTAAAAATACGTGTTGACATCGACAACACATGTAAAGAGACGACAAAACAATTAAATACGAAGCGATAAAGTCAGAATGAACCATTAATGAAAACACACGGTAGGTACCAAAATTCAGCCGTTAGGCGTCCCGAATGTTTCCACTCACAACTTGTAGCTTTCAGTTCCATTAATTTAATTTTTCAATTTAAAACGATTAAAATTTCAAAATTATGCCAACCAATTAAAAAATTCATTTACAATGTCCATTAAAATTTTATTCGCTACCTACATACTCTCCTAGATCGAACCGTTTATATTTTTTATTTTAAATTACAATAGTAAAATAAAATATTTATTCGTTTATTTCTCTTTTCTATTTACCCAGTAAATTTTACTTCTCTCGCACTAAAGCCCTCCTTTTTATTCCAATTTTGAGTTCTATCTAATGACTCATCCCTGATAATGCAACCTTGTATAATGATAGGAAGTGAAAAGGGGCTAATGGAAACAAGGTAGAAGATCGTATTATCAGAAAGAGTGGGAGTTGTTAAGTCGGTGATATGTGAACGCAACCTACGAGTCAGTTGTATAAGAAGAAAGAAGTGCACAGTTCACAATATAACACGTATCATGCATCTACAACATTGATTAATATATTTCGATTACCTAAGACAGTTACCACATAAACACGGTTGTCAAATTTCAAAATAATTTCATCCAGTATAATAGTATCTATATTTGCCGATTTATTTCTCTTAAGAATATTACATTACGTGCAAGTGTGAGTTGCTAACCTATGTGTTATATAAATTGCCTGTCCCTATTCCTTCGTATTGTCTCAATTTCAAACTTATTTCTATGGTCATTATTCCTCACGTCCTCTTCAATAGTACTTGCAGCCGTTCAATTGATAGATGTTCGAAAATTATCTCCTGTGTAGACAACGTCGTTAAATGTTGCGGCAAAGTTATTTGGCGCTCACTGACATACAGTAAACTTTTGCTAGTGACAAGTTCGACCCAAAGTTAAGACCTCTTACGAAAAGTTAGCTTTTGGGCTCTCAGCATCAATAATTGCGTTACCTATAAATTGTATATGTTTGTCCTCTAATATTGATATTAACTGTCAATGACATTAGAAATGAAAATACTGAGCCATAGTTTAGTTTCATGCAAAAGCCTATTATAAGATTAGGCACTAATGCGAATATTTATTTAAGTTTTATGAAAACAATGTAGGTATTAGACTATTTAGGTCAGTAGGTATTCGCACGTAATAAGGGGAAGCAAAATTTTGCATAGTTGTAGTCTTGTTTGTTCCGGTTATGGCGAGGACTAAAGTTTGCGATGAACTTCCAAACTCTAATGCATATAGCTATTAGCTTGCAAGATTAATTAGCTGAACTAGTTCAGAAGAAGTTTGTTCTCTCTCGTCTCTTATATCAAAAACTTTAACTTTTATTTACGAAAGCGCTCGCCGGGCTGCCAACCGTTCTAAGTCAGAAAGACGCTAAATTCGGCTTTGTATTGCCAAAACTTGGGTCGGATAAAATCAATGGTGCAGCACAATAAACTTTAGTATATTGCAAAATTGGCCTCTGTTCGACACGGATCGGCTATGATTTCGATAATTGAATTCTGAACGGAATTGGAAACGGGCCGGACGATTTTGAGAAAACAAATGCCGACCCTATGGCTTAAGTAATTGTTATAATTGTTATAAATTTAGGGAAAAAAATGCTGAGTATTTATTTGAGAGTACGATTTTGTAGGCATTGTTTTCAAGTAAAGAACATAAGCTTCTGTAAATACTAATTGAATAAGATTAATACTATGATTACAATCACTCTATTGATTTTAAAAGAAGCCCAGCATTCCAGCACATTGTAAGCAGTTATCCGATGCAAAAGTACCTCGCTCTCTATAAAAGACTGTAATATGTTAGCTCCACCATTGATAAGACTGTTAATTGTACTCACGTTTCTGTTGCAACCATATGAAGGACGGAATTATCGTTGAAATTCTCTATCAGTAGTATTCAGTTTTAAGATTCACTATTTCTCTAGGCAAAGTGTAGTCTTTTATTTTTAAATGTCTTCTAAAAGAAAATCCGAGATTAAAACTTTTAGCTTTGCTGAGTTCATTTGTACTGATAGTCCTGGTTAAGTTTTCTTATGATTTCTTTAATGAACTATTGCTTTTTGATTCACGGTATTTATTTTGATATCTAGCAATAAAGTTATGTTTCTGTAATTACTAGAAGCTAATTACGAATAATAGATTTTATAAACTTTTGATGATTATGAAGTTAGAGAATACGTTAGTATGAATTTCACACAGCTCTGTAAACATCATTAAATACTCTCAGACTGGCGTTTAACACATATTAACGTCACGTAAATCAGCTGCAAGTTCCCACAAACATTCCAAAGATTTTAACTTTTGTCCGAACACATAAATCTCTTTTTCAAAAGCCAGACCGAACTTTTCTTCGGCGATGTCAAATTGACTGAGATTTTCCAAACTGTTTATTTTGAAATATGACCTCCGCTGCCTTGAATGTAAACTAAACAGACACATATCAACGCTATTGCGTCACGGCTAGAGCTTATCCACACTCGTCAGGTTCAAACTGCCTGTTTGATTTTATTGCTTTCCATTCCAATTTAACTGCCAATAGCATTATCATCTGAATATTTGATGTACCCTATTAAGTGTAATAAACTTACATCAACAGTCTTCAACAAATATCCAAGATGTTGCCACTAGTTTGATGGAAACCAACCAATAGTCACGACATAGTTGTTATATCCAATGGTTTACAGGAAACCTAACAAGTGTGAAAAAGGCGCTCGTATTGGTACACAGACATTTATCATGTTAAACACGCATCAATTGGAATCAAACTGTCAGATTGAATTTATGGCCCGAGTGTATCGAGTGTGCGCAACTGCAAATTTGAGCGCAAAATTTCTATTTTCCGAACAAAATATAACATTGCTGATGGTAAATTTGGACGCGAATTTGGCAGACTCGTCCTTGGGTAAATACAGTTGCCATTTCTATGATATCAGAGTTGTCATTCAGCGTCTATTTATCATCTTCGAACTGAATTTTTAATGTAGCAATTTATTTTGTGAATAAATATTATGTAACTTGATTGCGAGCAGGTTTTGCAAATTGAATGGTAATCCAGTATTATCGGCATAGTTGATGAGCTCTTGAATGTGGAATTTGTGGGTGAATTTGAGCGTGATCGTCGGATTATTGGTATTAGAGTTGATGGTTCGTTTGATTTGACGAACCGTATTCATTGATAGTATGTGGTGTGCATTCAGTTGATCAATATGGAACACGTCGTATTAATTATATGAATAAAGAATTGATTTACCGTTACTATGTTATTAGCTTCAAATTATTTTGATTGTTCCTAAAATCAAAACCTTATAATTAAGTGACGTTCTCATTATAAAAAGATATAAACCACAGGAAACGTTTCCCAGTCCATATATAGCTTTAAATTAGTAAAATTATTCAGCATTCAAATTAATTAACTTAAAACAACTTATTTTCAAAAATATTGTATTCTTACTGCAGCAGGATCCATTGTGATAATTTAATTTTGTATCATTTGCCAAACGTAAAGGAGCATAAAAATAAATTCTAGAGTCTCATTTGGTCGCTCCAGATTTTTTTACGAAACAATCACATTTATTTGCAAGTTCGTCGTGACCAAAATTTGTCAGTTCAATCAGTGAATGCAAATAGATTCGAAACATTATCAAAGCTTAGTTCTATTTGATATAATGTGATATCTATTTCAGTAAATGGATATGTTTGTTTGTTTTGGTTGTTAAGGAGGTTGTTGCCAAATTGAAACATGCTTGAACAATACGAGTTGAAATTCTAGCTATAACTTTTGTGCCATAATATCAAATAGCTTTTCATCAAAACAAATAATACGAAAGAAGTTAAAGCAATTTTGAAATTGAATTTAAATTGGAGACGACAATTTGTGTTCATTTCAATTACAGTTTCAAAAGTACTTGGATGATAAAGAATTAAAGTTTTAATCAATTCTTAATACGCCGCCGCACATTTATTTAAACATTTACCACGTAATCAAGTTACATAACAAACGAAAATAAACTGAAACGTATAGAAATAGGGTTCAAATTAGCAGTTGCCGGAATGTAAGGGCGATTTACACGTATTCGGTGTAGAACGCATTGCTGGTACAGTTGCCGTTGTCGTTTGGTGAATCGGGATGCTCTTCGGGCTCGACTCCGTTGGTTCGCATCTCGTCACGGACCTGCAAAATAAATGTATATTTATTATTCTGTTACACTTGACAACCTATATTGCTTTAGGCTCATCTGTAATATGAGTAACATTACAAAATAAAAAAAATCGTGGGAAGTTTGAAAACAATACAGCCTTTAATTTTATGGTAAACTGCTTAATTGTTATATTGCATACATACATACATACATACATACATATCGTCACGCCTTTTATCCCCAAAGGGGTAGGCAGAGGTGTATTTCTACACCCACTTTTCACCAGATATACTTTAGTCCCACGTAATAAGGGGCGAGCCTATTGCCGTACCGGGCAGATTTCCAGACTCCGTGCTGCTACTGAGAATTTAGTGACAGAAAACCCAATAACACTGCTCGACCCAGGAATCGAACCCGGGACCTCCCGATCCCACGCGCACATTTATGCCGCGAGACCAACGAGGCAGTCGTATAGGGTTTGATGTCAAGTTTTAGTCTTTACGCAAATATGGTATTTGCATCGTGTTATCCCTTAGTCGCCTCTTACGACACCCACGGTAAGATAGGGGGTGGTGACACTTGTATTGTATGCCGTCAACCACACGGCATATTATATATACGGCATTGTTATATTGATTTGAACAAAAAAGAAATTAAAGCCATCAGTGTCCTGTAAGACAGACATCTCTACAACTTGTATTCTTATAATCTTACTATTCGATTTGTACTCATTTGCAAACTAAGAGAGTGCTATATCGGTAAAGCTTAAGTTATTTACAAAATCTGCGCAAACTTTGAGAAATATATTGGGAGAATCAACAAACAAATAGAGAAGATTTTATCGCTCCAAACAATCTCTTCCTTTCGAATAAAATACATTGTTCATTGTTTTGCAAATCTAACGACAACAAGAAGGCAGAGTAAACCAAATTAGTTTCATGTTAGACAAAGACAGTTTGTTTGAAAGGAATTCCTTTGCTGTGCGTTTTGCGGCATCATGTCACTGTGCCCTCAATATTAAGCATTCCGTAAGTACCTTTGTTTAGTTTTCGGGTGTATGTGCAGACTGTTTACACTTTTCCGGGCCCTTGTGAATGTTCTGATTTGTGGGACATTGAGTGGCATAAAGGTGGTTTAGAATTCCGTACATACGTCTACCTGTCTTAGTAACAGTTTTGTCTCAGTAAATAGAAACTTCAAACAGGGATTTTGTTCCTTCTGCATATTCGTAATCAAATTGTAACATATCATTTCATTTCACGGTGTATATGCGACGATCGGTTGGCGAAGCGGGAGTGTAAGCGACTGCCACGCCGAAGGTCACGGATTCGATTCCCGCTCAAGTAACACATTTGAGTGCGTGAACATGGATGTTTGTCTTGGTCTGGGTGAATCTATGTATAATATGTAGATATGTATTTACAAAAAAAAAGTATACATACACATGTATGTTTATTCATTGTCTAGTACCCATAGTACAAGCTCTGCTTAGTTTTGGACTAGATAGTGTTGTATTAATGTGGTAGAATATTAATATTATTATTATTATTTCACCATGGTCATAAAATAGCATTTTCAAACGATAGGACAAATTTTATTTTAAGCAGATTTATTGACTCCCTATAATTACTGTCAAAGTTCTTCAGGATGGCTTGACATGCTCTGCGAGGTACGGGGCGAGCGATAATTGACAATTCAGGTCTATTAAGCGACTTCATACAGATACATTTAATATGATAAATCTATGAGTATTTAAAAGACTTGTCTGCCTCCGTGGTCCAGTGGATAGCGTATGTGTCTGCTGATCGGCTTTCTGTCAGCTTTGCCTGACCCAGGATTGATTCCCGGGTCGGGCAAAAGTGTTACTGAGTTTTTCCGACTTCTCACTCGGACTTTACTCGTTCGGAGTCTGGCAATGTGCCCGGTAACGCCAATAGGCTCGCCTCTTATTACGTGGGACAAATAAAATTCATGGCGAAATGTGGGTATTATATTACACCTTTGCCTACCCCTTCGGGGATACAGCCGTGAGCCTATATAAAAAAACACTTGTCTTTTAACCATAAGTCCCATCTTCAAGCCGCTTAAAGGGGGTGATAATAATCAAGAACCAAGGCTATTTCAACCCCAACTGCATGTGAATAAGATAAATAATTCCATAAACATTTACTTTAACGTTCGATAAAAACCGGCTGTATAATTAAGACCCCAATGGAAGCAATAATAGTGACGTTTAAATAAATAAACTGGCACAGATTACAGACACCGAGTATTATTTTTTATCGAAATATGAAATGACTTAAGAGGGAAATAAAATTGTTGGTATAGGTATTTCAAGATAAAGCTTATAATGGCCGTGTTTTAACTGTTGGCTTATTTAAATATAAATGACGGGATGTTAATGACTTGATAGCGACCGAATTGTTGAGGTGGTCAGCCCCAAATCAGTGTACAAGGGTGTGCACAATCACGAGTGCATTCTCTATTCCCTTACTATAGGCCGGTATATCCGACTCCAAGCAGATTGGGCGGACTACGGGTTGCAAATAATAACATCTTTACGTTTCTGTAAATGCGTTCAATAGTTTTTAAGATTAACGCGAACAGTCAGACAGTCACAGCGTGGGTTTTTATTTTTAATATAATAATAATAATATTCTACCACAAACACACATCACCATCTAGTCCCAAGCTAAGCAGAGCTTGTGTTATGGGTACTAGATAATCGATAAACATCTTAATATATATATTTCTTGTGTGCGTGTGTATGTCACTGAACTCCTTCTAAACGACTGGACCGATCTTGATGAAATTTTTGTGTGTGTTCAAGGGGACTTGAGAATGGTTTAGATTCACAATTTATTCCACTGGAAAATGTTTTTTTACTTAATTTTAATTTGTAAGTAGTTGTGGATTTTGGAATGTTTCACATTGTAACCGACGGACTGCGCTGCTATCGCAGTGTCAAATCTTATATTAATAATTACATCAAGGAGTACATCGAAACCTTACCTGAATAATAAAACATAAAAAATGAAGATTTCGAGTCGACAACATATATCCACAAAATTCGGATTGTCGAGTATTTTGTTAAATTCTAATGGTTCTGACAGACAAATCAAAGTCGCCATATTGGCCACTCTAGCGAAACGACACAGATACCGGATAATATTTTGAGTGCTACCAAGTCTTAGTACTAAGTAGTTTGTATGTGTAAATAGTTTTTGCTATTATATTCCTAAAAGATTTGTTGAGAGCCACCACATTACAAGAGCTGACATTCTTAGAGTTAAAACGACAATTAAAGAAGTATCCGCCCAATAAAGGAGATTTGTGTTACCCTAAACATAGATGATATACTATACGTAGAGAACCCCGAATTTACGCGAGCGAAGCCGCGGGCAAAAGCTAGCACATATTATATACTTTTTTTGTAAATACAAATCATATTATATCATATTATACATAGAAACACCCAGACCAAGACAATAATATAATATAATCATACATATGAAGAGTTCCTGCCTCGTTGGTCTCGCGGCATAAATGTGCGCGTGGGATTGGGAGGTCTCGGGTTCGATTCCCGGGTCGGGCAAGTGTTTTTGGGTTTTACCGTTAGGAAATTCTCAGTAGCAGTACGGAGTCTGGTAATGTGCCCGGTACGGCAATAGGCTCGCCCCCTATTACGTGGGACCTAAAAACTCATGGCGAAATGTGGATGTAATATTACACCACTGCCTACACCTTCGGGGATACAGGCGTGAGTCTATAAATAATAAAAATAAATAAATAATATGAAGAGTTTAATTCCATTAAGAAAATATGAATCAATATATGTGCAATGTAAATTATTTTACCATATGTTATTAAAATTATCGGTTATGCGAAAGTGTGCAATAGCCACCTGCCAGTGATATTTAATTTCGACTCGATACACACTCGAAATTAAAATATTATGAATAATTAAACGGCTTTATTGTTCTATTGTTCAAGCGATTAATTATATTGCCATTTAAAGTTGGAGTACACGGGTAATTCGGGTGATCAATAAGTTATTTTACCAAGTCTGGGTTTCTTTGCGTTAGTTGCTTGAATATTTGCAAAGCACGACACAGTTTGTATCCCTAGTGCGGCAATTGTCTTTTTTAAACAGTATCTGCATGTTAATAAACATATATTTATGCCCGTGTAGGAATCGGACTGACTATACTAAAATACACAAATCATAGTGGCACTGATATATTATAACATTCACTTGTAACGAAACATCGAACATTCAACGTTATTAAAGTCAAAATAAACAACGAAAACAGCTAATCATAGGTACATCGCTTCGATTATTTTCATGATCTTCCTAGCGAAAGCTCTCGTAGATGCTCGTCAAAGTAATATTTTTCACGAAAATGTCAGATTTGACAGTCACTTCATGTCATTGTCGCAAGAGTAGGTACTTGCCAGAATGCTCGCTAAAACGCTCTCGTTTATTTCTTTATAATATAACTTTCGCGGGAATGCTCATTACAATTGTATGCTCAAGTGTATCAGCTCCATAAGACACAATAAATCTAATCTTATACTAATATATAGCTGAAGACTTTGTTTGTTTGTTTGCTTGAATGCACTAATCTCAGGAACTACCTACTGGTCCGATTAGAAAAATTATTTCAGTGGTAGATACCCCATTTATCAAGGAAGGCTATAGGCTTTATTATAACATAACGCTATGAGCGACGGGAGCGGAGCAGTAGCCTTAAATAACGCGGGTGTAACCGCGGGCATCCTCTAGTACTAATATATAGCTGAAGAGTTTGTTTGCTTGAACGCACTAATCTCAGGCACTACTGTTCCAATTTGAAAAATTATTTCCATTAATCAAGGAAGGCTTTAGGCTATATATCATCACGCTATGAGCCACAGGAGCGGAGCATCTTAAATAAAGCGGGTGTAACCGCGGGCTCATCTAGTAAATAAATAAATCAGACCCACCTTTTCCACCTGCCTCATGACACGCAACATATTCAGACCAGCCAGGTTCTTTAGCTCCTGAACGTTCCACTGGCCACTTCGGAGTAGTTCAGCAAACAGTTCCGGGTATTTCGACACGTCTTCCAAGCCACGGGGGACCCTAGATGAAATGATATTGAATATTATTAGCTGGCGATGAAATTAGAAACATTAGTGAAATGCCGAGATTTAACTAGAAATATTGCTTATACAGCGCCTGCATACCTACCGTGTTTTATACAATCCCTCATATTTTATGTTTAAAATTAAATAAATAATAAGTTTATTACTCCATAAGAATTACACTTAATCTAAGTACAAATATATGGGTTATGGTATAGATTTACAAGCTAGAGACCCTGACTTCTAAATTAGGTATGTAACTGTATCTTAGAAGCCAGTGTTTCCTTCTGATTGATACATTTATATAAGCCTCACGGTGATTACAAATAATCGATATTCTCATAAAAGTATAACAAGTTTAATGAGAAAAATATTAACTACAAATAGCGCAAAGAAAATGGAAAACCTTTCTTACTTTATTGTGTAGAGACAATTTAATGTAAAAGTGACTAGTTTAATGAATTTCGATATTTTTAATCTTATAAACTACTAGCTTTTGCCCGCCGCTTCGCGCGCGTTAAATTCGGGGTAATACAAATCTACTTTCAGTCTCAGGTTGTGTGAAGACACTCCTGATTATTCTAGAGACTTAGAGGGTACAAAGTAACTCGGTCAGTATCCATGACATTATCTACCGTTATCTACCGAAAGGTACATAATAACATCACCTTGCATACAGTCAAATGTCAAAGCCATGTTCTAATACATGTTCAATATATCTCTATAAACATTTTCGAATTTTTATAACGTGCACAATATGCCATTATGTATGACGTGACAGTACCTACTGACAGATATGCGATAGCACATGCGCAGCAATCAATTATTAGCGCATGCGTTCTTACTTCCAAGAGGTAAAGTGCAGTACAAACTTCTACCCTCCCTACAATCCCTCCCAGTTTAATTTTTGCAACTTATGGTAGCCTATGTCCGGCTCCATGGTCTAATATTAAATTTCAACAAAATCGGTTCAGCCGTTTTAGCGTAAAAACAGAACATACATACATAGATACATACATACATACACACTTTTGAATTTATAATATTAAAGTAGGGAGTAGGGATTATGTGTAGTGTAAGGGTAGGCATGTGTATGTAAGGGGTCTGTATGAGGATGTTTGCGTGTGTGTTAGTGTGTTTGTAAATTCATAATTATGAGCGTATGAAAAATTTAATTTTCTGTGGTCTCCCTTATACAGAAAAATACTTAAAAAATAAACTATCTTCATATCGGACTTCAGCTGCAAGAATCATGTTTCTTGTATTTATTATATTTCGCGTTTAGTTAGTAAGCGAGTGTCCTTTGACATTTCTTTATATATATTAAGTTGCAGCTTCATTCGCTTTGACGGTGAAAGGTTTTTCATTACGTGACTGAGTGCTCTATGATGTTTTTTTAATAAAAATGCTGTCTCACCTGTTGACTCCATCAAAGTCTCCACCAATACCAACGTAATCAGCGCCAATCATCCTCTTGATGTAATGGAAGTGCTCTGCGGACAAACAAAACAAAATTAAACACGGGAATATAGTACTTATGAGTATAGGAAGAAGGGAGATTTTCCTTCGTACAAGTAAATACATCACTTCATTTTAATTAAAACAAAGAGATTTTAGGCTAAGGGAGATTAATCCCGCTTTGGATTAAACCGGATTGACCCTGTTTAGTAAAATTATCTTTAGCTACGTTAAAATGCAGCCAATTATTAGGGTTCCGTACCTAAAAGGTAAAAACGGGACCCTATTACTAAGCCTCCGCTGTCTGTCTGTCTGCCTGTCACCAGGCTGTATCTCATAAACCGTGATAGCTAGAAAGCTGAAATTTTCACAAATTATGTATTTCGGTTTCCGCTATAACAACAATAAAATATTAAGGGGGGTTCCATACTATAAACGTGTATATTTTCGTATTTTTGGCGCAAAATTACTAACGGTAACAGGTAGCAGCTTAAAATTTTCACAGAATATGTAGTTGTATATTACCTTTCAAAATAAATAATAAATTAAAAAAGTAAATAATAAAGGGGGGCTCCCATGAAACAAACGTAATTTTTAAGCAATTTGTTACTGGATCTTAATAAACAGGTAGAAACTTAAAAAATATTTAAGTATACAACAAACGTGATTTTCTTTTATAGTTGATGGTACGGAACTCTTCGTGCGCGTGTCCGACTCGCACTTGCCCAATTTTTTTTTTAAACCATATTAATCATACGTAAAGTGAGGCTAACAAAACGATAAAAATATAAACATAATTTGTCAACAGACTTGGACTTAGTCCATCATCATCATCGCGTCAGAAATAACCTGTTTGCATCCAAAACATTTACTTATAGCCTTTAAGCTTATCTACAGATTTAATTAATTATAAATTTGTATTATAAATTTGTATATTACTTATTGTATATAGTCGTTATTGCTTCGTAACTAAAATCACTATTATTTTCTCTCGCACCCTCTGAACTAGAAATTTGCTGTCGGTTTCTATTCCACTATTTTGGTAGGTCTGCATTCAATCAACGAGTTAGCCCGTAAGAACCTTTTGATTTTCCTTAAATAATCGCATGCCTGCGAATAATATCTTACCTAGTTCTTGTATTTTTAATCTAAAATGACCTATTTTTGCTGCATGTTTCTAACTTATAATGCGAACAAAAGGATATTTTATAGCTGCCTAACTAAATTTTGTACTGATTTCGCTGATGACGAGTGATCGATTTGGCCTTTTTTTTAATACGATAAAAATGTTGTGCAGAATAAATATGATTGATTTTTTGCTTCCATTTTTTTTTTGAGTTTTGTCAAAGAGAAAAGGAGACAAATAGTATTTATGTTTACTTGCGCACAACAGAATCATCAGCATTATCCATTAGTTGACTGTTCAAAAAAACCATCACGAAACTAAAACGAAATAAATCAAATATGCAAACAAGTATAATATTACCCCATAGCGAAACGAGTGGGAAAGGCGGCAAGGAGCAAATACATTGCTCTTTTTATTCGGACAGCCGAGGGAAGCTCCCTGATAAACTAACTTTTGTACGTCAATTGCCTAGTTTGACTCGAAGTAAAAGATTGGATGTAGTTTATGAATTCGTACATGGTTCTCTACGGATGATAGCTATATAAATCAGACCTTGAGTAAACACGGGAGACTAGGGAAATATTGTCGTTTCAATCGCCCGATTTAATGTTTTACTTTCGGTGGCAGATGTGATAGAGATTTGATTTTGTTGTGATTTGACTGTCCAGGAATGTAAATGTAAAGATTTCAAGTATATTTTTATCAAGTATTTCAAACAATATGTTGTTTTGAGATTTATCAGATTCTATGCTGACTTACAAATAAATATAAGCGTGTACGGAGACGTGAGCAGTGTAGGTCACACTTAGTAAACAGCACGTTAACAAGGAAATGAGTATAGCGCAACAGATTATCGACTGCTTAACGAGGCCATAACTCTGATTATAAATCTGCTTGCATACAAATTGAGTTTTAGAGTAAAGTTGAAGAAGGTCGAAAATCACTTTGCCGAACCACCACGATTGACAAAAAACTTTACTCCTACCAAATAATAATTACGGACACACATCTTAACCCTAGACCACTAACTTTATTTTTCGACCCTTATTACTAACCTTCGTACTTTTGACTACGGTATTTAATAAAGGAGATAATGGGTTTTATTTGAATTAAACATGCATATTTTTTTTTATTATAAATTTATTATATTCTTCTTATTATTTAATCAATTTACATAAACCAAAACGGCATATTTATTAAAAAATCAGCCTTACAAATGAGATCGTAGGTTTTATGACAAATTAACAATGGTAACATTTTAAAAGATTTTTTAAAGTATTATTTTAAAGTAAATGTGAAAAATAATTTTCAAATATTAGAAATAACGAATGAAACAAAGTAATGAAACAAAAATTTTGGTAAGAATCTATCAAGTTATACATTTGTGACAAACGTCAAGTTTGTGCTCCCCGCACTACGATTTATTACTCTGGGTGCGCTTTGCGGAGGGACACAAGGCTTATATTTTCCTTTTTTACGTACATCAGTCGCATTATTTTCGCAAAGAAAATAAATAAACAAAAAAAAAAAACGCAAGAGTTCACCAACTAAATAAGACAAAATGTTACGTTAATACTAACCTTCGTCAATCTGATGACCCATGCTTGCTGGAACGGCGCTCACGGTGCCCCCCCACTCAAAACACTACCGTCAGGCGGGGGGGCAACGGGTCGACTGAGATTATCTAAAGTGTGGAAGCAGTGCGATCGCGCGCGCAAAAGTTAGCACGATTTAAACAAACCCGCGTAGTCAAATTGACGAAGGTTAGTAATCTAGGGTTAATGTTGTTTGACGACCGGTTGGCGCAGCGGGAGTGCAAGCGACTGCTACACCGCAGGTCGCGGGTTCGATTCCCGCTTAAGTCAAACATTTGTGCGCATGAACATGGATGTTTGTCTTGGTCTGGTTGTTTCTATGTATAATATGTATGTATATACAAAAATATTTTTTTTTTTATTTTATTCATTATCTAATACCCATAACACAAGCTCTGCTTAGCTTGGGACTAGATGGTGATGTGTGTATGAGGTAGAATATTTATATTTACTTATTTATAGGCATGCGATGTGTTTTGATAGTAAGTATTTGCTCTCATGCTACCACAAGTAGTATCCGAGAATAAGACTAAAGATAAGTAATAATCTGGTGACTGAAAAGAGTACATAAGTGAGTGTCATTTCTTTTCTGATGTTCCCTAAGTATAGCTTACATTCAATTAAAGACATTCTAGTTTTTTAACTCTCCGTATAACTCCTTCTCCTCTGATCTTTCAAATCATTTCATTTGATTCCCTCCCCGAAACAGAATGATATCTATTGGTAATTATTATATCGACGTAGAATATCTATTTTATATTTATTTTATATATTGACAGAGTCGCAATAATATCGAAATCACCAAAACCCTTCAGCGGACAGACGGAAGCACGTTACTTCCACTATACGTATTTATTTATCTGAAAGCAGACAACATGTTTATGGGCCAAATAAATAAATCATACATGATTTTCCTTCGCATCCTGATCTGAGACGAGTTTATAGATTATGTATTTATATGTTTGTATCCTGTAATATATGTTTGCGTATTTCTTTAAGATTTTCGGGTAAACATCTATTCTGTGTGACTGGGAGAGGAAAATGATGGGACAGATTTTATGTTGTTTTGTAAGGACTACGCGTTTAAGTGTTTGGTCTGCTTATTACTACGTTGGGCTGGTTAGACGGATCTTCTTGTATTGAAAAATCTATTTATTTTGAATTTGGCTTAATGAAAACATATTCGGCTTATACAATGTAGATCTTTTGCCACCTTATTACAAAACATGGTCTTAATATAAAAGTTTTCACTAGTCATGAAAAGAAATGCGTACCTACACGAAAACTAAGTACATAGTTGTGTAGTATCTGTTCTACAATAGAATATACTAATAGTGATAACGTATAACTCAAATTAGATTTTAGTAATTTTTAATTTCTTTTTATTACGTTATTCGTAGGCAAGTGAGCTGGTGCCTAATGGTGAGCAGTGATCTAGGCATTATAAGTGGCAGTACATAAGTGAGTTCTGAGTTGAACGTGTTTTATTGCAGGTGCATTTCAAATGCAATATGAAGGAAGCTCGTCCAAGTAACTGCATACCCGGTAGCCTGTCTTTTTGGTCGGTCGTGACACGTACTGTAACGGTTTTATATCTATAATACAGGTGTGCACCGACCACCAACTGGGGCGGTCCAAAACATGAGGCTTTTGTACAAGTTAAGCTGGCTCAATTCATTTTGAAATGGCCTGATCTAGAAACGGGCCAATCAGTTTCTGGAATGCCGATCAAACGGAGGTGAAAGAGTTAAACCCATACAAAGAATCTTTGATGCATTGTGTTCACACGCGTTCCATAACGCGATCGTGTCCTCGTGAATTGATGTACACAGCAACGGCGTAGATCGCCTATCGCCGTACGCACAGCATAGCAACCACAACTAAGTAAACACAAACAAATGTATATCCCTACGCGGGACTGCCATACGTAACCAATCTAAAGCATATGCTTATCAAGCAATGAGTTTTGACATTTGTGTTAGACTTATCTGCATAGTAGCGATATTTTTTTGTAAATATGTGTTTATTAAATATTTTATACCTACCTTGAAGACGTTTTAAACTCAAATAGTCAGGTCACTGATTATAAATTTAAATACAGGGAAGCTATAGGTCTGGCTGATGCAGGTGTGCTAAAGTTAAAGTAGATAAATGTATAAAGTAAAGTATGAAATTTGTCATTTATAAACATTATAGTTCTTCAACTACGAAGCTATATTTATTTCATAACTTCTTTTCAATTTTCTCCGTAATACCATAATTATGACTAAGCCACACGAAACGAAAATATCCCAAAGAACTGTAGTTATTGTAATCTAACAATGATCTATTATATCAAGAACAAGTTTGGTTCCTTCTTAAAGAAAAGTGATTATCGCGCCTCGTTCAATTCGTCCACAATGCCGAAGCGAAACTTAGCACTTTATAACAACACTATGACACTGTGGCGCTAGAGCGGTGTACATTAATCTAGCCGACGCCATATATTCACTAAAACAGCTCGCTCGGTGGAACTTTACAAGTTCATCGCAAGGGCTGTCGCGTAAAACCAAGACTTTCTGCTACGTAGTTTGGAGATTGAAAATTTTACTAAAAAAACACATTATAATCCGTTGCGTAGTTTTTAAGATTTAAGCATACATAGGGACAGACGGACAGAAGACAGACTTTGTTTTATACTATGTAGTGAAGAAGTAATGTGAAGGAAATACAATATCTATGGTATCTACAGCTATGATGAATGAAGGAGAGAAAGAGTTCTGGAGCGAAAAATAAAAGTCATTTTGTTTACATCAATATGATAATAGGTATATACTCGTAACATTATTGCGTTACTGACCGGCTGATAGACAACGCACAGGCAGAACTACTGGCCATAAAAGCTGAAATCTTGCATGTGTGTATTGTGTGTTCCTTGGAGAGTGTAAGGGAGCACTAAAATCGGATTTCTGGCAATTTCCATCTTACGTAGGTAAAATAGTCCCATTCGGGCGGAGCCATGGGTCAAGTATAGCTTTTAATATATTCTTAATAGGATTAACAAAATATCTTCTTGAAATAATACCAACAAACTAAAATAAATTATTCAGTTTATTACAAGTTACAAATAAATCAATAAACACTTCGGCGTGCCGCCGCGCGCCGGCGAAGAATTTAATATCTATTCTGCGCCCAGAGCTATTAATTAACTTTATAGCTTCTGCAACTATAGCTAGATTAGTAGAGACTTGCATTATTCACTTGATATTTTCCGGCAAAATTGGTCACCAAAGTGAAATTACTCTCTGCAGCCGTGGTCACAATAGTTACCATTTTCAAATAATTATAATAAAAATTTTCAAATAATTTCAAATACTTACAATAATATATACTTCAATAACTCTATTATATCCGCTTGCTTGCCCCGCGCCGCAACCCACGCCGGCCTCTCTGCCCGGCCACTTGAAAGCGATAACGATCAAATGCCCGCGCGTTTTTATCGCCTCGGCGCGCGGTTCGGGTTCCACACAATCGGTCCTTGTGACTTAATTTGTTTTGAAAGGTTGTCAAGTGTTATATTATTTATGTTTGTTATGAAACTAACTATACAATGTTATCTTTGTTTATTTAGATTACGATTCTGGTGTCGAGTGATGCTCGTTTTAAATTGAGATAGCGCGTTTTAGAGTTCGCTTTGTATTTATAAGTTCATACCTCAAAACTTAAAGCGGTGACATATCGTTTTTAATATTTAATTACGTTACTTATATATTAGATAATAAGATAAAAATAAAAAAGTACACTTGTTTATACATATTTATGAATTACAGGCCTCTGATTCCAAACAATTATCTGGCGCCGCGCGGCGTAATTTATGTGAAATTTGATAAGGCCATATAATGCACAAATAACAGTTTTAAACATACAAATAAATAAACACTAAATAAGTAGTCTCATATTCTTTTAAAACAAAAAGAAATCATACGGATAGCATTCACCACTTCTGAGTAATATAAACATTTCTGAAACAGTTCCCATACTCTCAGTAAAATCACTGTCGCCCGCCAAAATCTACTTAAGGTCTCGAAAAAAGTCAAATCTTATATTTTATGCTGGAATTATTATATATACGTGTTAGTTATTTACAAACCTTGATAAACACAATAGATCTTAAAGAATAAAACTAAATTTAACAGAAAAAACAGCACAAATACACTCACACATTCCACACATTCCGCACCGACTCAATACTCAATGACAACATTGACAACGAACGTTTTATTTTTAATTTCTCTATGGAGTCGAAACTCGACTGGGATTAGTATGACGGGAAATTTAACGTAGAAACGAGATACATAATACAAACTAAGCCATAGAGCGACAGAGACGAGTATATTTCACTCTTTCGACCGCGGGAGCCATGTCATATACAGTATGACACGGGCAAAGTAGACTGAGATGCGATGTTATATGCCATATAACACGGGCAATTTAGTGTTTGAATTTTGTTATATGCTATATAACACGGGCAAGCAAGCGGATATGAAAGAAATTAAGTCTTAATTTGACCGATCGACTGACGATCTCTAGTGTTGTCACTTGTCGAATCGAACCCATAACAATTGGTGGAGTGTTAACCTCTCGTATGCCGGAATACCAGACACAATTAAAAAGCTATTGTGTCTCGCGTAGATCTGCGTTCCGGCATACAAGGGGTTAAGCAGAGTGGTTATATAGACTAGAAAGCGGACCGCGGGCTTCAAGGCCAAAATCTTGGATGTAGCCTTTATAAGAATAGAACGATTTTATTTGTTGAACGGTTGGACCAAGGATCAAATAGGCATATTTAAAAAACAACCCTTAAGAGACTGACATAGAACTGGAAAGACGTTTGTATAACATTTGACACATGACAATTGCTTCCTGGTTTTACAAATAGTAATACTATTTATTGCCACACCAACCAGGCAAAGTGAGCAAACACAATGTGACGATAAGGCTAGATAATTAACAAACTATTTACATATTCGGACGTGCATCGTTTGGCATCGCCGCAGTGGTAATTATTCGTGGGGAGGCGATACTGTCGTAGGAATTGGCAATTAGTGCATCTACAAATTATAGAAGCCCGTGCCAAGTCATGGGTTCATAACTGGGGCGGTACGCGTGCCAATATAGTGTGGATAAATAGACGTGCTATTGTAATTACGTATGAAAATACTCGCTTAGTGAGTTGGAATATGGCCCTTTTAGTTGCGCAGGTTCGGCAGTCGCTCTGTGGAAAGGCTTGTTCTATAAAATTCGGACTAGAAAGCGGACTCCGGACCCGAATGGGGTAATCCTCATAGAACGATGATGATGATTGTAACTCGTATAGGTAGAAGCTTAGTGCTATATGCACAACTACGATTCACTGCACATCTGGCTGAGTGGTCTTAGCGGGCGCCTTGCTGTTAGGTCGATTCCGACGCGTATAAAATTATTTGTGTTGTCAGCGATTGGATGGGTCGGCATTTGATGTGAAGCAGCAATGCTACAATCACTTTTTGGATTGGTAACAGTTTTAGCATATTACAGCAGAGAACATTATATTCAAATTATGGCCTGACAACGTACGGTGTACGTTTTTAATGTTTTTTAAGTTTCCTACGACACAATATTTCCTAAAAAAGGTTACTACGTATGTTTCCCTTAATACCTTTTTTATTATCCGAATTCAGACAAAGCCACAATTCAAGACTTAAGCTAGTTAGACATCCTTTAGTACTTAAAATATAAATTGTCATCAGTGAAATTTACCATGTAACTTGAGTAAGAGTAAGTTGCAACCCTATCCGCAAAGTTAGTTTCTCAACTTTGGACCAAGTTCATAGTATATGAGTGATAAAGTAGAGCCAAGTTGGGATCAACTTGCCAACAGTATTCGGAAGGAAACAAAATATTTGCCGACGTTAATAAGCGTAGCTGTATCTCGGAGGAGACCGGGGTAAGAGCAATCGACTTTCTGAGTAATAAGGCCAAGATTGGGTAGGTAATATCTGCCGTAATGATAAATCAGCAAAGGACAATTAATAACCTTTGTCCAATGAAGTAAAATGTCATACATTATAACTCTGCCTCCTAATTTTCACAGGAAAACCATAGTACTAACATACTTTTGATGTTTCAGGTTAACTTAAGCCGGAATAATGTAACCAACCTGCTTTTTCAATCACTATATAGAAATCAGAGGCATGATCAAATGATCAGCAGCCCTAATGATCCTGCGTTGAATAGCGCATATATCTACCCTTATTTTAAGGACTCATCTGTGTGGTGACTTATTAAGAATATATGTGCTACTATTGTCTCACTAGTGTCGTGCGACTAAGGAAAATACACATAGCCAATGGTATCTTTCGGAAGAGACGAAACCTCGACATAAACCCTATATTTACCCGTCTGATCAGGCTGATATAGTTGACCTAATCCTCCAACAATGCAATTGTGTCCCAAATTAAGAGTGGTTATTGTCCAGAAATTATTGCGAAAAAATACTCAAAAGAAAAAGATCTTTCTTTGATTTTGATTTTATGTTTGTCTTTAGGTGGGACATGAAATCCCACCAGTGTTCATTTTACTAAGGTATAGCCATATATTCCGTCTATGCGTATTTATAACGGTAGCCAAACCGGAGGGTTTAATAGTTGGCCAATAATTTCGGTTCGGGTGACAACAGATGCTGCTGGTTGTTAAATCGAATAAATAGTTGGTTGGCAAGTTTGTCGGTGCGGTAGAGGAAGGACGTTTTGTTCTTACTGAGATTAGAGCTGTTACAAGCGGAGTTTATGTCTTGTTTTAGGAAAGATGGGACTCGAAGGTGTGGTCATGTTTTAGGACTTAGGCCTTTAGTTGTCATGTCTTAGGCCTTTAGTTGTCATTTTTAATGGCAAACGATGACAAAGTATTTGTGATGGATGTGTATGTAATTATTTTAAGAAATATCCATATCCATACTAATGTTAGCTAGCTAGTTAGGCAGCGCTCTTAGCAAGACTTGGCTTGCTGTTTGTAACAGATCGGCAAAGTTAAGCAACGCGTGCACTGGTCACCACTTTGATGGGTGACCGTGTGTGGCATTTTCATCTGAGCGCTACCGTGCTTCGGAGGGCACGTAAAGCTGTCGGTCCCGGTTCTTGTCTAAGGATAAGGATCGTTAGGCTATTTCGGAGGCCTCAGCAGTGTGTATGTTTGCTTGTCCTTCCTTCACGTCCCAATGGACTTATGTTTTGGTATGATTTTGATGTGTGGAGATAGGACGCGAAGAGTGACATAGGCTACTTTTTACCGCGATAACTTAAAAGTGCGGCAGACTTGTCCGTCAGGGGTCAAATAATAATGATTGTGTATCGCTTTGACGCTAAAGACAACAAATACACAATAAAAAAAAAGTTGGCCGAAGGGCACGGAACAACACTGTTCCGTCGCCTCCGCGGACAAGTGCCACACGAGCGCACATCAACAACGTGCAAGTTTAGCGATACTAACATAGTTTATAAGTATATTTATACTAACAACCACTGTATATATGTTAAACTGTAAGTTATTTATCTATGAAATACTTCTGTCTTCAGCAGTTTAGGTTCTTCGGTAGGTAATACTAGCAGGATAAGTGATTAATAACACAGTCAGCTGATAACTTGAGATTACCTACCGAGTACTTTTGAGGACGCCATGTAACTAACATTAAATTACTTAAGCACCCAAGAATTGAGCCCAAGACTGTCGGTAGCTATAAATAGAAAGACTAGCCAACACTATAATAATATAAAATTTATATTCTAAAATATAAAAACAAAGAGTAGGTAATATTCCTCAGAAATGCCATTTATTTGCTACAACGATTTCATACTAATTACTCTGTAAGTACAGAACAAAAGACTATGATTAAATACTCTAGTCGTGAGGGTTGGCACACAATGAAAATGTAAGGTGCACTGCAGTTACACTCGTGGTTTTTCAGTGATTCGTTAGTTGGTGTAGGTATATGTATGTGTAATAAATAAAGCTTGTTATTAAAAACAATGATCTGTATAAGGCCATTATGTATGTAAGACATACAATTTTACAACTAATCTCAAGAATAACTGAAAAGATTTTATATAGTTGATTGAATCAGGCGTTACTAGGCGGAACTCCATTGTAGCCATGACTCCTGAGGATGCCTCGTGCAGAGAATGAGGTGTGTCGAAGAATAGCAGGCGCATACAGCGGAATACTGCAAGTCAGGTATCTTCCTGGAACCCATACAATTCCTATATCCCTTATCCTTTTAGAGGAGTTCGGTATTGTCAACCTTTTTCAAACATCAGATCAACGTACAAAAAGTACAACCAGAGTCGTAACAACGATTTGTGTTTAACTCAGTGTTGTTTGTGGGAATTAAATCCAGAACGCTCGGTGCAGGACGAACAGACAGCTTAAACCTTTACGGCATATATTTAGAAATATTACTGGTATCTTGCTAGCAGCATACCTCTTTTAAAGTTCGCTGGGAACATTTTAACTACGGGCACATTTAAAAGGCAGTTGCACTGTGACATAAGATGAACGTCTTGTTACTGAGTGATATACAGTAAATTCCATAGGACAATACCATCAAAAGCGGATTTTCCAACTTTTTTTAATTATCCTTTGTCGTCCTGCTTGCAAAGGTCTCCCTTACACTTCTCCAAGTGTCCCTATCCCCTATCTAGTTGGTTCAGTTGCTGTTAAAAGCTGTTTAGACTTTTGTAAATCTTACTTAATCTCAAAAACTAACAAGAAATTAAGCAGATGTATTTTAAAATCGTATTACTCGCAATCACAGTACAGCGATAAAATTTACAAGGTGCGTTTAAGCCTACTTATATCTTAGTTAAAGTAGAATCTTAGCCCAGCATTGGGTTGTAATGGACTATTAAGGCCAGGTATCTTTACGTTCGTGTTACGATTATGCAAATTTCACCTCTGATGTGTTAATTTCAGGTTTAGTTTGCACCTTGTTTGGTGTGTTTAAACAACTTTCTTTGTCAAGGGTTATGATTGTGGCCTACAAAAAGGGCAGCGAAGCAGTATTTTGGGAATGGTACAAAATATTTTTTAGGTCAAAATAAAAAAATATTTGAGTATATCAAACAGAGAAACAACTCAATAATTTATATCGTCCAAAGATAGCTACATCCATATAGCTGGCTAGGCAAAGTTCCATTCCCTTCCTCTTTGGGATCTCCACCTTGTCGTGGTGGGAGGGCTCAGAAACCGTGGATTGAACACCCACGGTGAAGCTAAGCGGGAACCCGGGAGTGGACGCTCCGCGTGGGTTTGGAGCGGGGCCTGCGCAGGATGCGTCCAAGGGTGCTGGTGCGGGGAACAGTTCTGTCTGTCCCTCGCAGTCGGGTGTGATCGCGGGGGGAAAGGCGTGTCGGTGTTGCGTTGCCGTGCGCCCTATCTCGCGCGACCAAATGGGGGCGCACCATTCGATGCGTTGCGGTGAGGCCGCAGAGGAAAAGGAGATGCGGTGTTGTCGGGTTGCCGTTCCTATCCTCTGCGGCCGTTTTAGTGCCTGTGGTCGGTGAGCGCTGGGGCTGCTCCTCATCCGCCAAAAGGCAAGGAGGCGGCGTAGTGTCCGTGCCGCCTCCCAAATCATAACGAGACGGGGCCCGCCAACACCAACGGCGGGCCGATCCCGGGCGGAGTCACGGAAAAGTATGCTATCCGCGAATCGCGTGACCTCGCCACTACACGGGACTCGTAGGGACACCGCGGTGGTTTTAGTGGGTATGCCCCGCCTTTAGAGGAGAGCCTCCATACACCTCCTCCACCAGTCCCAAGCCCGGTCGATCACACTCTGGCCGGGTTGGCGCCGAGTTGAGATGGCTCATAAGAAGAGTTTCCACCGTAGTCAACAAAAAAGGCAGCACGCTGTCACGTCACTTCATTCTATTTCTTTTTTTTTTATAATTTTCACACTCCTAATTACTGATCCATTTCATTGATTATATATTGCTTACGCCGAAGGTTCGATTCCCGCTCAAGTCAAACATTTGTGTGCGATAACATAGACGTTGGTTTTGGATTTGTTTGGAATATGTATGTATTTTCAAAAAAAAGAATCTTTATCCATTATCTGGTACCCATATGATAGTATAATTAAGCTCTGCTTAGTTTGTGGCTAGCCTAATTACTGATCCATTTCATTGATTATATATCGCTTACGCCGAAGGTTCGATTCCCGCCCAAGTCAAACATTTGTGTGCGATAACATGGACGTTGGTTTAGGATTCGTTTGGAATATGTATGTATTTTCAAAAAAAGAATCTTTATCCATTATCTGGTACCCATATGATAGTATAATTAAGCTCTGCTTAGTATGTGGCTAGTTGGTGACGTGGGTATGTCTTATAATATTATTATTATTTATTCAATATTAACTACGGATTACTGAAATATTACAACATGAAATATTATACAATTTAATATAGAAGTTCCTGAGTTATAGTCAAGACAGTTTCGAGATAATTCGATCGAAACTGCGACAATTTGAGACAAACGCTTCCAATTACTCTTTGAGCCAATATATTCTGTTAGTTGGAGGTTCTAATGGCATTATAGTTACACCAGATTATGGAGATCAATCTGTACTAATATTACAAAGAGTATTAAACTGGCGTGGCGGTAGCAAATGTGATATTGACGGGGAATCGCTCTAAGCTAGCTCGCTAACTTGCAGAATTTCACATGTATATTATTGGGTTTCAAGTTAAATGTGATATTGACGGGGAATCGCTCTAAGCTAGCTCGCTAACTTGCAGAATTTCACATGTATATTATTGGGTTTCAAGTTAAATGTGATATTGACGGGGAATCGCTCTGAGCTAGCTCGCTAACTTGCAGAATTTCACATGTATATTATTGGGTTTCAAGTTAAATGTGATATTGACGGGGAATCGCTCTAAGCTAGCTCGCTAACTTGCAGAATTTCACATGTATATTATTGGGTTTCAAGTCAAATGTGATATTGACGGGGAATCGCTCTAAGCTAGCTCGCTAACTTGCAGAATTTCACATGTATATTATTGGGTTTCAAGTCAAATGTGATATTGACGGGGAATCGCTCTAAGCTAGCTCGCTAACTTGCAGAATTTCACATGTATATTATTGGGTTTCAAGTTAAATGTGATATTGACGGGGAATCGCTCTAAGCTAGCTCGCTAACTTGCAGAATTTCACATGTATATTATTGGGTTTCAAGTTAAATGTGATATTGACGGGGAATCGCTCTGAGCTAGCTCGCTAACTTGCAGAATTTCACATGTATATTATTGGGTTTCAAGTCAAATGTGATATTGGCGGGGAATCGCTCTAAGCTAGCTCGCTAACTTGCAGAATTTCACATGTATATTATTGGGTTTCAAGTTAAATGTGATATTGACGGGGAATCGCTCTGAGCTAGCTCGCTAACTTGCAGAATTTCACATGTATATTATTGGGTTTCAAGTTAAATGTGATATTGACGGGGAATCGCTCTAAGCTAGCTCGCTAACTTGCAGAATTTCACATGTATATTATTGGGTTTCAAGTCAAATGTGATATTGACGGGGAATCGCTCTAAGCTAGCTCGCTAACTTGCAGAATTTCACATGTATATTATTGGGTTTCAAGTCAAATGTGATATTGACGGGGAATCGCTCTAAGCTATCTCGCTAACTTGCAGAATTTCACATGTATATTATTGGGTTTCAAGTTAAATTGAAATGGCTGGAAGTCTTTAGAAAGGTTGATGAGTTTTTGGTTTTCGGCGGTAGCTGAAGAACTATGAACTATATTAATCAATTAACCATAATTCTTTTTTAATAAAGTATAAGACAATGACACTGTAAGCAGGTACACAAAACAATTTATTGAAATTTGTTTCTTTTTACCAAAATGTCCTTTAACTGTTATGGTTAATTTTTTTCGTGGACCGAACTGGAGACGTCTTAAAAAGCAGTAATGTCCGAAGCACCCGTAACCGGCGAGCAGGTATGAAAATAATAATGTAAGAAGAGGAAGCGCGTGAGGTTTGTAAGGATAAATCGTTATATCGTTACAAGTGGCATTCTGTAGTCTCTGCCCCCGACGTGAAAAAGGCGTGAGCGTATGTATGTATATATGTTACATTTTTTTTACAGATACATTTAAAATAATAAGAGTTGCTAGTTTGTATTCGCTGTGTCGGAGAACTATGGTGTGCTGCAAGGCCTTACGGTAGGGCTAAGTGAATCGCTTTGTGCACCTCAAGGACACCGTTATGGGATTAGATGTATCCGCCTAGTCATGACTATTTTTTTTTTAATTATATGTACTAACGCATCACTCTTTTCTTTTTTAAAAAGCAGAGCTTGCCCTAAATCCCGTGTCGCAGAGGAATTAAAAAGCATACAGCCAACAGACACTACTATCATCCAGAGGCGAAATAAAAATTAAAATCACAAGAAATATTGTCTTGTGTAGGGATCAATCCCAAAACACTGGGCATTATTAAACGGCGAAGTGACCACTTAAGCGACGCTTTAGGTGCAATCAACACAGTGCCCGATTTCTTCCATTTATTTAGTCACGAGAACTTGATCACACTTATTCAGATCCAAAGATCAATGGCGTAAATGATATCCATCAGTTTCTACACATTGGCAGCCATACTTGATAAACACACAACAACTTTCCCAAACAAAACGGACCGATCTCTAGGGAACCAAGTAAACTGGGCGAGCGAGTGATTTGAATTCAAGGTTCGGGCGAAAAATACTTTCCGTAATACAATTTGTTTCTGCCTTTTCTAGTACGAAATTAAATGAACCGACACGGCGTAAATTTGAATTAGAAGATCTGGAATATAGTATTGTTAATCTTGAACTGTTTGGTTGTAGTTGTGTAGAATTCTTCATTTTCTGATGGCATTAAGTTTACGCAGGCTCGACACTTAACACTGTGTCGACTTGTGGGTGTGTTGCTTACACGAGATAACACTAAGTATGATCCATTAATTGATGTCTCGAGTCTGGGTGTATTTTTTGTATCCGTTGGTTATGTTGGTAGGAAACTGTCCGCTATGTTAGCGTGAACTTTTTATTTAAACTTATGTTATAAAGATAAATAATTTGTTTGCTTGAACGCGATAATCTTTGAAACTCGGTTTCTAAAAATGTTTCTATTTATAATAGCCACATCCATGAGGTCTTTGTAATCTAAATTCATGTTACGAGCTAAGAAGCTGAAAAAAATAAAATGATCTCGGGAGGAAAAGGCAGAGGTGAGCGATACGATACAAGGACTTTAATGGACGAGGTGTATTCAGTGACAGCACAGGACGTGGATATTAAATAATATAGTGTAATAAGTTTAATTGGAGGCCAGGACGAATATTTGTGACCAGTTTTCATGTATGTACTGGGTAATGTATAGCGCTGTTGTTAACAATAAGAAAAAAGCATAAGACAATGAATATTCAAACCAAGAAGTATTTGCCACACAAGTTTATTCCGCGCTCGAGCGTTGCGTCCGGAGGGACATCTCTAGCTCAGTGCCAAACGTGCGGTCAAACCATGCGCATTCACCGCTCTCTACCGTGTACGCTTTCTGTTCGGATATGTACTACGCCCTGAAAACTGGTGTTAACCACTGCGATGTTACAGGGTAAACGTTAGAGATATCCTGCTTCTAATCGAAGTGCAATATTGCTTGGGATGCTTTGAATTCTCACAGACAGCTATTGGTTCTATAATAATTAAGATGTTACATACATACATACATACATAGACTTACGCCTGTTTCCCCGAAGGGGTAGGCAGAGGCATATTAAACGCCCACTTTTCGCCAGAGTTTTGATCCCACGTAATAGGTGGCGAGCCTATTGCCGCTTATCGGGATATTTTGTTTGCCAGAGCCTCGTCCGTTGAACGGCAGGTGCACCACTTGCAGGTGAGGTTGGCTTGGGACCCTAAGTTCTTGGTGGGAACCCTATGCTATATAATGCTATGCTATATTAAGATGTTGTACACAAAATTACTTGCGCTGACAGAAATATCATAGCCGAGCTCAGAATACCGAAACTAGAAACATAAAATTAGGACAGAGGATTCGTTTTATGACTGAAGCACCCACTAAAGAATAATATTTAATATGCCACCCCTAAAGGTTTAAGACAGGTGAAGTATGAATATACGTACTAGCGGTCACCGCGGGTGACCGCTAGTACGTATATTACTGCTAGGTACTCGTTAGCTCTTGGCAGTACCATTATAGCTGGTAGTTATATTTTCCATCTACTCTCCCGACTCCCATATATCTTCATCAAAATCTAGTAGCTACGGTCACATATTAAATTAGACTTAAATCAACGCGGAGTCCTTGACGCGGGATCAACAACTCATTTAGTGCCAGCGGGGGTCATCATTTCGAACGTCACTTTGACAGGCGTACGTGGACACGAGTGCCCCCGGCTAGCGAAGATCAGCCACCCTAATTGCTCGTTATCTGGGAGTAACTATCTATAGTCCCGGAATAGAATATAATTTGTTTTTGCTTCTGGTAACGGACGCTTTTTGTTAAAGGTATATTCTACTTGGAAATGAATAATTTACACGTATCTAAAAATAATGATATTTTCTAGTGAGGTACTTTATGTTGTCAGGTAAAAGGCCTAGTCCTACTAATATTATAAATGTGAAAGTTTGTGAAGATGTATGTATAGATGGATGGATGGATGGATGGATGGATGGATGGATGGATGGATGTTTGTTACTCTTTCACGCAAAAACTACTGAACAGATTTGGATGAAACTTTACAGTCATATAGTTTATATATCAGAATAACACATAGGCTACAATTTATAAAGATTTTTTATAATGTTGCCATAATATAGGGAAAAGTATCAACTAAGTCGGCAAAAATCCTGTATTATCTTTGTCTGCTTGGTTCATATTTAGTAATTGGAATTTTACCCCCTTCCTGATGACAGATTGATCTGCTATTTGGTATACACTCATAATGTCATCAAGATTAAAAGATAATATTTAAATGATTGTAAATTCTAGATGGCCGCCGATACAAAATGGCGGATCACATATTACTTCACAACAACCTCAATATGAGTATCAAATGAAAGGGTTTGATTGGTAGAATGGAGCTCACTATAAAAAATCCAAGATTGCCGCCGCCACAAAATGGCGAATTATTTATTTACCACAAATAACTCAATATGGATATCAAATAAAAGGACTTGATTCGTAGAATAGAGCTCACAATGAAAAATCCATGATGGCTGTCGCCGCAAAATGACGGATTTCATATTTTCCACAAATACCTCAGTATGGGTATCAAATGAACGGGCTTGATTGGTAGAAAAGAGCTAACTATGAAAAATCCAAGATGGCCGCCGCAACAAAATGGAGGATTACTTATTTTCCACAAATACCTCAATATGGGTATCAAATGAAAGGGTTTGATTAGTAGAATGGAGCTCTCTATGAAAAATCCGAGATGGCCGCCGCCACAAAATGGCGGATTATTTTTTCTACAAATAAGTCAATATGGGTATCAAATGAAAGGACTTGATTCGTAGAATAGAGCTCACTATGAAAAATCCAAGATGGCTGTCGCTGCAAAATGGCGGATTTCATATTTTCCTCAAATACCTCAATATGGGTATCAAATGAAAGGGTTTGATTAGTAGAATGGAGCTCACTATGAAAAATCCAAGATGGCCGCCGCCACAAAATGGCAGATTATTTTTTCTACAAATAAGTCAATATGGGTATCAAATGAAAGGGCTTGATTGGTAGAATAGAGCTTACTCTGAAAAATCTAAGATGGCCGCCGCCACAAAATTGCAGATTATCTATTTTCCACAAATACCTCAATATGGGTATCGAATGACAGGGCTTGATTGGTAGAAAAGGGCTCACTATGAAAATAGAATGAGAAGTATCAACTAACAACAAAACTAACAACTTTAAAATAAAATAAATTTGTTTTGGGTGTAGCGTAGCCAGAGTAAACATTATGATAGCAATTTCACTTGCCTACCTACCCCAGATTGATGAGCAGATTGGTGCGATCTGGTAGCTAGACCTTACCGAATTACTTTTTAGCTTTTAGTACATAACCTAACTACATAATTTTTATTGTAATAAAACTATGAGTTAGCGCGCTTAAGCACAGCGGGGTGGAGGGACGGTCTGATAATATGTACTTTGTGGTAATGCTTTCAGTTTTAATTTTTGCTGCTGTTATTTTCAGTGGGTATAATATGTATAAGCTCTTCATAACTTCAATAATATACCCACATCCTAAACTTTACCAGAAGTTCGACGATTATGAAAACAAAAGTAAAGTATAATCTGTTTATATAATATGCTACACGGCCAATCTGCAGAGGCGTTTGCGATGAAATTTGACTTGAGTAGTCTGAAACGCGGGGAAGTACGTAGGCTACCCTTTATTAAAATTTCATGCTGGCGAAGCCGCGGGCGAAAGCTAGTATATTATAAGTATACATAGTATACTTTTAATTCGGATGCTTCTAGTTTTTATGCCTTGCAGGATCTGCCATATTCCTTAAATAACCGCTGATAGCCTTGCGTGCTCAAGAACGCTTATTCAAACTAAATAGACGAAGTCGTTTAATATAATAGCATTAGAACTTAAAACCGAAGGCATCGTGTAATACGAAATCGATACGAGCCATAACGAGGCTAAATCTACGTACATACGCCAGTGGGAACAACACGGGATTAGATATACTCTAGGGTTGCCAGAATCTATACTATAATAAAATTGTAGAGGTGAAAAAGTCTGTACATTAAAGATATTTTGACGAAAATTAGCTAAAAATCTAGGAAAATGCTAAAAAGCAATACTTGATAATTTTTAGAATTTATGTCTGTCCGTCTGTCCGACGTCTTTCCCTATGTTGCTAAAGATCTCTAAAATGGCGAAATTGATTTCAATAAAACTTACACTCATGTACAAAGGATACTCAAACCTATAAATTAGTATAGCTATAATACATCACAATCGGTTGAGTGGTTTTCGATGTACAGCTTGACCTCTCCTTTGTACGTAGTCCCAAACAAAACAGGGATCATCCAAAACTGGTTATATATGTGATGCCATCTATGATCATTATAAGTTTGTTACATATTAAAAGTATATTTAGTCTAAAAAGGTACCTTCGAAGTGGTGTTGGTGTAAAGTCGGGTAAATAGCCATACTATTTACCCGACTTTAAAAAAGGAGGGGGTAGGGGGGTATTTTCGATAAATAAATTACTGAAACCGAGGATATTTATAGTTATCCTTCCCACCGATAGATGCCACTATTTTCAAATAATGTTCTAGCAAAATAAATGTTTCTTGCAAAAAAGACAACAATTATGTGTCGAGTATCTTTCTGTTATTAAAAAAAAAACAGAGTATTACATTCGGCACTTTCATAAACAAAAAGTCTCTGTGTCAAAATTTATCACAATGTCCACTTAATTTAAACGGTCAATCTCACTTATTTAAAATTATTATGTTTATATAATAGTTATATAATCATTTCATTTTATTTTAAATGGTAAAAACAATTACTATAGATCCTTTTTCAATAAATTGTCGATTAGTCCATATTATTTTCTATTTCGGTCGGTTTGTATATGTAAACATAGATGGCGTTTTCTGAATGGCGGTCATAGATTAGGTATACAGATAATTATACTGGTAATGGCGGTGTTAAGATTCGCCGTGGATTGATGAGGTTCTCGGTTAATTTTCTTTCATTTTCGGTTTGTGTCTTAGTCGTTTCTTTTGAATAATGAATGTGGATGTGTTTCTTTGATTTCTTTCGTTCGTTCGTGTTCTGTACTTATACCGGTGTCTCATTATTCCCAAATTCCCACACCTCACGTACGTGGGAATTCGTGGGTGGGAGACTGAGGCCTGAATTCAGATACCTCTTGAGTAACTCAGCGGGGCTATCTTACTTTCGGCAGGGCTGAATATGCGTAGCCCTGTGTGTATTTTCTAAATAAATCACAGGGACAGACTTTAACAGCTGGAATCGACCCCCGAACATGTTGTTTTTCACATGGTCAGTTATATGTGGCATGTTCACGAGTAAGCGGTAAAAATAATTTACATGTTCTATATGAAGGTGGTAAACCAGTTAGATAATGTTGTGTATAAAGATAGTCTCTAATGATATCCCTACTATCCCTACTTCCCTTCTAATATTATAAATTCGAAAGTGTGTATGTATGTATGTATGTTCCGTTTTCACGTTAAAACGGCTGAACCGATTTTGTTGAAATTTAATCCTACTAATATTATAAATGTGAGAGTTTGTGAAGATGTATGTATAGATGTATAGATAGATGGATGGACGGATGGATGTATGGATGGATGTTTGTTACTCTTTCACGCAAAAACTACTGAACGGATTTGGATGAAACTTTAGAGTAATGTAGTTTATACATCAGAATAACACATAGGCTACAATTTATAAAGATTTTGTATAATGTTGCCATAATATAAGGAAAAGTATCAACTAAGTAGGCAAAAATCCTGAACTCTGAAAGCGGTCTTCGCGTGCGTTGCCTTAACCGTAAAAGTTACTTGAAGATAATGTACGGTGAAATTGTTTATCATAGAGGCTCACTATGAAAAATTCAAGATGGCTGCCGTCACAAAATGGCGGATTACTTATTTTCCACAAATACCTCAATATGGGTATCGAATGAAAGGGCTTGATTGGTAGAATAGACCTCACTATGAAAACAGAATGAGAAGTATTAACAAACAAAACTAAAAACTTGAAAATAAAATAAACTAAAAAAACATTTATTTAAATTTTGGGTGTAGCGTATCCAGAATAAACATTATGATAGAAATTTCACTTGCCCAACGATTTTATATTTGTCTGATCAATACCCCAGATTGATGAGAAGTTTGGTGCGATCTGGCAGCTAGGACTTACCGAATTACTTTTTAGCTTTTGGTACATAACCTAACTAGATCATTTTTATTGTAATAAAACAGTGTAACACAAAAAATATGTTTTTTACAATGCTCATTCTAGAGTAGTGTAGTTATCAAATTGTTTTCAAAATTGATAGACTTATTGCCTTTAGTATTTAATGTAGATGAACTTTGTCTTTTCAGTAAGTAGTTTGGACGAATAGTTTAAAAGTTATCACGATATAACTGATATAAGCGCAGCGTCATTCAAAGCGCTTACTATGAGTTGGCGCTCTTAAGCGCAGCGGGGCAGAGGGGCGGTCTGATTATGTATTTTGTGGTAATGCTTTCAGTTTTTATTTTTGCTGCTATTCTATTCAGTAGATACATATGCTCTTCAATAACTTTAATAATATACCTACATACTAATCTTTACCTAAAGTTTGACGACTATGAAAACAAAAGTGATTTTAAGTAGGTAGGTATTATTTGTTTATATGTATGCTACACGGCTAATGTGCAGATCCGTTTGTGATGAAATTTGATACGGATAGTCTGAAACCTGGGGAAGTACAAAGGCTACTCTTTTTTAAAATTTCATGCGGGTGAAGCCGCGGGCGAAAGCTAGTTAAATATAAAAGCCAGACTGTTTGGTACATCAAGCCTTGAGGCTCGATTGAGATTTGATTGTTATAGATTGGATGTTAGGCGCAATGGATTATCTTGGTGAAGTCTAGCCGACTTTGACAACACTTGGCTAGTCAACACTAGCTCGATAGTTATTCGGAGCAACACTTTGATATAAGAATAGTTGTTTCGAGTCTGGGTGTTGTTTGTTTTATCGGTGGGAATATTCATAGAGTGATCATGAGTCCTTTATAACAAAAAAAGAACCAAAAACTTTACCTTAATCCTTGAAACAGCCTGGGCTTATTAGTTAAAACTAATGGCAGGCGTTTCAAATTTGCTACAAATAGATTTACTACGGAATTCAATATTCGAAATATAGATAGATCTGTAGATTTTAGATTCGTTTTTGACAGTTTTTGACATAAGCTCCATACAAGATATGTCAAACACGATTCTTAAATCTACAGATCTATCTATAGTTCGAATATTGAAAATGGCCGTTATGCGTTAGAAACTGTGCTTGGCCGTTGACAGCAATTTTTTAAAGTTAGTTTGCTCGAAAATCCAGTCAAAAGTTAATATTCGCTTTTGATATTGACCTACAATTTTACATTCCAAAAATAGCTTACATTTTAAGCCGAATTTTCCTGAATACAAAAAGACTACAAAGGGCATTATGAATCCGTTATTCACTTGCTAGTTCCGAGGTACGAAATACTGACAAAAGCTGGATAGCCACTTCACCGAATACAACCGTTTTTGACAAAGTCTGGTTTTATCTGCATATTGACAACCCTACGCAAGCTTGCTTTTGGATTACAAGTTTCGGTCACCGGTTTCCGTACACAGCGCTTTTGCATCCTGGGATCAGTTTCACTATCATTAACGCTTTACTTTTTGTTCATAGGTATTATCCTGAATAGAATCGGTGCAAGATTTTTGAACTATAATTTTTGCAAAGATTACTTTTTTATAGACTTAAGCCTGTATCTCCGAAGGGATAGGCAGAGGTGTTGTGTACACCCACATTTCACCATACTTTAGAGAATCGGTGGAAGATTTTTAAACTATAATTTTTGCAAAGGTTACTTTTTTATAGACTTTAGCCTGTATCTCCGAAGGGGTAGGCAGAGGTTTTGTGATACACCCACATTTCGCCATGTCATGAATTTTAGGTCCCACGTAATAGGGGGCGAGCCTATTGCCGTTACAGGGCTCATCGCCACTCTGTGCTGAGAATTTCTGACAAAACCAGAAACTCTTTAGCCCGACACGGGAATTGAACTCGAGACCTCTGTTCAGCGGATGCATATACTATGCACTTGACTAAAGAGGCAGTGGACTCTTACTATCTTGTCCTGCGTGCCCTAATACCTGCACGCTACAGGAACTTATGGACGCTACTGAAAATGCCATACTCGTAACTAAGTTCTGGGCTGACACAGTTTAGATTGCCATCGACACGCTAAGAAGAAGAGGCAGTCAAAGTCAAAAGTAATGACGTCAATAATTGAGGTTCATTTCACCATTCTGTGTTGTGGGTATGATCAGCATATGGAACAAACACATTTATGATACACAAACGACTTTATAACTCTTCGAGGAGCAGGGCAGGCCAGACTCTTCGGCAGAAGTGACGCCGAAGGCGATGCAGGAAGTGTAGCGGTCTAGGAGCGTAGCCGAAGTCTTAAGGTGAACCTGGAACCTGAAAGAAAGCAGCATTAGGAGAGCCACAACCAATAGAGTCAGGCAGGCGGCGTCAGCCGGCCTCAGCTAGCAGGTAGAGAGATGGGCAGTACGCTAACGCAGTAAATGTAGTAACTTACCCACAGCTGGGACCAGGATACACGTATGAAGTAGTATAATTATAGATATAGCGGTATAGAATTTAGTAGCGGTAGTAGGTTAGTGTAGAGTAGCGGTGCCGGCCTCTCTGTCGGCCCCTTTATATACCGGGCCCTCCATCAGGCTGAGAGTCCGTTTATGACCATATTTGGTCAGGCTTTGCGAGTGCGGACGATGGCTTTCTCTGATTGGCCGAGCGTATGGGCGGTACTGTGACGCAACGCGGTAAGTACCGGACATACGTTACAATGTTCAAATTCAAAGCTATTTTTTCAGGGCTTTCAAATTTGTCACCGAGCAGCATCTATAGGACGGCAAAATATTTGTATCATTAAATTTGTACATGTTCTTTGTGGATGTCGTTTTGTTTTAACCATGTAAAGTCCACCGTAATACATAAATTATTCCTAGCGCTCGTAGTCCGTTTAAAATAAACAAGTAAAAATTTACTATTTTAGTTTTTATTCCTCATTAGTGTCTACCAGCATCCTAATTGTCTCTTTGTACAGCGCCAAACGGTTTTAAAATAAAAATAACTCTATGCGAAAAGCAAATTTAAGGTCTCTTCAGCAGACGGCGAAAATACACGGATATGATATTCTATTATGTTACCCGTCTATCCTACAAAAAAAAATATGTGAAACTCACTCATAAAATATATACGAATTCATTACACCAATTAAAACAACATTTTCATATAAAAACTGAAGCTTTAAAGTCTCATTTTTACCTTATCCACTGCCCGTATCCCTTTCAAAGAGATACGATAGAACAAAGACTCCATACAGGTTTTCCTTTACCGTAGAGGCTACATTTCTAAAATGGAAACTACGGGTCCCTGTGCGTCTTGGGCTACCGAAAGCTTTGTGTAAGAATCAACACTGTTGAACAAATGCAGCTTTTAAACAGATTGCTTAGCGTGCATAATTTAAATAGCGCGCTGCTCTCCTAGGAATGTACGGATAGAGAATGATATTTTATTTTGCCGGGTTCTAAAAGATATGTGCATGTGGAATGTAATGAATAGTGATCGTAATGGCCTGATACGTGTGTTATTTTGTATCGGATATTGAAAAGAAAGAAACTGTGCTTTAATGTTTTAAATCCTTTTATCATCGTTATTATTTGTGGTACCGTTCCAAGTGTTGTATTTAGGGACCATTTCCTATCATGCGTATTTTCGTCCGCGCGCGGATCTGGTCCGCATGCGGGTGATAATACGCCCCTGGCTACACGTAGGACAAAGATTTCGTTTGCCACTGCAGTGTCGTGCGTGTAGCCAGTGACTAAACATTAAGATGAACGTTAAAAGTAATTATTGTTTATATTAGTTTTACAAACTAAAAATAATATAAATAACAATTCAGAGTAGAGAGCACTTCAACAAAACTTTCTGAGTATCAATTTTCGTTTCTTAATTTGCAATTATATGCGTACCTACTATGATCATGCGTGCGACTGGCGTCACAGTAAAAACAAGACAGAAGGCAGAAGAACAAGTCCGCATCCGGATAGCACGCACGCAGGCTGCGCGTCCGCAACCAAACCCCGTTCCGCGAGCGCGAAAGGAAAAACATGTATGAAACTTTAGGATGCGGGCAGCCTGCATGCGGACCAGATCCGCGTGTGGAGGATAATACGCATGACAGGAAAAGGGACCTTATTAAGAACGTTAAAAGTCTGATCAGTTGCAAAAAAAGTGGCTCTTAAATGACACATAAGACTGCTCGGATGGTGTGGTGGTTTATGTGGCGTGCTCGTTGTTTTACACAGCGCTGTGTGTCCGGACTTTGTTATTTCTACTAATTGTAATATAGAGTCTGTGTGTATGTTGCATCTGTTAATTATATGATTAAACTCCCACACAATACAGGGTTAAATCCTAGTGTTATTGTTCTCCCATATCATTATCCTAAAGGTCTTTACTACAAATGCTCTCACGTATATCCGATATCTAGTGCAGAAAGTAAATTTCTTCGACCATCAGACTCAACTTAAACAAGTTTACGTCATTTATATACAAATTTGGATAGATGAACACTAACGAAGTGTGAGGGATACCTAATGACGGCCCGGCCGCAAACGAGGCTCTACTGCATAACATTATAATGGCTCATTAGTGCTAGGTGAGATTGGCTTTCATTAGCGTGTGTAATACGCTCGCGTGATTCTTACCGTATTTCGGTTTTATTATTTTCGCCTCATTATGTCCTGGTGGTGACCTTCCGCCCAAGACATACTTAATGCACCTCTGGGTTACTTTTTTTAGCCCAATCAGATACATACATACATACGTATGTATGTATGTATGTATCTGATCTAGTCTATGTATATAGACTCACGCCTGTTTCCCGGGGGGTAGGCAGAGACTACGGAACGCCATTTGCAACGATCCTGACATACCTCACTTGCTTCACTCACTCCCATCAAGTTTCTCATGCATGCTCTTCTGTTAAGGGTACTTCTGACTTGTCCTTTTTTCAGGATGTCTCCAATCTGGTCAGAGAACGTCCGCCTAGGTCTTCCCCTTTGTCCTGTTCCATTCACACTTGCCTTATATATCTTCTTTGTCAGTCTATCGTCATCCATCCTCTCCATGTGCCCAAACAATCTTAACATGCCTTTCTCAATGCTTGTCACTACATCTTCTTTTACCCCACACCACTCTCGTATCACACAATTCTTTACTCTGTCGGTCAAAGACACACCACACATACTTCTCAGTGCTCTCATTTCTACAGCATTTATTTTACTTTCAAATCTCTTCTGCCATACCCAACATTCACTACCATACATAAGGGTAGGCACTAACACGCCTCTATGTACAGCCAAACGTGCCTTTTTGGACACGTTTTGACTGTTCATAAACGCTTTCAGAGCTCCATTCACACTATTACCTGCATTAACTCTCCTTTCAATATCTTCTTCATTCTTACCATCTCTTGTAAACAACGTACCTAAGTAAACAAACTCATTCACTTGTTCCACTCGCTGTCTATCGATCAAAACATTACAAGCCGTAACGCATTCCTCCTTTTCAAAAACCACAACTTTCGTTTTACTTACATTCACTTTCATTCCTTTCCTCTCTAACGCACCATGCATGATTGCTACCATCTCCTGCAACTCCTCCGCTGAAGATGCAAGTATTACCTGATCATCAGCATAAAGGAGGCATTTGACGAGTAACCCATTCATCCTTAATCCGCAGTCACTATGTTTTAAATCTTGCAAACAACTGTCCATGAAGAGGTTAAACAGCCACGGCGACGCTACACATCCCTGTCTAACACCTTTCTCGATGGTAAACCAGTCAGTGTATGCCCCGTTTATCCTCACACAAGCTCTAGAATCCTCATAAAGGGATTTCAGAGCTCGAATGAGGCTGCTGTCCACCCCATTCATTGACAGCACCGACCACATTTCATTCCTCACCACTTTATCGTAAGCCTTTTCCAAATCCACGAATGCGCAATAGACCTTTTGACCTTTGGCCAAAAACTTTTCGGCTATGCTTCGCAAGGAAAAAAACCTAATCCGTGCATCCCATACCCTTTCGGAATCCCGCTTGTACATCCCATATTTTCTTGTCGGTTACTTCCATAACTCTTTCAATAAGTACCTTTGCATACAATTTGCCAACAATGCTGAGAAGGCTAATGCCTCTATAGTTTTTGCAATCTTGTTGCGAGCCTTTTTCTTTATAAAGAGGCACTACTACAGCTGTGGCCCAGTCATTAGGTACTCGGCAGGTGGTCCAGCACAAGTTATATAACCGCTGCAACTGACCAACTATGACGCCCTGTCCAGCCTTCAGCATTTCGACTGTAATCCTATCATATCCTGCAGCCTTACCTACTTTCATACTTCCCAGTGCCTTCACGACCTTATCCACGCCAATAACGCTTTCATCATTGTTATCGTTACCATTCATTTCAGCTATCGGTGTCTCTATCGCCGACCATTCAAATAAACTTTCAAAATACTCTTTCCATCTCTTCAGTACGCAAGATTCATCATTTACTATCTTTCCATTCTCGTCTCTGATGGATGTGTGTTCTGAGGATTGAGTTCTTCCTCGAACTGCACGAACGGATTTCCAGAAAAACTTAATGTTTCTCTGGAAATCGTTAGATAATCTGCTATCAAACTCATCTTTCTTTTCCTCTTTTTTCCTTTTAACCATTTCTTTCACTATTCTTTTTGACCTAACAAACTCCTTTCTTGCTTCATCTCTGTCTACACTCGTTGCTTTTCCCATTCTTTCATTTGCTCTGGCAGGCAACCAATCTGACCAAGCTTTCTTATTCTCTGACACTGCTGATTGTACATCCTTGTCCCACCATGTATTCTTAACCTTTCGTATTTTCCTTCTCTTGATCACACCACATACTTCAGACGCTACACATACTACCTCTTCTTTAAAGGCCTGCCATAAATCTTCCATATCATTTATGCAATCGAATCTCTCAAATTTTGCTATCAATCTTCGTTTATACTCATCTTTCACATCTTTCTCTTGTAGATTTTCTACCTTAATTCTTTCCAAAACCCTATTTTCATTACGCTCTCGGTGTCGCCATCCTTTAAAGAGCCCACTTATCCGGCTCAACACCAAGAAGTGGTCTGTGTGGATGCCGATCCCTCGATATGCTCTTGTATCCAACACATTCTTTCTCAATCGTTCATCTACTATCACAAAATCAATCATACTTCTTCTAACATTTTTCGCCTCTCGCGTATACATATATCGCGTATCCTTTTATGATCAAATATGGTGTTTGTGACACAAAGGCTCCACTCCAAACAAATCTCAAGCAGTACTTTTCCATTTTCGTTCACACTCTCATCACCAAATGCACCTAACACCCTTTCAAATCCATCTCGCTTTACTCCCACCCATCCATTGAAATCCCCTAACAAGATCAATCTTTCATTATCCTTGCAGTTCCTCAAAATCTCTCTTAAACTCTCCCAAAACTCCTGCCTTTCGTCTTGCTCATGTTGTGACATACCCGTAATTATATTGACCGGGGCGTACACCCCCACAATAAAGAGACGAGTAAGTCCTACTTTCATTCTCATCCACAGTAGCCTAGCATTTACACATTCAAACTCTTTTACACACTCATTCATTCGCGCAGACAGTATTACTCCAACTCCCTTACAGGCTCTGGTGGTACTATCTACCCAAGACCAATACGCCATATATGCGCCATGCTTGGTGGTTTCACACCCTTTTCTTTTTGTTTCAGTCACACAAAGAACATCAATCTTTCTATCATCCATCATCTGACATACTTCATCCAATTTGCCGTTCATTCCTCCTCCAACATTCAATGTTGCAAACCTGCTCTCCGTAGGCCGCTTTTCGCCCTCGCGGGAAACGAGACGTGATGGGTTGCGAACCACGTCGCCGCCGTGTGAGGAAATATTATTAATTGTTCCCATTGCGTTCCCACGAGATTTAGGGTTTTTAAATGTCCATCCCCATAGAGCCCTTTACGGGGGTAAGGCGGAATATCACGTGTGCCCTGTGACCACCAACACAGGCGTGACGGTGTCCAGGTTGATGTTTGAGACGGTGTGTTCAAAGGCCTTGAAATTGCTGATTTGTTTTCTCATCATCTTATCTGTTTTGCTGTTGGATCCCTGAGACTTATACGATTGCTCTAAGGGCTGCTGCGAGCCGCTCGAGGTGGCTAGTGGTGTAGCCGGCTTTAACAGTGGCGTTGATGGTCTTCCGTCTGCAGACTGACAGTTGATTATCACCCCTTTGATATTTTCAAATCTCTCTTTCACTGCATCATACTGTTTTGATGTGAAATATGTATGAGATTTGGCATATTCAATGCTACATAATTTGATATGATTTGACTGATACTCTTGCCAGCATGCATCCAATTTCTCCAATCTACGGCGTATATAGTCAGAGGTTTTGCGATCGGAACCATCTTTTTTGAAGTTTGTGTAAATTTGCTCTATCTGGTTGAGTAGTTGCTGCTGTTGGGCTAAAATATCTTCCAAAGACGACATAGTGATAGAAGCGATATAAATGGAAAGATCTTACTTGATAATCCCACGACGAGAACTGTTGTTCAAGGACTACCTTTGTTGATAGTTGATATGGCTGCTCGTACTGCGCTCTTGCTGGCAGTACACACCTTCACTGCTAGTTCAGTTCACCTCACACGTAAGCACTTTCCAGTATCAGAATAGCGCACTGATATTAGGTACACACGCGAAAGGCGTCTTCAAAGGACGAAGGACCACTTATGTACAGGTAAGGTACATAGAAATGATACGAATGATGAGATAAAGTTAAAATGATATATTGTATAAAAACGCTTTGCGACCAGCTTACCCTCTGGCCACGAATCTCTCGGCACGGGTCGGTTTACACCTTAGATCGGGGTTTTGTGTCGGGTATGCTCCCTGAAAGTTGGTTTAATTTCGGAGTTTTCCTTCTCCTAGACGGGTTGCCAACCAAGGCTAACGAGGCCCATCTCCCCGAACGTTTGGTTTAATTTCGGAGTTTTCCTTCTCCTAGACAGGTTGCCAACCAAGGCTAACGAGGCCCATCTCCCCGAAATCCTAATCAGATTTGACAAAAAATAACTTTTATACAAAGAAATTAATACATAGTCTTAATATATAAAATCCTTGCGTTACTGACTGACTGACAGACACGCTACAGCCGAAAGTATTGGGCGCAGGAAGCTGAAATTTGGCATGTATGTTCCTTGGCGACCGTAGGGGTGGACTAAGACGGGATTTCCCGAAATTCCCACGGGATCGGCCAAAACGGGTAAATTTAAAAATAATGCAGGCGTAGCTGCTGGCGTCCTCTAGTAATAATATAATATTCTACCACATTATTACACAACACCATTTAGTCCCAAACTAAGCAGAGCTTGTATTATGGGTACTAGACAATGGATAAACATACGTATATATATTTTTTTTGTAAATACATTCATAATTATTATACATAGAAACACCCAGACCAAGACAAACATCCATGTTCACGCACACTAATATTTGACTTGAGCGGGAATCGAACCCGCGACCTTCGGCGTGGCAGTCGCTTAGGGTAGGGGTGTACAAGATTGCGCGGTGTATAAGATTGCGCAGAGCGATTATCCAATCAGGAAGCAGTTGTTGGCGGTCATCTTCAGTTGACAGCGTCCTACCGACATTCTAACTGTATCGGCACAAAAATTTACGTTTTTAATAAAATTTCCTTTAATTTATTTGAAAATAACGAAAGGACTATGGCAGATCTCCATACATCAAAATATCTGAAATTAAATTGAAGTGAACAGTAATAAAAAAGATGTCAAAAAATTTGGCGTAAGTAACAGAGTCTAAAAATGATTCTATTTTCACTCAGGAAAGGCGGGAAAAAAGATATCGGTGTTTGAATTTTGAGTTAAGAATGAACAATGTAGGTAAAAGGAAAGTATGAAAGTGAAACAATGTGGGTAGGTACGTTTGAATTATAAAATGACATTTATGTCAGATTGACATCAAAACGCAGAAGTATTTCGTGTAGCATCTAACTGTCACAGCCAAAGACAAAAGCAGAGCTGCACATTTTCTATTGATTTTATGTGAAATCGATACAACATTAAAACGATGCTGTTACGTTTTTTTTGATTTAAACGTTGTTTTGCTTCAAACATATTAGCTTATTGATATAATGTTGATTAAATATTAAATAACTGCATTTTAAACCAAACCAACTCTATAAAGATCGATCGTATCGATTACTTATTTAATAATCGATACGGATATAGCACTCACGTCTATTCCTGTCACACCAGTGTCTATGGCAACAATCAAATAATAAAGTATTCGTAATCAATTGGAATGCATTTTACCATCATAAATACTCCAGCTTTAACGAGACAAAGTGAAAATATTAAAAATCGTAGAAAAAATAACAATTTGTTTTGTTCATATGAATTTTAAGGTCGCCACAACAGACCCAGACCAATTCTGCCATTGTTCTTTGATACCAGTTTTACATAATTTAGGTATTTTATAAACGTGGTTGCAGTAAATATAAACCAGGTAAGCTGTTTTTATCTGTTTATTTCTTTATCAAATTACTCTCGAAGTGTGTTTCGCCTGAGCCAGTACGACATTCAAGTCAATAGATGGCACTTGTGGTATTTTAAAGCTGTTTATTACTCATTGTGCAAGAATGCGCATAGCTATCGTGTACAAGACTGCGCGCGCATTCTTGTACACTGAATCATATTTTATTTTGGAATTCGTTTTTCATTAGCTATATGTAAGACGTTAAGCTTATTAATTTATTATTTATGTATTTTTTAGGATGTCACGAAGACAAAGGACGACACAGAGAAAAAATGTGGATGCGAGTGTAATAGAAGAAGCTCGTAAATTGATTGCAGATGGAAAAAGCAAGCGCCACGTAGCAGAACAACTAGGTATGTCTGAATCTACTCTCAGATTAAGATTGAAGCAAGAATCTTCACCCCAATCCTTAGGTAGGTATAGATGTACCTTTACCCCACAAATGGAAGGTGAAATGCTTGATTATATCCAAAAGCTTGATGCAATGTTGTATGGAATAACTGCAAAAAAATTGAGGGTGTTGGCCTATGATTTTGGCGAGAATTTTAAGCAGCTCTCCACACAAAAGGATACTGGAAGAAGAAGCTAAAAAGAAAAGTGAAAAGCCTTTACCTAAAAATAATAAGACTGTTAAGCCAATGCACCCAAGAAAAAAATATGGTCATATCCAGGTTGCCCAGGAGTGTACATTGAGCCAATTACCGAAGACTGGATTGAGTGTATTTGTTGCGAAGAATGGTGGCACGACAAATGCACAGCATACGTGGTTCACGGGAACTTCCAATGTGATGTTTGTGAGTAGGTAATGCGCATTGACCAATATGCGCAAACTTGCACACCGGGCCGCGCACTCTTGTCCGCATACTTTGTGCAAAAGTTCCCATTTAGGACACAGCAACTTTTTGAAATAGTTCCTAAAATGTTTCCTTTATGTTTTTTATAACATTTTTTTTTAAAAGGCAGTCAACCTAAATAAACCAATAAAGACTGAAGTTGATTCCAAACTGCTGCGTATTTTTTGTAGAAATCATAGTAGCTAAAGTGCGCAGTCCTGCACACCCCTATGCACTGCGCCAATTTGTCGTCAATTGGTGTTTTTGTCTCAGCAGTCCAAATGTTCAGCATATTCTTTAGTGTAGACTACTTTAGACTTTGTAGCTCAGAGGCGCATTATAGCTGAATCCGATTTGACTCTAATTGCTTTTTTACCAAGCAATGGGTGCCTCATCTCTGCAATATGTAGAGATACACGTATAATTTAAATCAACTTTAGGACATTTGAGAGTAGCTTTGTAACGACTAACATAGAAACTGACGGCGGCTTTACACGTTTCTTGCACTATCCGTGCTTTGGTTAGTCTTTTTACGAGACACAGAAGATTGTAACTTTTTGAGACCGACCTTCCTTCCATCTCTTTTTATTTCCAAAAAGACAGTGACTATAGTTTTCTTTTCTAACGCTCAAGTCCCTTGATATTTAAGGATCTGCTGCTGGAAAATGCATTACAACTTTAATTTCTTTTTATTTATAGTCTCACGCCTGCATCCCCGAAGGGGTAGGCAGAGGTGTAATATTATACCCACATTTCGCCATGAATGTTTAGGTCCCACGTAATTTTAACTAATATATGCAGTACAAACTTCTAAACCACACAGACCCAAAGCATAGTTTAAATGAAAGCTAAGTTAAACTACTTCCAGGCAGAAGAAGCTGGTACGATCTTGTTGAATTCCAAACATGAACTTTTGTAAAGCTGTCTGCGAAGTTGATGTCACCAAAAAGTTTTCAAGACAAGATCTTGCGCCAAACAGGTTGAAGTGAACTAGGTACTCTAATTACTTAGTATTATGAAATTTACACGCAAGTTTAAGTTCCATCTAAAGAGGAACGATGTTCTCGCAGCTACAAAATAACATATTGTTTCAGACGCAGGAATAGTTAAGTAGAATATCCTTTAACGTACACCATTAAAACATTATATTATTATTGTGTTTTGTGATTAATAAACTTTGTAAGGAGCATTATCGATTTGGATGGTCAGGACTGATGCTAGCCAATGCTTGCATGATCCTGTTTACCCACTTAGATAAAAGAACTGAGTGAACTATAGTTTGAAAGGAATTCGCGGCCAAAAGTTATTATATACCAAGCATAACTAATGTATGGAGCATAACTTCTTAAACTTCATATAAATGAATAGCATCTGATAGCATCCTTTTAATGATAAATACGTATCATTTTAATGTTTAATATTAATAAAAAGATACTTACGCGGCTCGCGATCATACGATAGTAGTTTAATAGAGAGATATGTAGACACAAATTGTTCCTGATGAACTAGGTATAGTAGCTTAAGCGGTCGTCTTGTTTGTCACTGCGCTTGTTGGAAGTACGACTAACAAAGTCGTGGAACAAAACTTTGTACAATTCACAAAGGGTTTACTCTCTGTGTCCGCTGTTTGAATGCTTGTCACTGCCATCCTGTTACAGGAGTTTTCAGTTTCTACTAGTAGATTTTATAAGTGGTCTGTGTAAATAGCCATACTTTGTACAGAATATTATTTATGCCGTTGTGTTGTCAACTTCCATTATGCATGGATAGCCTAGTGGAGATACCTACACTATAAACTGCGCAGAGGGTATCCTGCGAATCCACGGCGCGAAGCACTGACTTATCGAAATTATGTGCGTGATTAAGGTTAATTATCGCTTGCCTCGGATACCTTAAGCCATAGATCTTTGCTGTCATAAAGATCACTGAAAGTCTGTATAATGAGTCAGAACCACTTTTAAACGGACTCTTGTGAAAACATATCTTTGTCCGTCTGATTTCGGAGTACAGACTGCAGGTGCTCTACGGAAAAACAACATTTCTGTCGACTTTGGTAAGACTGGTGGACGGAACCTGGTCTATAACCCGAAAAGTTTTGGATGCTAATGGGATAACACTAGGACAACTATGATATTGCTTTTTTATATCGTCGTGCTGTGAACTATCATATGTAGCATTAGCACAACTTACCGGCGACGTCAGAGATGGTGGCATTGGGGGCGCACTTTACGAAGTCCGGGAAGAAGTTCACCATAATGAGGCCGCCGTTTTCTTTCTGCAATAAAAGAAAACATCAATATCTGATTATTATATGAATGGAATCGAGGGTACGCCTGAAAACAAATAGTTATATCTCTTCGTCTTGTATAGTTTGCAAACTATTACTATTTTTATTTGAGGCCTTAAAATATGCTGCTCACTAGATTGGCATTATGATGGAGTCCAATAATGGTATGACGTCAGCTGTTTACTTATAATATACTAGACTGGTCCCACGTGGGACTACTTGACCGATTTATGGCGGGAATTTCTAAAACCCTCTCTTAGTGCTCCTCTACACTGCACAAGGAACATACCTACCAAATTTCGGCTTTGATTTGTCTATCAGTCAGTCAATAGTTTTGGCTATCTGGTACTTACTGAAACTGTAACTCAAATTGTAATAAGCTTTCTAGTTTCTTTTTCTAAGCCATAAAAGACGTCTCAATTAGCGATTCAGTTTAGTTTAATCAAACTTTCAAAATATAAAGTTATTTTAAAATAACAAGGATTTAAATCTATGTTTGTACAGTTTTACTATACCTGCAAGAAAAGTGTAAACAGTGTGCCTGTTTGTTTAACTTCACTAAATAATGCAGTTGTTTCACATTTGGAATCTTTTTTATCTTCGTTTGTAAACGGTAAGCAAGAAGAAACATGTCGGATTCGGCACCGTTTTTCGTTGATAGAGCCAAACAAGGTAGGGCTTCATGCAAGGGCTGTAAATCTAACTGCCTTAGTGGAGAATTGCGCATAGCAAAGCTTGTTGTAAGCCCCTACGGTGAAGGTCAGCATATGAAATCATGGCATCATGTGGACTGTTTTATGAATGTTCTACTAAAGCAACGGCCTGCTACAAAACGTGTAGACTCTATAAACGATATCGGCAATTGGGAAAACATTAGTAAAGAAGATCAGGAATTTATTCTGAAAAAACTTAACGAAATGGAGAAACTTTATGCTGATAAAAATAATGTTAAATATACAGCAAAAGTCATTAAAAATGTTTCTACACCAAAATTGAAGGATACTTTGAATACAAGTAATGATAGCACTGATAGTGTCAAACAAGACATAGAAACAGAAGATAATAAATTTTCTACATTCTTCAAATTATGTCAACAAATATCCAGAGTGGATGCTTACACAGACAAGACTGGTGTTGTGAACAATTTCTTTAGAAATGGCCTTGATGGCAGTTCTTTTAAAGGAGACCTAACTCTTTGGTGTAAATTACTTTTGCCTCAAGTATCAAAAAGAGTATACAATTTAAAAAGTAAACAGCTGGTTAAATTGTTTTCAAAATTTTTTATGATGGATCATGATGACATGCTAACACATTTAGAGCAGGGAGATGTTGCTGATACAATACAGAATTTCTTTGAAAAAGCCCGGGCTGTGCAACCAGCAAAAGAAAGTACACTTACAATACAAGATATTGAACAATTCTTGAATGAACTATCTAAACTGACCAAAGAAGAAGAGCAAATATACTATTTCAAGAAAATTGTAAGAAAATGCACCTCAAATGATTTGAAAATGCTAATCCGGCTAATAAAGGGAGACTTAAGAATAAATGCTGGACCAAAACACATATTAGAAGGGGTCCATCCAGATGCGTATAGTGTTTTTCAAACATCTAGAGACCTAGATAATGTTATAAAACGAGTTCTACCTGAAAACAGCGCTGTAAAGCACAAGGATGCTATACAAAAAGGTGTACAGCCTAAAATATTTTTAATGACGCCTGTATTACCCATGTTAGCTGAAGCATGTAAGTCTGTAGAAATGGCAATTAAGAAATGTCCAAATGGTATGTTTTCGGAGATCAAATATGATGGAGAACGAGTGCAGGTGCATAAGAAAGGGAATGAATTTAAATATTTTTCAAGAGCTTTAAAGCTTGTGATGCCGCATAAAGTCAGTCATTTCAAAGATTATCTACCTCAAGCATTTCCTATGGGTACAGACTTAATTCTTGATGCAGAAGTATTAATGGCAGATGTAAATACTGGCATTTGCTACATTAGGTATACATAAACAGTCTGAATTTAAAGATGCCCAAGTTTGTCTGTTTATCTTTGATTGTTTATATTATAATGGACAAGTGCTTATAAATTTACCTTTAAGGAAAAGGAGACAAATCATGTATGATAATATGGTTGAAGTGAAGAATCATGTAATGTTTTCTGAACAGAAGTTAATTGAGAAACCATCAGACCTGGCGAAAATGATTGCAGAAGTGCTACAGCTTGGATTAGAAGGTCTTGTTTTGAAGGATCTGGAGTCAACTTACGAGCCAGGGAAAGGCACTGGTTGAAAGTAAAGAAGGACTACTTGTTTGATGGAGCTATGGCCGACACAGCTGATCTTGTTGTATTGGGAGCTTGGTTTGGCACTGGTAAAAAGGGAGGCATGATGTCTGTATTCCTGATGTGAAAGCTAAAGTGCACACGGGCCATGACGACAGCACATTGGACAGACTGCAGAAAGAATTAGCGCCACTCATGGTAAAGATATCACAAGACAGCAATAAGGTTCCATCATGGCTGGACTGTAATAAGGGAATGGTGCCAGATTTTGTGGCTGCTGATCCGAAAAAACAGCCCGTATGGGAAATTACTGGTACCGAATTGACGAAAGCAAATTTACACACAGCCGATGGTATCTCAGTAAGGTTTCCTAGAGTAACAAGAATACGAGACGATAAGGATTGGAGCACAGCAACTAACTTGGAGGAGCTCAAACATCTTTACAAAACTTCTAAAGAAAAAACAGATGTGTCGTTACTTAACAAATTAGCGGAAACCGCGAATGATGAACCACCTGCAAAGAAAATGAAAACAAGCCCATCAAAACCCAAAGCTGGTCCAATTAAAACTAAGGCCAGCCCTAGAATAGATAACTACTTTGAGAAGAAAGAAGATAAAAAGGCCAAAGTGAAATTAAATACTTCAGATAAAACTATGTTAGATGTCGATATGAAGGATGAAAGTACTATGAGTATTGAAACATTTACACACAGCCAGCAGATAGCAAAGAGCTTATCTTTATACCAGATAAGCCTTTACCAGATATATTTAAAAATAAGAAACTAGGTTTCTATCCAGATTTCTTAAGTTTTCCTGAGGATGAACGAAAACATTTCGAAATACATTGGAAAGCGTACGGTGGAAATGTAGTCATGTCTATTCGAAATTGGAATGTTGATTTTCTTCTGCACAATAAAAGAATAATAGAATTTGAGGATATGAAGAAGTTAAAAAGAAAGTCACCTAGACATATGAAGCATGTTTACAAAGATTGGTTGATGAAATGTATAAGTGATGTTGACCTGTGTAAGACAACTCTGTTTCCAGTGAAACTAAAAGCCTAATTACAAAACAAGGACTAAATATAACCCTAGGTTTATTCCTAGATTTTGAATCTCTTCAATCTTAAGTAGATGGTAGCTAGTAATTTTAATTGGGCATTTATGCCCAACGAAATTTAGAGGTAGACGATTTGCGATGTACTTATCTTTAGTCAACGTATGACAAATATGCCACTGATAAAGTTGGGACTAAACCTCGATTTATATTTAGTCCATATTTTATAAGTGGTTAGCGTGAAATACATTAAATTAAGAAAACAATATTATTGCAATGAAGTCAGTTGCATTCTGTACTTTATTATGTTATTAAATGCTGTTGGACCTCCAAATAAATAAATACAGATACGCTTTATTTCGAGTAAAAATTTTGTGATAAAAGTAATAATATGTTCATTCGAAGTGGAATGATGCCACATTTGGCAAATGCGGCTTATTGAGCATTCCATCTACTTAATGGAGACCAACTCTTGATCAGGTTTGATGTTGAGCATTTGGCAATATGCAAAACTTATTTATGGACGACTTCCTACGCCTCCCCAGAAATGTGCATTAGAAACGGTTTAGAATAACTGCTCGACAGTGAAATATAATCGAAGCAGAGATTTTCCTTAAAAAGAGCTGAGGTAGAAAACCCTGCTCTCTAAAATGGTGAAATCACAACTGTTAGAAATATCTACCTACAGCGAAATTCATTAAAAGCAGAAGTTCTCACTGCATTTAGCTTAAGCGAAAATGTTTCTGTTCTGCGTATATCACTCAGCCTCGATTTGTGCTAGAGACCCGTTTGAGTTCAAACGCATTTTCTAGTAGCTGTGTAGGATTGCTTACGAACTAGTATTGCTTTAGCATGTACCTAGGTTACTCGTTCAGTAACATGGCCTTTTTATACTAGCTCGAAACAGAAACCCTCGAATGTTATAGTGGTCGTAAGAATGACTAAGTCGTTTAAGCGGCAGCTATGCCGTTTGGCTCCGTATGTCGTGTGTTTGATATCCATATAAGCCAACACTTTGTGTGATTATCTAACCTGCTATTTTGAGTCTGGGCGCACCTTGTGTATGTTGTTTGAGGATTTATTAATATTGTGTGAGTAGTATCTTTAACACCCCGAGTCGAAACCACAATTTATGTATCACAAAAGACTGCGGTTGACATCGTGGTTATAATGCTTGATACAGCGCTCAGTGTCGTGGGTTCGATTCCTATACGAAACTACAATTGTGTCATCCATATATTGTACTTTCGAGTCTGGGTGTTAATTGTGTCCATTATTTGCATGTTTTTAAAGTCTCCCGCGACATAACATTATTTCCTAGTGCGGCAGTTGTCTTGTTTTTTTCAAGCAAAAGCGTTTTCTAGTTATCGAGACTACAATACTCGACGCAGTATTAAACAGTGGCAATAAACCACTTAGGTATAATAAACATTACATTACACTCAAGCCCTAATGTGTCAAATCATCAAAGCATTACACTAATTGGCTTAGAACACAGTAACGCGTAATCGCATCGGAATCCAATGCACATTGACATCCCTGTGTGGTATACCCATCACGTATAGTTACCGATTAGTTGGTAATCTTATTATCTTACAAGCAGAGCAATTAGTACGGGCGACTGGTTGCAAATATTAACGAGGCGACCAAGATAAGAAAATTATAAATATGGCTCATAAAATGTAGAAGCAAGAGTTCTGTAAAAGTGTGTCTGAGCGGCCAATTATAAAGCGATTTAAGAGCATAATAATTATCAGTTGTTTTATGCTTATTCTACCATAATTATATGCTTCATAATATCCGTGACGAAGACCGTAGCAAGTCGGTCCCAACGTCGACAAATCCGAGGTATTTAAACCTTAAATATCTTACTTTTGACGATTAAGATGCTATGCCCGTTAAATGAACTTGTATAGAGCTTCGTTTATGTACAAAATTGTAATGAAAAAAAAAACAGATTTATAAATAACACAAGTGCTTAATCTGTGGAAACCATCAGCTCAGACACATATTTCCCAAGGAGGCACAATACTCGCTCAAAGACACTGGGTTTGAGATGTCGCTAAGCTTTTCCTAGACAGGTAGACCAATATTACCGAAATAATTTGTGGCTAATACTGGGTTTATAATTGGTTTTGACTCTTGATCAAATCAAAGGGATGCATCCTATGATAGTGCTTGAATTAAGATTTTAAATTTGATGAAAATTTAATCGAGAGATTTGCTTGAATAAACCTTTGAGGTACGCCTGCATATTTGATGAATAAACTCCTCAGCAACTAAGACATCATTGCAACTGAAATTAGAATGTTCTACAGCAGTTTACGAAAATGGTGCATTTTGTAGTGCAGGTGAACATTAATGATAGCTTCGTAAAGAACGTTGTAGTTAACTTAAGCAATTAGTGCTGGAGATGTACTCTTTATTTATTTTTAAAGAGTCGAGTACTGGCGGACTTAGTTATCCAACATTGTGTTGCCTCCAGCGTTTTATTTTATACTAAAGGAGATCGAGACTTTTATGTAGTTTTAGGTTAAACAATGCAGTGGAGGAAAGGGCGAGTTTGACTTGCGCACTGAGAGTTCCGTACACATTTTTATGTTTATTCTTAGTAAAGTATTGTGAATTGTGCTTGTTTTTATCTAGTCAACGTTCTCATGAGGACTGACTGAGTAAACGGGTTTTCATGGCTTTGCTACGGGAATGACGCTTGAAACGGGTACCATGTGCATATATTATATGTATATATATATATATATTAATATATATATATATAAAACTAATATATATATATATATATTAGTATATATATATATACTAATATATATATATATATATATATATATATATATATATATATATATATATATATATATATATATATATATATATATTAGTTTTATATACTCATGGCTATGAGTTTTGCTGTTGGCAGAGACGTCATATTATACCCACATTTTGCCATGTTATGCATTAGGTCGCACATAGTAGGGGGCGAGTTTGTTGCTGTGTTTTGCTTTACTCCGTGCTGATACTGAGAATGTGGCAAAAACACTGTAACGCTTTTGACCCAGGGATCGAACCCGGGACCTCGAACCCAGCAAACGCATTCGCTATTTACTGGACCAAGGGGCAGTAGGGGTTAAGGTACTAATAGAATATGTCTACAGCTTATATCCGGTGCCACATGCGTGGTGTAGGTAGGTAGTTAGGTAGGATAGTGACAGATTACCAGCTTCCTATCAAAATTTACTTCTAACATGATGAAAACAAATATACTCACCAAAGACTGGATGATATCATCAGGCACATTCCTCTTATGGTTGCAGAGGCTGTAGACCGAGGAGTGGCTGAAGATGACGGGAGCCCTGGAGATCTTGATAGCGGCCCTGGTGGTGTTATCACCAACGTGGGACAGGTCCACCACCATGCCGAGGCGATTCATCTCCCGGACCACTTTCTGTTGACAATAGAGAGTTTGCTTGGAGAACTGTTAGATGTATTGAAGAACGCAAAGCAATCGACATTTAGTTGGATGATTTCCATTGAAGTTATGTACCAGTTAATAGGATGACAAGTAATATATTTTTATTATAGAAAGAAACCCTCTCATAGTGAGAAGAGACCCGTGCCCAGCAGTGGGACAGTATATATACAGGTCTGATGATGATGATAAAAATAAATGCCTCTTCTCATAATTGGAAGGGTTGTGAGCAGCAGTGGGACAGATTATAAACAAGTATGATGTATAACAAGTATGATAAAATGTAAATTGGAAGAAAATGTTAACAGTATATGCTTGACGACCGGTTGGCGCAGCGGGAGTGTAAGCGACTGCTACGCCGATGGTCGCGGGTTCGATTCCCGCTCAAGTCAAACATTTGTGTGCATGAACATGGATGTTTGTCTTGGTCTGGGTGTTTCTATGTATAATATGTATGTATTTACAAAAAGAAGTATATATTTATGTTTACCCATTATCTAGTACCCATAGTATAAGCTCTGCTTAGTTTGGGACTAGATGGTGATGTGTGTATGTGGTAGAATATTATTATTATTCATTTATTGACGACCGGTTGGCGCAGCGGGAGTGCAAGCGACTGCTACGCCGAAGGTCGCGGGTTCGATTCCCGCTCAAGTCAAAACATTTGTGTGTATGAACATGGATGTTTGTCTTGGTCTGGGTGTTTCTATGTATAATATGTATGTATTTACAAAAAAAGAAGTATATATGTATGTTTATCAATTATCTAGTACCCATAACACAAGCTCTGCTTAGCTTGGGACTAGATGGTGATGTGTGTATGTGGTAGAATATTATTATTATTATTTATTTCTCATTAATCAAATTTAAATTACATTTTTAAATATATCACAAAAAATATTATTATTATTATTATAAATGAGAATACTCAGCTTAGAAACACTAACATAAGGAGTTATAATATCATCCTGCAATTTTGTTTCATGTTTCAAAATTCTTTCTGCTTTACCAAATATATTATCATAGGTATGTTTACCTCAACGACATCCCAACTTGGTTTACCTTTATCAATTAAGAACCTCTTTCAAAAGAATAGGCGTCGGAGCCAAATAAATTAACTTAATGTTAAACTCTGAACCTGAATATTTCTCAGAAGAATGCTTTCTCTAGTTAACTTGGGCACTTGTACAAATGTAAAGATCGCGGTACAAATTATTATGAGCGCGGAGCTTTTGTCCGCATTTTGTTCGCGAATATTTTTTTACTAAGAATGTAATCATCATCATCATCATTATCATCATCACCCCAGCATTATCCCGGTTGCATCCAAGACTGACACGCCTTAGAGCCCGAGGTCCGCTTACTGATCTAACCAGATTTGACAGAATTAATACGAATAATGAAATATCAAATATTAATTGTTAGTACGAACCAAATGCATTTTAATGTATTTTAAAATTAAGTGCAAACTTGTGTATTTGATTGATATTGACTTTATTCCAGGTTTTAGTTGAAAATCAGCGTCTGGCTTTGTGATTTGGCTTCTCTTAATACTTATTGCGTTTTCGTAGAAGAATATACTAATAGAGCTCTGATGAAGTTGATGATGAAAATTGAGTTATCCCAGGATATAATATAATATCTTATACTAATAAAGCTGAAGAGTTTGTTTGTTTGTTTGGTTGAACGCGCTAATCTCAGGAACTACTAGACCGATTTCAAAAATTCTTTCAGTGTTAGGTAGCCCATTTATTGAGGAAGGTTATAAGTTATATAACATCACGCTATAAGCCACTGGAGCGGAGCAGTAGCCTTAAATAAAGCGGGTGTAACCCCGGGCTCATCTAGTATGTATATAAAAGTGAAAGTTCACTCATCACGAAATTGCGAAAACCACTGGACGTATAAGGATGCAATTTGTCAGCGAAGTAGTTTATCAAACATAGTAGGCGCCTGCTTAGATTGGTTTTTGCGAAAGCGCTGGATTAACAGGATCTAAGGGCTCTTGCTAGTTTCTATGAAAGTAAGATATAAGGTCAGCCAAGAGAAGTCCACTGCTGGATGTAGGCCTCCTCCAAGGTTCTTCACACAAACCGATTTTGAGCCGCCCGCATCTAACCGCTTCCCGTGATCTTCACCAGATCGTCGGAACATAACATAACATAACATCACGCCTTTTATCCCCGAAGGGGTAGGCAGCGGTGTATTACACATCCACACTTCGCCAGTTATATCGTCGGACATGATGAAGATATAATGAAATTTTATCCGCGAGCGAAGCAACGGGTATCAGCTAGTATTATTCTCTACTTATTAATAAAATGTGCAACATTGTAGTCTCCACTACAGTATGCCTCCATCAGCATAATTATATGCTTAACCGTTTAGCCGCAATTCCAGCGCGTCTAATTACCTACATTATATTGCTTGTAGCTATACGCACACATGTAGACTGACAAACTTACGATACCGGGAAGCTGTTGGATGCAGGTGGACCAAAATCGGTCTATGAGGAAAATTCTCGGGACACCTATATCCAGCAGTGGACGTTTTTTGCCTGAGATGATAATGACGATGATATAAAACACGCGGATATATTTTTCACCACAATATGTAACATTGAAAGCATCAATTACCGTGTGGTTGACGGCATAGAATACAAGTGTCACCACCCCCATCTTCCCGTGGGTGTCGTAAGAGGCGACTAAGGGATAACACGATGCAAATACCATCTTTGCGTTGAGACGGAAAACTCGACATCAAATCCTATACGACTGCCTCGTTGGTCTTGCGGCATAAATGTGCGCGTGGGATCGGGAGGTCCCGGATTCGATTCCTGGGTCGGGCAGTGTTATTGGGTTTTTCTGTCACGAAATTCTCGGTAGCCGCACGGAGTCTGGAAATGTGCCCGGTACGGCAATAGGCTCGCCCCTTATTACGTGGGACTAAAGTATATCTGGCGAAAAGTGGGTGTAGAAATACACCTCTGCCTACCCCTTCGGGGATAAAAGGCGTGACGTTATGTATGTATGTGAAAGCATCAATATCATCGTCAATATCCTCAAGGTTGCATTTAAGACTAGAAGCCGTGCAACCCGAAGTGTGTTTTGTAGTCCAACCAAATATATCAACATAATTCATTAGCTTGTGCACAGAGCCAGTACCGTCTGTTCTACACAGCCCAAAAGGTTTTAACTACCTATCACATCCCACCGTACTGCCTACATATATCTATATCCGTGAAACCGACGCCCGACGGCTTAAAGTGCTCTCCGAGGCGGCTTAAATTTGGACAGGTATGCCAGAATATATCTATCAAATATAATAACCAATTTGCAAACACTTTCACAGTCAATTTTGCGCAATTTATCGACCAAACTCCATGCATACAAGCTTTTACATGCATAATATTGTTACCATCAGTATAAAATATAATTATACTCCTCAGAAATATGAAATTTTTTCAACCAAAAACGCGTCGTATTTTACGCGATGGTTTATTTTTGTGGGACAACAGCGATTTTTTTTTGGCATCAAACGACTTTATGTAATTCTGTTCAGTTGACTGGTTTTGTAAATTTTTGTCTGTTTTCTCTTAAATTTTGCGTTGAAAGTTTTTCTACAGCACGTCATAGCCCCCTGTGGGATAAATACATTTTATGGAGATATGATTGCCTTAAAATAATATTCTTATAAGTGTAATATTACTTTATGGATTACTGATTTAAAAGCTTATTATAGCAAAAAAACATCGTAATAAAACCTACATGTCTGTGAGTTCTCAATACTGGTTTTGTAGAACTTGCGAAGTTTGCTGACCCGCACTTGCAAACCATTAAGCTTCTCAGAGTGAGAGAAGGCGCGTGCCCAGCAGTAGGACTAGAGCCGACCTAATTATTTATTATAACTTAAATAACTTCTTAAACAACCAACAAGGACTGTGTTGACCCGGTAGTCTTTATTGGTGTAAAGGTACGTTTAGCTCGACCATACGGAAGCTACAATAATAGACATAAACACGGGCTTGGATCATTCCGGGACAAATATTTGTCTTGTTCGGGACCACGACTTGTAATGGGTTTTACGCGTGGCGAGATTTAGGCAACAGCCAGTTCTAGGGACGTACCATGAATTGAATTATTCAATATTTATCGCATGATACTTATCGTTAATCCAATTATTTGTCGATTTCATTTCAGTTAGGAATATCAAAAAATAATGTTTTGAAGAATCCACTAGACTAGAATTATTTATAAGGAAAGGTTTAAGTGTAATAAGGTGACGGGTATATTTAAATTGAGAATCTTGATGATTAAGAAGTGGCCCGTCTTTGCAGATGCTTTAAACACAGTTAAGACATTGTTTATCAAATCTATCTAATAATAATAATGATAATAGCCTTTTATTCAGATCAATTTAACATACATATAAATATTAACTTACAATTTACTTCTCTTAAGAAATGTAAATAAACTTAGCTTAGTATACATTTCTCTTAACTTACTGAGGATTTGTTTGCCAATCGCCAAAGACCTATCAGACTACAAATCTATCTAGTCATAACAAATATTTTTTAGATTTTGTTGGTCAGTTTGTCAAAAAAATATTCATGATTTCTAAAATCTTAAATCTGGTATTTTATGACCACGCAGTGTGTGATGCTGCCGACGGGAAACGAAATAAAATGAAATCAGTTTCGTTGTAAGATTCAATTTTATACAAAAATTCAATCTGTCAATTCAAGAATGACATCAAATTGCTTGTTAGTTTCGTATCACACGTATTATAATTAGAGGTGATTGGATAGGGAGAAGTTCTTTGAAAAATATTTTTGGGTAGTTGCTTTTTTCAGTAGCATATCAGAGATTGCCTAGTGCAGAGATAAAAAATTGCTACGCAGAGGTTCGACGTGTTGACGTTCGGCGCGTGCCAATGACTTTTTAACTGTGGGAAAGGAAAACATCTTGAAAAAACATGTGAAATCTGACAACCCGTAGATGACTAACTTGGTGGACTGTCTGCTCACCTTTCTCGAGAAAAGTAGGTGCCCAGCAATGGAACACTTTAAACACGACTGATATTATTCTATAACACAACACTAACTCTATTATACGGTAACATAAAACAACATGTTTATCTGATTTAATATAGTTCTGCGGTTCTGGTGTTGCGTTTGACTAAACATGTAATGATTAGCACCACCGTAGGTATTACTGAATACAAATGTTATTTGTAATCACTAATACAAAATGGATTCAAATTTGCTTAACTTGCTAAATAGATGCTTCATTTATTCTGGTTTACGATGTCTATTTTTGGCTTATCTCGATTCGAATAATTTAATACATACATACATACATAAACTCACGCCATTTCCCGTCGAGGTAGGCAGAGATAACGGAACGCCACTTGCATCTATCCTTACAAACCTCACGCGCTTCCTCTACATTCATTACTCTGTTCATACATGCTCGCCGATTCCGGGTGCTTAGGACCTTCCCGTTTTTCAGAACGTCACCAATTTGGTCGACGAATGCCCTACGAGGTCGGCCGCGACCGGCTTGCCCATACACGTTAGTCTCATATATTTGGTGCGTCATCCTTTCTTCACTCATTCGCTCCACGTGCCCAAACCATTTCAGCATTCCTTTCTCAATCCTTGTCACGACATCTTCTTTCAGGCCACATCGCTCTCGTATTACTGCATTCGGAATTCTATCAATCAGTCTTACCCCACACATACTACGCAGTGATCGCATCTCAACTGCGTTAATTATGCTTTCATGCTTTTTCTGCCACACCCAACACTCACTACCGTACATCAACGTGGGCACAAGCACTCCATTATGAACCGCCAGTCGCGCCTGTTTTGGCACATTCTGGCCGTTCATAAAGGCATGCAGCGCTCCATTTACACAGTTTCCCGCAGTCACTCTCCTTTCAATATCTCCTTCACATCTTCCATCTCTTGTAAACATGCTACCCAAATATACAAATTCTGTCACTTGTTCAATGTTTTCTTCTCCAATCGCAATATTACACTCAATCACATTTTCATCCTTCTCAAACACCATCACTTTCGTCTTTTTTGCATTCAATTTCATACCTTTCGATTCAAAGCTCTCATTCATGCAGTTCATCATTTGTTGTAACTCAGTCGCCGACGACGCCAGAATGACTTGATCATCGGCGTACAAGAGGCACTTAGCACGCAATCCTGCCATATCGATCCCGCATTCCATTTCCCTCATATCTTTCATGCAGCTATCCATGAATAAGTTGAACAACCAGGGCGAGGCGGCTGCACCTATAGAGATGTCAAACCAGTCTGTATAGGCACCGTTAACCCGGACACAGGCTCTGGAACCCCTATACAGAGATTCCAGAGCCCTAATTATACAATTGTCCACCCCATACATAGATAGCACCTTCCATAATTCCTTTCTATTCACTCTATCATAAGCCTTTTCCAGGTCTATGAACGCGCAATATACCTTCTGGTTTTTTGCCAGACACTTTTCGATTACGCACCGTAAGGAAAAGACCTGATCCGTACATCCCATTCCCTTCCGAAAGCCCGCTTGCACATCCCATATCTTATCATTAGTCACATTTACTACCCTGTCAATCAATATTCTGGCATACATATTTCCTACAACACTAAGAAGGCTGATTCCGCGATAATTTCGACATTCCTGCTGCGAACCTTTCCCTTTATAAATTGGGACAAGCACTGCCTTCGTCCAGTCATCTGGGACCTGGCCTTGTTTCCAACACAGGTTAAAAAGGCGATGCAGCAGGTTTACGATTAGTCCATCGCCAGCCTTCAACATTTCAATCGTCACCTTATCACACCCAGCAGACTTGCCAGACCTCATACTATTTAGCGCTTTCATAATTTCATCCATTCCAATTTCATCACTAGGGCCATCATGTATATCTATCATCTCTTCTTGCTCTATTTCACTCACATCTTTCTCAAATAAACTCTCAAAATAGTCCTTCCAGCACTGTAGTATAATTTTTTCTTCATTCATAACTTCACCTTTTTCATTCCTAATAACTTTCATTGATCCATTTATATTTTTGCCCCGCGCTTCTTTGACTAGTTTCCAAAACAGTTTTATATTGTCTCAGAAACTTGAGCCAAATTGATCCTCATATTTCTTCTTTTGCTCATTCTTCTTCCTCTCTATGCATTCTTTTACTTTAGCTTTCACACATCTATACTTGTCCTTCATTTCTTTAACAATATCTTCATTCATACCACCGCTCACTCGATTCGTTGCTTCTACTGCTATTATATCCAACCACGCTTTCTTCTTTTCCTCAACCATACTTCTAGTTTCACCATCCCACCAGTCTGCTTTCTCACATTTCTTACTTCTTCTTTTACTCACACCGCATACATCTTCAGCACTTTTCACTACGTTGGTTTTAAATACCAACCATACATCATTCACACTTTCCTTATTTACATCACTCCAGCTTTTATCCAGCCGTTCGCTTAATTGCTTTTTATACATCTCTTTCGTATGCTGATCTTTCAATCTTTCCACTTTTATGCGTTCTAATTCTGTATACGACTCTTTGGCTCTGTGCCGCCAGTTTTTAAACATACCACCAACTCTTGATATCACCAAATAGTGGTATGTGCCAATATCCGGTCTCCGATAAGCCCTAGTGTCTACTATTTTCATTCTCATTCTTTCATCGACTATTACAAAATCTAGCATGCTACTTAACGTAACATGTCCATCGTTCTTACGCCACGTGTACATATGTATCATCTTGTGCTGAAACCACGTATTCATCACAGACAGACCCATCTCCACACATACATCTAATAAGTACACGCCATTGTCATTCACACTCTTATCACCAAACGTTCCAAGTACCTTTTCATACCCCTCACGCTTCACTCCAACCTTTGCATTAAAATCTCCAATTTTATTATCTCCAATTTTATTATCTCCAATTTATTTTATCTCTCGAATAATTTAATAGTGCAATAATTTGAAATCGTAAATAAAAAAATATTTTAAGAGGGTGATTATTAGTTTGATTCAGGATACGGGGCAGTGATAGCCTATTGGAGATACCAACTGACTGCCATACAGAGGTAATCGGGTTGAAAGTTTTGAAACTCATGGCGATGGCGCGTACCACTTGCTTTTCGAAGTTATGTGCGTTTTAAATTGTTAATTATTGCTTGCCACTTGACTCTAAGAGCACGAGACTATGTATGTATGTATGTATGTATGTATGTATGAAGGTTAGGTTCTAAATACGAAAACACCATCATATCAATAGAAACATTTTTGCCATATCGAATTCCATATAGACAAATACTTATGCTCACACATATTCGCCTCACATTTCTTCATATTCCGCCTTAGCAGCCTGGTATTAAAACAAGGATACATACGTTTCATTCAGACATTGCCGTGAATATATGATGGTTGAGCTGAAAATTACAATGTATGATAAGTAGTACTGACGGTGAGGGTCGAGCTTCAGGTGGGTGAAGAAAAATTGTACTTCAGCGATGCTGTTTTAATGTAGATTGACTTGGTACTCTGAAGAAATGAGAGAAGTACGTATAAGAATTATATTGAACACATAATGAAGCTTGGCCTTAGGCTCAGAATGTATACTCTAAAGGCTTTATTATAAAAGAGGGAATCAATAAATATAGAATGTTAGTTATCACTTAATGAAGTTTGTAGGCAAACATCGTGAGGAAAATCTGCATGTCTGACAGTTTTCCATAATGTTGTTAAAGGTAATGTACGCTGAAGTCTGCCGAGGCGTTGGTAAAAAATATTCAATACTAACTTCTAACCAGGAATCGAATTCTTTACATGAAAAAATCTAGGCGCAAAAGCACCTTCACGTTGAAAAAATAAACGTTAATCTACCCCGTGAAATAAGTTACCAGTTCTGTTTGCTTTACTTCTAGTAATTTCAAGAAGTGAATAGTTAAAGTAGAAACATTCGGTACAAACTTGGATCGCGAGTTTCGAGACCGCTTGCTCCGAGTCTGCGATAGAAAAAGTTTAAGTAATTGTTCCTTACTGGTGCCAGATTCTATAAGAGAGTGGAATAGATTTTCATAACAATTTTTTTTGAAATCGGGCGTCTTTTTTATCCTAGGCAGCTTTGTCGGAATCATTTTAATAATACTTTCTTTAAAGTGTACTGGGAAGTCGTAGAAGGTGATTAGGGTTAGAGTTTTGCGAGATGTTTGAGATTATTTTTATTTCTTGTTTACTTTGGTTCAGAGTTCTTGTCCGGAGGCAAAACTTGTATTTTAGTTTATTCTGATTAAAATATAAAGCAGATTATAAGTATTTGTAAAATAATTGTACGTAGAATTCGTGTAAACCCTGACTCGAAATGACCCTGACACGGCACAAGAAAAAGTACGGTCTTGTGCTAACTAGCTATTAACCAATTACACAATATTATTGTATTGAGATCAAACCACACCGACAGTCATAATTAGGTATATAGCCCAGTGGTAATACTAACACACTGCTACGCAGAGAGTCTCGTGATCACGGCGCACATCAATGACTTTTCGAAGTCAAGTGCATCATAAATTGTTAGTTATCACTTCATCATCAACCTTTAACAGTCCACTGCTGGACTAGAACTCTCCTTTGAAAGGAGGAATTGGCCTATTATACCACGCTGGTCAAACATGTTGGTGTAGGGTTTGTATCAAGTTTTCCTTCTCTTACAGTGCGGTTCTCAGCAAAATATGCTCCCTCTGTCGGCTCTTACGACACCCATGGGATGATATGGGGTGGTAACATTCCGTATTCTTAATCCGTCACCACACGGACATCTTAACGTTATCACTTGCTAATCAACATAAATTAAAACATCGTTAGGCATCCTGCATGATCTCCATAATGTTCTCGAAAGATTGTGATATCTGCCAACCAGCATAGCCTAACCCATTTCATAATAAGCAGAAACCTGTCCCCAGCAGTGGAACAGATTATAAAGAAGCCTGATGATCATCATCAAACACATAACACTCGAACAACACGCGGTGTAGCTAAATCATTTAACCATTTCGGCTTCTATGTAATACTAGCTTTCGCCCGCGGCTTCGCCCGCATGAAATTTTAATAAAGAGTAGCCTTTGTACTTCACCAGGTTTCAGATTATCCATATCAAATTTCATCACAAATGGATCTGCACATTAGCCGTGTAGCATACATATAAACAAATAATACCTACTTAAAATTACTTTTGTTTTCATAGTCGTCAAACTTCAGGTACCTAAAGATTAGTATGTAGGTATATTATTAAAGTTATTGAAGAGCTTATGTATCTACTAAATAGAATAGCAGCAAAAATAAAAACTGAAAGCATTACCGCAAAGTACATAATCAGACCGCCCCTCTGTAAGCGCTTTGAATGCCGCTGCGCTTATATCAAAATCGTGAACTTTTAAACTATTCGTCCAAACTACTTACTGTAAAGACAAAGTTCATCTACATTAAATACTAAAGGCAATAAATCTATCAATTTTGAAAACAATTTGATAACTACACTACTCTAGAATGAGCATTGTAAAAAACATATTTTTGTGTTACACTGTTTTATTACAATAAAAATGATCTAGTTAGGTTATGTACCAAAAGCTAAAAATTAATTCGGTAAGTCCTAGCTGCCAGATCGCACCAAACTTCTCATCAATGTGGGGTATTGATCAGACAAATATAAAATCGTTGGGCAAGTGAAATTTCTATCATAATGTTTATTCTGGATACGCTACGCCCAAAATTAAAATAAATGTTTTTTTTTTGTTTTTTTTATTTTCAAGTTTTTAGTTTTGTTTTTTAATACTTCTCATTCTGTTTTCATCGTGAGGTCTATTCTACCAATCAAGCCCTTTCATTCGATACCCGTATTGAGGTATTATGTGGAAAATAAGTAATCCGCCATTTTGTGACGGCAGCCATCTTGAATTTTTCATAGTGAGCCTCTATGATAAACAATTTTACCGTACATTATCTTCAAGTAACTTTTACGGTTTAGGCAACGCACGCGAAGACAGCTTTCAGAGTTCAGGAGTTTTGCCGACTTAGTTGATACTTTTCCTTATATTATGGCAACATTATACAAAATCTTTATAAATTATAGCCTATCTGTTATTCTGATGTATAAACTAAATTACTCTAAAGTTTCATCCAAATCCGTTCAGCAGTTTGCGTGAAAGAGTAACAAACATCCATCCATACATCCATCCATCCATCCATCCATCTATACATACATATTCACAAACTTTCACATTTATAATATTAGTAGGATTAAATTTCAACAAAATCGGTTCAGCCGTTTTAGCGTGAAAACGGAACATACATACATATGCATACACACTTTCGAATTTATAATATTAGAAGGGAAGTAGGGATAGTAATTCAGGCCTCAGTCTCCCACCCACGGATTCCCACGTACGTGAGGTGTGGGAATTTGGGAATAATGAGACACCTGTATAAGTACAGAACACGAATGACCGAAAGAAATCAAAGAAACACATCCACATTCATTATTCAAAAGAAACGACTAAGACACCAATCTGACGAAAACGAAAGAAAATTAACCGAGAACCTCATCAATCCACGGCGAATCTTTAACACCGCCATTCAGAACACGCCATCTATGTTTACATATACAAACCGACCGAGATAGAAAATAATATGGACTAATCGACAATTTATTGAAAAAAGGATCTATAGTAATTGTTTTTATCATTTGAAATAAAATGTAATGATTATATAACTATTATATAAACATAATAATTTTAAATAAATGAGATTGACCGTTTAAATAAAGTGGACATTGTAATATATTTTGACACGGAGACTTTTTGTTTATGAAAGTGTCGAATATTATACTCTATTATTTTTGTAATAACAGAAAGATACCTGACACATAATTATTGTCTTTTTTGCAAGAAACATTTATTTTGCTAGAAAATTATTTGAAAATAGTGACATCTATCGGTCGGAAGGATAACTATAAATATCCTCGGTTCCAGTATTTATTTATCGAAAATACGTGAAAATATACTGACGAAATTAAGAATCACCTCCTTTTTTAAAGTCGGGTAAATAGCTATAAAACACTTCGAAGGTACCTTTTTAGACTAATTACTATACTTTTACTAACAAACTTATAATGATCATAGATGGCATCACATATACATATTTCCAGTTTTGGATGATCCCTGTTTTGTTTGGGACTACGTACAAAGGAGAGGTCAAGCTGTACACCGAATACCACTCAACCGATTGTGATGTAACATATACTATTTTATAGGTTTGAGTATCCTTTGTACATGAGTGTAAGTTTTATTGAAATCAATTTCGCCATTTAAGAGATCTTTAGCAACATAGGGAAAGACGTCGGACAGACAGACAGACATAAATTCTAAAAATTATCAAGTATTGCTTTTTAGCATTTTCCAAGATTTTTTAGCTAATTTTCGTCAAAATATCTTGAATGTACAGACTTTTTCACCTCTACAGTTTTATTATAGTATAGATATTATAAAAATAATTTATTTTCTCAAAAACAAAGAAACATTAAATATTCATTTAATAATTATAAAATCAAAGTTAAGCTAAGCAATTTATTAATAATTGGAAAGAACACTACTCCTGTACTAGTTAGAAAACTGTATCACAGTAAGAGCCTTCACAAAATATTAAAAATATGGAAGGCTTCACGATTTTGCATGTCATCCTTGCGCACAGGTCATGCTAATCTTCTCTGTATCGTTCCAATTTTAGTATATGTACTGGCGAAGCAAGTACAGATATAGAAGTATATGTAAGTATAATGTTCCCTGTGCTTTCATTGGTTAAATGCAAGGCATGGTGAAGTATTTATCCATATAGAACGTAGTTGCAGGCAAGTCGGGACAAAACTTAATTACAAAGTGACGCATGCACTTAACGCCGGCGCTACTGCATAGTGCATAGCACTGCCTTTTTATAGTCAGTACCATTACATGCTGTTTTAAAAGCATTTTAATGACGTAAGGAGTAAATGTAAAAAATGGTGGACTGTTGTCTAAGCGAGAGGAAAAGAGGCCCGTGCTTAGTAGTTGGACAATTTATTGAGCTATGTTTTTATTTTTAATTATCATGCTCATAGCGTGCTTTGATTTTGAGTTAGTAATAGATCGGCGAAGTTAAGCAGCGATTGCACAAATCACCATTTGGATTTCGCTTGTGGTATCTACATCAGAGCGCTATCGTGCGCCCTAGAACACGTAAAGTTTTTGGTTCTGTTCCTTCAGTTTATTGGAGGGTACTGACTCCCCGTAACGACTGTCAAAGATCTTCATGACAGCCGGGACTACCGTTTTAACGTTCTCTCCGAGGCACACAGTAGGACCATCAGCATAGGCATATATACAAGAAATGACACAATAAAGAAAAACAGAAAAAAAAGCGTAAATTTTTATACCAGACGAAGACGAAGAACATGGAAAAAAACTATGAGGAGAAAAATACATATGTAGATATTTGTACACGCCTGTCTTTTGGGATATATACCTCCTACCTTTGTTTCGAATAACCAATAATTCGACACTTTTGCAAGGACGACACACGGATTGTGCAATAGACAATTTAAAATCAATTTATAAGACCACGAAAATTTAAATTGCTATTTAATACTAGAACGGGTCCAATATCCACAGGTATTTGCATATATAATATCATAGATCTTACACCGCCTATGGTTCAAACTGTCCCGGACAAACCCAAAATCTTCGAAGATCATTTCCATCGCACTGTTACATCTCATTGGTTAACTAAAACGGCGTTTGCTACGTTTTGCATAATTGCTTTTAAACTTCAATCCTTCGCTTCACTCAATATACTTAATCCAAGTTATTGAAATTTAACTATTGAATTCAAATTGGTTCATTTCAAATTTAAATAACCGCTGAAGGAAATTCAATTAGTTTCATCAAAAGGCTTACTTACAGGCTTAGGCGTCTTATAATTCAACTCGATTCGATCGACCATCACAGATTTGTTCGCATCGGTTTCTTTATTGTTCTAGGAAGTTAGTACCAGTTTAACTCAGTATGAGTGAGTTAGTTTAAGATTCGATTCATGGCGGTGTTCTACGCAATAACTAACTGACTTTGAGTCTTGAATATGTCTGACATTATTATTATTAATAATTTCTGGCCTGTATTAATTCTGTCTCACTGTTAGGCAGTGGCCACTATAAGAAGGGTATACCTAAGCCATAGTCTACATCGCTATTGCGCCCAATAATGAAGTAAACTTCACATGTCTTTCGGAAAAATTATGAAGGCTCAGCATTACATCACAATGTTTGCCTTCACCGTTTAGCAAGCGATAATTGACGATTCGAAACGCGTACTTCATAAAGTCGGTGGTTCGAGTGACAGGTTTGAATCGGCGATACCCTGCGTAACACTCTGTTAGATTATCCACTACGCTATCTTTGCCTACACTGTATCTCTTTATCTGATATTATATATCAGGCCAATCTGTGCGCGGAATGACAATCATATCAAAGTGAAACGTACACTCTCTAAATTGGCACTAATCCCTAGGAAAATCGAATCCAGACGACTCGTTAGACCTCCAAACCAGTAGTATGCCCAAATTTAAAATGGAAGGCATTTGAAGACAATTAGTTTGCTAATTGGAGGTTATTTTACCTACTTTATTATTTCCTGACTTCATTTAGTAAATTGACATTGGCTAATTAACCTTTTTTATGGTTGGCAAACTGCTTTAGAAGAAAGAGTGTTTGGTTGAGATTAATTTGATTGCCTAAATGGGGTTGATGTTGCTGCAGTGCCATTTTAGTTTTACGGGTTTATATACTGTATCACACACATCCACGTACGTCAGTACGTGATTTATAGGTGTGTATTTTATTATTCACGTATAGAGCTAAAATTGATAGGTAATTATCGTGTTTTCTGGACGCTTTTCTTTAGTGAGAGATAGTGGACGCTTTTCTTTAGTAGTTTAGATAGTTGCTATTTATAATGAAAGAAGAATAATTCAAAAGTCTTTACGACAATAACGCCGTTACTAATTTTAAAATTCTATGGAAATTCAAAAATATATTCACTAGTATGATTTCGGGAACCTTAGTTTATTAGTAAGTATATTTAAAGCCTTATAATTAAGACGGCTATTATTATAGGCTATATAATATCTATATATATAAAATTCTCGTGTCACAGTGTTAGTTAAAATACTCCTCCGAAACGGCTGGACCGATTTGTATGAAATTTTGTATGTTTATTTGGTAGGCCTGAGAATCGGTCGTAATCTATTTTTCAAACCGATCACCCAAGTCATAAGGGTTGCCAACCCAAAAAAATATTTTTTTATTTTTTGGACATTATTTTTTTTATTATGTGGCATTAAAAATACATACTTACAATTGTTAATTTTAAACTTTTTAGCATCAACCCCTATTTTTTAATAGCCATATCAGTAATTTATTCATATCACTAGACCAATTCTGTTGTCCACGCTACGCGCAAACCGGACTCAATAAAATTGTTTCTCAGTGTTAGTTACAATAGTCCTCCAAAACGGCTGGACCGAGTTGTATGAAATTTTATACGTGTATTCTTTCTTTTAAACCCCTAAGTAATAAGAACCGGCCAACCCTAACATATATTTTTCAAGTTATACTTCTTTAGGCGCGTAACGGAAAAATATGCGAGTCACATTTTACGATGCGCGTGCATCTATGACACAAAATTCTCATGGGAGAAGTTTAAATTTCTACATTCACAAAGTGGCGGACGGGACATTTTTAATAAAATTAATATGGGCATAATTTTCCGGGTTTTCATGCATTCTGATCACGAAAATGACATCTATTTGGGAATCCAAGATGGCGGACGGGACATTTTTCATTAAATTAATATGCATATCATTTTCGGGGTTTTCATGCATTCAGATCACGAAAATGACATCTATTTCGGAATCCAAGATGTCGGACGAGACATTTTTAATAAAATTAATATGGGTTTAATTTTCGGGGTTATCATGCATTGTGATAGCAAAAATTACATTTATTTGGGGGTCCAAGATGGCGGACGGGACATTTTTAGTAAAATTGATATCTTTAACATCATAATATCATCATTGTCTTGCCCTGGTCCCAATTTATTTGGGGTCGGCGCAGTATGTCCTTCGCTTCCATACTTCTCTGTCACCAGTCATCCGATCGTTTACCCCTTTCTCTTTCATATCCATCCTCACACAGTCCATCCATCTCTTCCTTGGTCGTCCTCTCCCTTTTCGTCCTTCTACATGCATATCCATCACTTTTTTACCTACATACATCTCATCTCTCCGCATAACATGTCCATACCAGGCCAATCGACTCCCTTTCACCTTTTCAGCTATGGGCGCCACTTTCATACTACCTCTAACGTAATCATTCCTAATTCTGTCCATTCTTGTCACTCCACACATCCATCGTAACATTCTCATCTCTGCCACATGCAATCGTTTCTCATCCATCTTCTTTGTAGCCCAACACTCAGCTCCATACAGTACGACAGGCCTTATAACCGATTTATACATACGGCCCTTTAATTTCACAGGCATTTTGTGGTCGCATATTGTGCCTGAGACCTGTCGCCATTTCATCCATCCTGCGTTGATTCTTTGCCTAACATCCCGATCAATTTCGCCGTCATCTTGCAGGAGTGAACCTAGGTAGCGGAAATCGGAGCATACTGGTAGAGGTGTACAGGACTGGAGAGACCGCCAAAGTCACAGAACATATATTCCGTTTTGGTTCTGCTTATTCTCAAGCCTACATTCTCCAATCTCTGCCGCCACTCCTCCAGCTTGCTCTGCACCTTCTGTCCACTCTCTGCTACCAGAACGATGTCGTCGGCAAACAACATGCACCAGGGTGCCTCTTCCTGTATGTCCGATGATATAGCATCCATAATTAACAGGAAGAGGTAGGGGCTAAGGGCCGACCCTTGGTGCAAGCCTACGGCCACATCGAATCTGGCTGTGATACCAGCTGCGGATCGGACCTGCGTTCGGCATTCAGCGTACATGGCTTGAATCAACGTCAGGTATTTCCCAGGCACTCCTTTCTTCTTCAGGGCCCACCACAAGACTTCACGGGGCACTCGATCATATGCCTTTTCAAGGTCGACGAACACCATGTGCAAGTTTTTATGTGCCTCCCTGTATTTTTCGCATATTTGGCGAAGAGCGAAAATGGCATCCACCGTACCTCGACCAGGCATAAAACCGAATTGGTTTCGTGAGATCTCACTCTCGTCACGCAGGCGTCGCTCAATTACTCCCTCCCATACTTTCATAGTATGTGGCATTAACTTTATTCCCCGATAATTGTTGCACTCTTGGATATCACCCTTATTTTTAAAAATGGGCACCAGGTAACTGTTGCACCATTCCTCGGGTATGGTCTCCTCGTGCAACAGCTTATTGAAGAATAAAGTCAGCCACGCCCATCCATCATCTCCTAACGCTTTCCATGCTTCTACTGGTATTCCATCTGGTCCTAACGATTTTCCATTCTTCATTCCACTAACAGCCTTTTTTACCTCGTCCTTATTTATTTCCTTCACTAACCCAATATTCATCACCTCATTCTCAAGTTTTCCGCTCCAATCGTTCTCCTCATTCATTAACTTTTTAAAGTATGTCCTCCATCGTTCTTTTATTCTATCTTCGTCCATAAGAATCGCTCCTGTTTCGTCTTTCATGCACTTAATATGGGATACATCCTTCGCCTTTCTCTCTCTAGCTTTAGCCATGCTGTATAAGTATTTATGACCCTCGGGTTTTTCAAGTAACCCGTACAACTTGTCTAGGGCTTTGGATCTAGCAATGGCTACGGCCTTTTTAGCTCTCTTTTTACATTCGTCATATTCCTTCTTCTTACTTTCTTCTAAAGATTCATTTCCTCCTTTCATCAGCTGCCATTCCTTAAACCTTGCTTTCTTTTCCTTAAGTGCATTCTGTACCTCTTTTGTCCACCACCACGTGTCCTTATCTTTCATACGCTTCCCTTTCGACTCTCCTAAAACATCCTTTGCTACACCCTTAATACATTCACTCATCTCTTCCCAACACTCATTGACACTAATATCATTCATATCGCCCATTCCTAACATTTTACCTACCACTCCATCTCTGAATTTTTCTACACATTCATTCTTCTCTAATTACGATATGCCATCTTATTTTTGGAGTCAGTTGCTGCTTGGTTCTTTTAAAGCTTATTTGAATCTTAAGTTCGACCATCAGGAGCCTGTGCTGCGAGACTAAATCTTCTCCTGGTACCACTTTACAGTTTTTGACCCAGTTGAGTCGATTACGTCTTATTAAGAAATAATCGATCTGGGTCATATGGTGGCCGCTGTTATACGTGATCAGATGTTTCTCTTTTTTTTTCGAACCAAGTATTTGCAACTGCTAGGTCAAAAGCGGCAGCAGCTTGAAGAATTGCTTCTCCCTCACAATTTCGGCTGCCGAGTCCCCAACCTCCATGTACTCTTTCATACTCTTCATTTGTTCGTCCCACATGTCCATTAAAATCACCTCCCACAATAATCTCTTCATTCTCCGGTATATTCGTCATCATGCTATCGAAATCCATCCAAAACTTCTCTTTCTCACAATCATCACAGCCTATCTGAGGGGCATACACACTTATCACATTCAGAATAATACCTTGCCACATCACTTTCACAGCAATCAATTTGTCATTAACTCTATTTACACTTGTCACGCTATCTTTCAGATTTTCGTCTAACACAATCCCCACACCATTTCTTTTGCCATCACTTCCGCAATAATAAAACTTGTATCCTTCACCGATCTCCCTAGCTTTCGTACCTTTCCATCTTGTTTCCTGCAAACATGCCACATTTATTCGTCTTCTCTTCAAAACACTAGCTAACTCTCTAGCTCTTCCAGTCATCGTACCTACGTTCCAACTTGCATACCTCACCTTTACATCACAGGCTTGCTTCTTATGTTGCACTCGCCCGGAGTAGTGCAACAACCCTTGCATATTTCTCGCAGGTGCCGGGTGCTGCCCCTGCGCATCGCCTGCGGGGAACGCCCTAATCCTATCGCACTCATGTACATACTTGGCCATACTGCAAAAGGTTTTGGCATGAATTTTACCAGCCGGCCGCCTGCCTGACGCCAACCCTCCTTGGGAATGTTGTCGTTATAGAGGAAGGTGATAGGAGATACGGGGTAAATGGATAGGATGGGATGACAAGGAAGAAGGGGGTTGTAGGTTGGGGTACTGTTATCACTGGACGGATATAGGGTAGTGACTACAGTAGCTCGGAGAGCCGGGAGCGCGTACCCGAAGCCCTGTCTAATGGTCGGACAGACCAACAGACATAAGCACCCCCTGACTTTAACATCATAATATAATTGGTTCAATTATCATTTGGCATCGTTTTACTGTGTCAACTTTTTTGATGTAATAGTTCTTTAGACGCGTTAAAAAATAAATATGAGAGTGAAGTTTTAAGATGCGCATGTGTGACACAAAATTCTCACGGGAGAAGTTTTTAGTTTCTACACATGTTTTAGTTTCGTACAAGTGCGAATTATAAATGTGCTGATAAATTATATGCAGTAGTGATTTAAACGGAATATTTTGATTAATATTATTTAATATTCGTAAATATTAGTGTAAAAATTGTGCTTATATACTTTTTCAAGTGCTCCAATATAATTGAGGTTAACTATCCGTATGGATTATTTATTGATATAAATTAAAATAATATTATTTAATATAATTAATAATAAGTATTAAAAAACTATTAATGTTAAATATTTATTATTGTTTATTTACTATCTAAGTACAAAAGAAATAAATAAATTTAATAAAAAGGTTGTGGTAAAAATTTAAAACCAACATCAAATTATAATATTAATTTTTAATATTTATTATGTAGTATAAAATGGAATAAATAATAAATATTTATAAAATAAATTAACAAATAGAATTACTCTTTTGTGATAAAAATAATAAGTGAATATTTTTAATGATGCCCAATAAGTGTAACTTCTCACTCGCGTACATATAAGTACAAGCATTTTAATTAATTTAGTTTTTCGACATTTTATTTATTTGTCTTTCTTTATGATATGGCATTGAAAATACAAACAACTATTCATTTTCACCCCTATTTTTAATAGCCATCTTAGTCAGTTAATCATATCACTAGATCAGTAATACGCACCAGACGCATACTGCAGTCAATCAATCGTTTCACCGAGTTAGGGAAAGAATTCAGCGATTTCACAGTGTTAGTGATACCATCCTCCTCCGAAGCCGTTGTACCGATTTGTATGAAATTTTATATATATTTGGTAGATATGAAAATCGGCCGTAATCTATTTTTCAAACCCCTAAGTCATAAGTATGGTCAAACCCAAACACTTTTTTTTGTTTTTTCGGCATAATTTTTTACTTCCATTTCTTTATGTTGTGGTATTAATAATAAAAACAACCCTTAATTTTCCCCCTTTTAACACTAACCTCTATTTTTAATAGCCGTATTAGTAGTTGAATCATATCATAGATCAGTTGTCTACGACAGGTGCAAACTGGATTTAAAAAAATCGTTTCACAGTCATGTTAGTCACAATACTCCATTGAAACGGCTGGACCGATTTGCATGAAATTTTATATGTATATTCTTTATGTCTAAGTATTGATCGTAATCTATTTTTCAAACCCCCTTAGTTATAAGGGTGGTCCAACCTAAATAAATACTTACTTTTTATTTTTTGGGTCAATTTCTTAAGCCCTGATGGATGGATTTTTCTTTATTTCATTGGATGGAAAAAAATGGAATGAGAAAAAAGACCTTAAAAGGCGATACGTAGTTCGCTGGGTCAGCTAGTAAGCATATAATATAATATAGCATAGGATAGCCTGTATAATATACTAGTGACTGCTTGTTGAATAAGATAAGATAAGATAAGAATACACTTTATTGCACACCAAAATAAATGTTTTTGCCTTTAACTGGAGTCGGTCTGATGTAAGCGCATTCTAGTGAAATATATTACATTGAGCACTACATGAACGGATTGGCAAATACATATATTATAAAAGAAGAACTTCAAAAGTATTCGACATGCATTTCTATATCAAATATTTAATTTGTGAGCGACTGCCGTTGGTTGGAGGCATTTACTGAAAGTTATGATTTTACGGCATTCGAGAAAATCACTATCGCTTATTGGCAGAAAATAGATGACAATTGCCTTGACTAGGATGAATCATAGAAGATGGGGATACATTTCTGGAGGACTGGAACTGGACTTACTGGACACTTCAATTTCAGGTGAGTGTATGACAAAGTGATAAAATCTTCAATATGTGGTGTATGTCGAATTAGTGACAACAACATTTTAAAATAATATTAATATATTTTTGTAATGCAGGCTAATAAAAGTACTTAAACCATACCGTCATTGCTCACGATACAACCCTCTATAATTACTCAGCCCACTAGAACCTTGCTCATTCGCAGTTGAGATGAACGTAGCTAGTCATTTCAACGTCAATCGAACTGCTAAATAACATTAACCTATAGAAAAGAGGCATGCATTCTCTTAAGAACACTCCAAGTCCTTCAATACCCCAAAGGGTACTTACGTATATGTACAAACCTTTACCCATTAGCGTTTCCTTGCTTATTACTAGACCAAACAGTCCCTTTTAGACAACATATCCCTGCTGAATATAACAAATCGACTACACAAATATACTATAAAATTTCGCATAGCACTTAATACGTAACAATAAGGTCGGATGTCGCTTACCTCTCCGAATTCGGTCAGTCCATTGGTGGTCGGTGGTTCGTTTGCAGAATCGGCCCTGAAAGAAGGAATAAATGACGCACAAAAAAAATAAAGGGAAAGATACATGCGTTCGCTTTTGTTACTTCGCTGTGCTTTGGCAGTCGAGAGGCATTAGCGGAACTACGCTCTTGGAAATATAGATGTTTTTGTTACACATAAATGGCCGGATATTTGATGTTTCCGCAACGCATTGGATAAATTTTGGTGCGGTGACCGCGTTATGATAATTAGAATCTTGTTTTGGTTGTAACCTTAGATAATTATGAGGGTATGTCTGGACCGTCTTGTGTGTAAGAATAACTTCTATACTTCGATATAAAATACATTTATTTGGATATTTAATAGCACTTTATATTTGCAGTGGTACTCTTCTTGATACTAAACTACTTGAGACCGGCTCAGAGTTAGTTAAAATCAATTTAGATTAATTGTATTTTAGATTTTAAGACAGCCATGGTGTTTTAAAAACCTAAAATACCTACCTTTTTGCTAGTTAAATTATCTAGCATAATATTTATAACCCAATGTCCTCAGTGAGCGGTATAAGCAGCAATGCGCTGCTGTAACACGATGCAATCCGATTTGGCATAATATTATCATTTTGAGTAGATATATCATTGGTTAAAAGTTACGTTAGTTTTTTGACGTCGGATCGCTTCGCGTAGCGTCGTTTGGCCCCGCTCATTGAGGATACTATAATTGTACACAAAAGAAACCAATTGTGGTACTATAAGTACTTTAGCAGACACTATCAACACTTAAATAGTTTGAAGTAAGTATATATATATTTATGTAGTTTCCTTGACAATCATTCTACATTGTTTTCCGAAACTCATTATAACGTTTTCACCCACAACAAAATAAGTTACTTTACACAAAAACTACTACTTAAGACTTGTTAAAGATATCTTAATTAAGTGTGGCTAGGGTTGGCTCTCCGTAGTAATTAAGACTTCAGAAGCTTTGCGACCTACGTTGTATTCTCATGCGTTTGTTAAACCTATTTAAGGCGCCATATTGATTTAAAGTTGCGAAGTGGGAAAATAAATGGTTAAAATTTTTATATCACACCAGGTATCATTTGTTACCTATGGTGAGAAAATTACACTAGAGATTTTTCTATGGTGAGAAAATATGACACGAAATGGAAGTAGCAGGTGTGATGTTGATAGATATCGATATTGATGCAGTGGATAAATTATTGCTCATAGCGTGAATGGGCTTGTCGTACTTAATGTTTTAGTAATGCTTGCTAAGGTCACCATTTGGATGGGTGACCGAGTGTTGTTACTTTTACTGGAGGATACATATTAAACCGCTGGCTACAGTTAGATCATGTGGCAGGTCATAGAGATTATACTATAGCATTATATCTTTTTCTTTTTAATTGATAAAGGCAACGCCCGCACTAGGAATAAATCCGGTGTCGCGGAGGACTTTTACAAATATACAACCAACGGACACAATGAACACCCAGACTCGAAACAACAATTTATGGATCACACAAAGTGTTGTCTTGTGTGGGAATCGAACCCATGACACTCGGCGCAGTGTCAAGCGGCGAGGCGGAATTATCGGTATTCAATTACAGGATTGAAAATTAGTATTTTTGTTGAAACGGGCCGACAGTTTCCTTTATTGTGAGTTGTAAATATGGCTCTATTGCTTTGTATGATAGTAACAATAGACATCACAGTCACTGACTATTAGAAGAAAAGTTAGAACTAGATGGTGACTCATGAGCCGGTTATTTTTTGCAACGTAAACAGTCCTGCAAGTCACGACAATCTTTACCCCCACGTGATTACAGCACGCACGGTCGTGCTCTAATTTCGGTGGTCCGAAGTGTTTGAGGCACGCACGGTCGTGCTCAATTAAAAATCGTTCTATTGGTCGCGGTATTTTTCACGTTTTGTTTTACTTAAACCAAGAAACGAAAGTAGTAACTATTAGAATAATTCATATTCTATGCATTTAAATCGTTTTAGAAGGGTGAGGGAAACGCAACGCGCCAAAAAATGTTGAAATATAATTATCTGTGTCTCAGTTGCGAAAGCGTCCGCCATTGTTGTGTTTTGTTCCGCGATCTTTATAATAAAAGTTGTCTTGTGGAAGAAACCGGTGAATATTTTATAAAGATACTTATATAGATTTACTCAGAAATAAATAAATATTTATACATACATACATACATAGACTCACGCCTGTTTCCCGGAGGGGTAGGCAGAAACTACGGAACGCCATTTGCAACGATCCTGACATACCTCACTTGCTTCACTCACTCCCATCAAGTTTCTCATGCATGCTCTTCTGTTAAGGGTACTTCTGACTTGTCCTTTTTTCAGGATGTCTCCAATCTGGTCAGAGAACGTTCTCCTAGGTCTTCCCCTTTGTCCTGTCCCATTCACACTAGCCTGATATATCTTCTTTGTCAGTCTATCGTCATCCATCCTCTCCATGTGCCCAAACCATCTTAACATGCCTTTCTCAATGCTTGTCACTACATCTTCTTTTACCCCACACCACTCTCGTATCACACAATTCTTTACTCTGTCGGTCAAAGACACACCACACATACTTCTCAGTGCTCTCATTTCTACAGCATTTATTCTACTTTCAAATCTCTTCTGCCATACCCAACTTTCACTACCATACATAAGGGTAGGCACTAACACACCTCTATGTACAGCCAAACGTGCCTTTTTGGACACGTTTTGACTGTTCATAAACGCCTTCAGAGCTCCATTCACACAATTACCTGCATTAACTCTCCTTTCAATATCTGCTTCATTCTTACCATCTCTTGTAAACAACGTACCTAAGTAAACAAACTCATTCACTTGTTCCACTCGCTGTCCATCGATCAAAACATTACAAGCCGTAACGCATTCCTCCTTTTCAAAAACCATAACTTTCGTTTTACTTACATTCACTTTCATTCCTTTTCTTTCTAACGCACGATGCATGATTGTTACCATCTCCTGCATCTCCTCCGTTGAAGATGCAAGTATAACCTGATCATCAGCATAAAGGAGGCATTTGACGAGTAACCCATTCATCCTTAATCCGCAGTCACTATGTTTTAAATCTTGCAAACAACTGTCCATGAAGAGGTTAAACAGCCACGGCGACGCTACACATCCCTGTCTAACACCTTTATCGATGGTAAACCAGTCAGTGTATGCCCCGTTTATCCTCACACAAGCTCTAGAATCCTCATAAAGGGATTTCAGAGCTCGAATGAGGCTGCTGTCCACCCCATTCATTGACAGCACCGACCACATTTCATTCCTCACCACTTTATCGTAAGCCTTTTCCAAATCCACGAATGCGCAATAGACCTTTTGACCTTTGGCCAAAAATTTTCCGGCTATGCTTCGCAAGGAAAAAACCTGATCCGTGCATCCCATACCCTTTCGGAATCCCGCTTGTACATCCCATATTTTCTTGTCGGTTACTTCCATAACTCTTTCAATAAGTACCTTTGCATACAATTTGCCAACAATGCTGAGAAGGCTAATGCCTCTATAGTTTTTGCAGTCTTGTTGCGAGCCTTTTCCTTTATAAAGAGGCACAACTACAGCTGTGGTCCAGTCATTAGGTACTCGGCCGGTGTTCCAAAACAAGTTATATAACCGCTGCAACTGACCAACTATGATGCCCTGTTCAGCCTTCAGCATTTCGACTGTAATCCTATCATATCCTGCAGCCTTACCTACTTTCATACTTCCCAGTGCCTTCACGATCTCATCCACGCCAATAACGCTTTCATCATTGCTATCATTTCAATTCACTTCAGCTATCGGTGTCTCTATCGCCGTTCTTTCGAATAAACTTTCAAAATACTCTTTCCATCTCTTCAGCACGCACAATTCACCATTTACTATACTTCCATTCTCGTCTCTGATGGATGTGTGTTCTGAGGATTGAGTTCTTCCTCGAACTGCACGAACGGATTTCCAGAATAAATCTATATATATATATATATATATATATATATATATATATATATATATATATATATATATATATATATATATATATATATATATATATATATATATATAAAATAAAAAATATATATATAAAATAATATAAAAATGAATATATACAGGGTGGCGCTACCATAGGGGCACTTTTTAAACAGAGGCATAGCGTACAACATTCTGAAGCCTTGTACCAAAAATCAATTAAATCGGTGCAGTAATTTAGCCACAATATCGATTTTAAGTTCCGCAATTTTTGCACATGCTTTGAATTCCACACAGCTGATACAAAACGGTCAACGACCCATTGCACGCCCCGACTCGCTCCGACGCGACGCCTCGACGTCATCCGAAGTTAGGCTCAGCGCAGATTATACGGAGCGCAGCGGAGAGGATTTTATTAACGCACTTGAAAATAAACTATATTTTTTTTACAATAAAGTGCATAAATTCTTGAACCTGACAAAAAACATTCGCGCGTCCTCGAAGATATGCGGGAATCCTCGCGCGGCGTCGAGTCGGCGCCCGCATCGTAGTGAGTCGCGGCGCGCAATGTAGGGTCGTTGACCGTTTTGTATCAGCTGTGTGGAATTCAAAGCATGTGCAAAAATTGCGAAACTTAAAATCGATATTGTGGCTAAACTACTGCACCGATTTAATTGATTTTTGGTACAAGGCTTCAGAATGTTCTACGCTATGCCTTTGTTCAAAAAGTGCCCCTATGGTAGCGCCACCCTGTATATATATATATATATATATATATATATATATATATATATATATATATATATATATATATGTGTGTATTTATAAATAAGTATATATCTAGGGTATGTAAATAGGTTTATCAATGAATAAATTATTCGTTAAATCTGTTATACTATTTATATATTTTTCATTTTCTGTAATTTTAACGCTAAATGCACTTATTATATCTTTATCTCTGCATCACCCAAAGGTTGACTGGTAGATAATGCCTTAGGCATTAAGTCCGCTTCTGTACACTTGTTTGTGCAAAAAGTTAAATAAATAAATTAATAAATAAATATTTATATTTTATTTCTGGAAATCCGTTCGTGCAGTTCGAGGAAGAACTCAATCCTCAGAACACACATCCATCAGAGACGAGAATGGAAGTATAGTAAATGGTGAATTGTGCGTGCTGAAGAGATGGAAAGAGTATTTTGAAAGTTTATTCGAAAGAACGGCGATAGAGACACCGATAGCTGAAGTGAATTGAAATGATAGCAATGATGAAAGCGTTATTGGCGTGGATGAGATCGTGAAGGCACTGGGAAGTATGAAAGTAGGTAAGGCTGTAGGATATGATAGGATTACAGTCGAAATGCTGAAGGCTGAACAGGGCATCATAGTTGGTCAGTTGCAGCGGTTATATAACTTGTGTTGGAACACCGGCCGAGTACCTAATGACTGGACCACAGCTGTAGTTGTGCCTCTTTATAAAGGAAAAGGCTCGCAACAAGACTGCAAAAACTATAGAGGCATTAGCCTTATCAGCATTGTTGGCAAATTGTATGCAAAGGTACTTATTGAAAGAGTTATGGAAGTAACCGACAAGAAAATATGGGATGTACAAGCGGGATTCCGAAAGGGTATGGGATGCACGGATCAGGTTTTTTCCTTGCGAAGCATAGCCGGAAAATGTTTGGCCAAAGGTCAAAAGGTCTATTGCGCATTCGTGAATTTGGAAAAGGCTTACGATAAAGTGGTGAGGAATGAAATGTGGTCGGTGCTGTCAATGAATGGGGTGGACAGCAGCCTCATTCGAGCTCTGAAATCCCTTTATGAGGATTCTAGAGCTTGTGTGAGGATAAACGGGGCATACACTGACTGGTTTACCATCGATAAAGGTGTTAGACAGGGATGTGTAGCGTCGCCGTGGCTGTTTAACCTCTTCATGGACAGTTGTTTGCAAGATTTAAAACATAGTGACTGCGGATTAAGGATGAATGGGTTACTCGTCAAATGCCTCCTTTATGCTGATGATCAGGTTATACTTGCATCTTCAACGGAGGAGATGCAGGAGATGGTAACAATCATGCATCGTGCGTTAGAAAGAAAAGGAATGAAAGTGAATGTAAGTAAAACGAAAGTTATGGTTTTTGAAAAGGAGGAATGCGTTACGGCTTGTAATGTTTTGATCGATGGACAGCGAGTGGAACAAGTGAATGAGTTTGTTTACTTAGGTACGTTGTTTACAAGAGATGGTAAGAATGAAGCAGATATTGAAAGGAGAGTTAATGCAGGTAATTGTGTGAATGGAGCTCTGAAGGCGTTTATGAACAGTCAAAACGTGTCCAAAAAGGCACGTTTGGCTGTACATAGAGGTGTGTTAGTGCCTACCCTTATGTATGGTAGTGAAAGTTGGGTATGGCAGAAGAGATTTGAAAGTAGAATAAATGCTGTAGAAATGAGAGCACTGAGAAGTATGTGTGGTGTGTCTTTGACCGACAGAGTAAAGAATTGTGTGATACGAGAGTGGTGTGGGGTAAAAGAAGATGTAGTGACAAGCATTGAGAAAGGCATGTTAAGATGGTTTGGGCACATGGAGAGGATGGATGACGATAGACTGACAAAGAAGATATATCAGGCTAGTGTGAATGGGACAGGACAAAGGGGAAGACCTAGGAGAACGTTCTCTGACCAGATTGGAGACATCCTGAAAAAAGGACAAGTCAGAAGTACCCTTAACAGAAGAGCATGCATGAGAAACTTGATGGGAGTGAGTGAAGCAAGTGAGGTATGTCAGGATCGTTGCAAATGGCGTTCCGTAGTTTCTGCCTACCCCTCCGGGAAACAGGCGTGAGTCTATGTATGTATGTATGTATAAATATTTATTTATTTCTGAGTAAATCTATATAAGTATCTTTATAAAATATTCACCGGTTTCTTCCACAAGACAACTTTTATTATAAAGATCGCGGAACAAAACACAACAATGGCGGACGCTTTCGCAACTGAGACACAGATAATTATATTTCAACATTTTTTGGCGCGTTGCGTTTCCCTCACCCTTCTAAAACGATTTAAATGCATAGAATATGAATTATTCTAATAGTTACTACTTTCGTTTCTTGGTTTAAGTAAAACAAAGCATTATCTACCAGTCAACCTTTGGGTGATGCAGAGATAAAGATATAATAAGTGCATTTAGCGTTAAAATTACAGAAAATGAAAAATATATTTATATATTTTTCATTTTCTGTAATTTTAACGCTATTTTTTGTAAAATCTGTTATACTATTTAAGTATAACAGATTTTACTAATAATTTAACCTATTTACATACCCTAGATATATACTTATTTATAAATACATATATATATATATATATATATATATATATATATACACCGTTATTTTTTAATTAGTACTAAAACTTTAAGGACGTATTAGCGAAGACATTATTATCATATAAGTGACGTAAGAATTTCATAATATCTATAAATAACAAAGTTATAATCATTTGTTTTTTGTAGAAAATCTCACCCAAATCATAGACATATTTTACAATCCATTCACTACTTCATTGATAGTACTTACTTTCCGTCCTACTCTTACGCATTCTTTCCGTCGCACATATAATGCAGGTAACCGTAGACAATAAAATGAAGCAAAATAATAAGTGTAGGTAGATATTTTTTATTTTTTTAAATTCTACCCACTCCTTCATACTTCATCCTGTCTTAGGCCCGGCAAAATTTACCGTTTTACAAGTAATTAAATACGGAGGTAGGTATGTAATTAGAAAGCAAACACGTCATATCAAAATAAAAGAAAGTATTCTGTAATAAAAGAAAAGAGTAATTTTGGCGTATTTATGAAGTTAGAATCGGCTGCTATTTACAATTACTATTAAATCTTCATCACGTCAGCCTAGAGACGTCCACTGCTGGACATAGGCCTCCCTTAAGGTTCTCCACACAGACCGATTTTGAGCCGCCCGCATCAAATTATTATTTAGTTAAGTAGGTAATATTTACTTTACTTACAAGTATTTCAATTGTTCTTCGAAATATCCATCACTATTGTCAATACACAGCACGTTTTATTTAATTGTTTTTTAACGAGATAAGTAAGCTTCTCTGACTTTTCACTGCGTCAAAAGCGTCCCATATGCACTGTTTAAATTATTCGACACTCACACTCACAACGGCTCACTTTTGTACACAGTGGTGAGCATGGAGGCCAAGCTACGACCCGCCTCGACCGATCCACTGGCTTCCAAACACTTCCCTGTACAAACGCATAGCTGCACTCGCGTGATGTGAACTAATAAGCCATCCCGTTGGGCAAACGTAAACAAAAAATAATTGTTTCCACGAAAAAACACCCGCTCGCTATCTCCTTCAATTTAGCACTGCGGCGCGCGCGCAGAGGGACAGGGGGTGGCGAGCTTCGAGTGTGCACAAATTTATCAATGGAGTAGTGGCGCGTAAAATTACTACGACAACATAGTATTTAGTTATGCATTTACCAAACATTACGTATTTTTATGGACAGTTTTGGGACAGTTTTGGAACTTAGTATTTTTATTTTTTACATACATATATATGATTAGTTAAAGATGCCTAGAGCCCCATTAAATTTTTTGTACTAATTAAAAAATAGCGGTGTATATATATTAATATTAATTGTGAAGTGACATTATTCGTGACAAAGACAAGAAATACAGTGATAAAAGGCAAAAACTTTTTAGAAGGGCTATTTCTACTCTTGAAACTCGCTATTTTCGTAAGTGTTTTATGATAAATATTCTTTTAATAGTTATGAAAGATATAAAAGTACCCAGATTATTTATCTGAAAACATATTTTACCAACTAAATACTAGCATTGTTGTACATTTTCACTGTTATCGTGTTTCAAATGGTAATTAATTCACAGCCACAGTGTTCGTAACAGTAACATGGCTGCCTGGCACGGCGAACTTTTTGTTACGCGTTCGGATTATATTTTTTTAGTGGCGTTAGATTCGTTTGTTACAAATTAATAATGTATTGTGTGAAAACCTAAAGGTATATGTGATAATGTTTTTGTGTTTATGAACCAAACAAGTAATGAAATTCATTAATATGTGATGAAATGTTTGTAAGAACGAGTGAAAAAAACAAACCTCTAAGTTTGTTAGCTTGTTTTGCCGAAAAAGTGAGTATTTAGTAGTAATTCATGTTATTATTATGATAGTTGATTTTATAACCAACACATTGATATGCAATTTATGTGATATAGTTATATTAAAATTCTCCGTGTAGTGACGGATAAAGAATACAAGTGTCACTACCCCCATTTCATTCCGTGGGTGTCGTAAAAGGCGACTAAGGAAATTGCAAAATAGCGAATAGTATCTTTGCGAAGAGATGGAAAACTTGAAACCAAACCCTATACCAACTCGTCTGGCCAGCGCGGTATAGTAGGCCAAATACCACCCAATGAGCGCACCAACGAATAGGCCTCCATTTCCCGGTAGTCCCGCTGTCCGCAACTATGGTAGCGGTCGCGGTAACAGCGGAGCAGGGGTGCTAAGAATCTCCGGGCTACGGCAAACGGCTACCACAAGAAACTGACCCTGGCTACGTACAATGGACGCTCTCTACGGCTGGACCAACACATCACCGAACTCGAAGTAGAACTTGGTCATATAAACTGGCATATATTGGGGTTGTCTGAAGTCCGAAGACGGGGGGAGGACACGATAACCCTTGAGTCAGGCAACCTGTTCTACTTTCGAGAAGGCGATCAGCCCTCTCAGGGCGGTGTCGGTTTCCTCGTTAAAAAAATTCTCGCTAACAACGTTGTAGAAATCAGCAGTGTGTCGACACGGGTAGCGTACCTGATATTAAGGATCACCGACAGGTACTCCCTGAAGGTGGTACAGGTATATGCGCCGACCTCGACATACTGCGATGACATAGTCGAAGCCATGTATGAGGACATTACTAAGGCTCTACATCACACCACCAAGACACACTACAGCGTTGTTATGGGGGATTTTAATGCCAAAGTGGGAGTACAAGAACGCGGCGAAACGAGAGTCGGATCCTATGGCGTGGGGTGCCGAAATCACAGGGGGCAAATGCTGGTCAACTTTCTGGAGTCACAGGGGCTCTTCTTAATGAACTCCTTCTTTAAGAAGAAGCCTCATAGAAATTGGACATGGCGAAGCCCCGATACTGTGACAAGGAACGAGATAGACTTCATCATGTCTGGTCGGAAGTATATATTTAGAGACGTCTTAGAGATCAACAGGTTTAATACCGGTAGCGATCACCGACTTGTCCGAGGCACTCTAAATATAGACTTCAGAGCTGACAGGCTTCGCATGATGAAGTCTACTCTTAGACCTACTGCACCTCAGCTAGCAGTAGGATCCGAAAAGTTTCAACTTGAACTTCAAAACAGTTTCGGACTGCTGGAAACCCATGGCACTGTTGACGAGAAAACCGACGCTGTGATCAAAACGCTACAGGATGTGTCTCGAAGGGTGTTTCCCGGAAAAAGCGTTAACAAGCAAAGTAAACTCTTGCTCGAGACTTTCGAACTTATGAGGCAAAGAAGGGGAATATCATAATCGCAGACGTCTTCGACAGATGGAAGAAACCTAAACCGGAAGATCCGGAAGCTGGTGCGACGTGACCTCCGATGTTCCAATACCCGCGCCATTACGGCTGCGATTGAACAGAATCGAGGCACCAAAGTCTTTGCTCGCCAGCTTGGTAGAATTCATCTGTCGAAACTCAATACTGCGAATGGCAAAACCGTAACCTCCAAGTCCGAGATTCTCACTGAAATTGAGAGTTTCTACAAGGACTTGTACGCATCACGGATGCCTAAACCCACGAGACCCAGCGATGATGACCACAGAGCCCAACTCCAGGAAAGTAAAACCAGCCCCATTGAGTTGCGTAGAAGGGTTGAGGCAGGGGGATGTAATATCCCCTAAGCTAATTTAAAGGATATAATAACCTGGCTAATAGCGAACAATCTAAGAATAAATCTAGATAAAACCAACTTCATTTCTTTTGAGCAAAAGCAAACAACAAAAAGCTAGATATTAGATATAACAACAAACCCATCCAGGAAACTCATAGCACAAAATTTTTAGGCGTCTGGATTGATAAAAATATGAATTGGAAAGTACACATAGAAAATATATGCAAAAAACTCTGTCAATGTTCTTACGCTCTCTATAATCTTAGAAAAGTAACAACCCAAAGTACACTGATAACGGCATATCACGGACAAGTTTCGTCAACCCTACGTTACGGAATTATCTTTTGGGGGAACTGCCCGGATAGAGAGGCAGCATTCAAAGCGCAGAAGAAATGCATCAGGGCAATATGTGGTATACCAAGCACTGAAAGCTGCAAACCATATTTTCAAAAACTTCAGCTACTTACCCTCCCATGTATTTACCTTTACGAGATCTGTAACTATGTAAAAGAAAACCTACATCTATACACCCACTTAAAAAGTGAACGCCATAAAAATAAAGTCTGCATGAAATCTCACAAAAAGGACATTTTCAATAAAAACATTACAGGCATGGCACCCAAAATTTATAACCACCTACCAAAACACATATTAGACATTGAGAATATTAACAAATTTAAAAAACTCTTAAAGGCATACCTACTTATGAAATGCTATTATACGGTTACTGATTACTTAAATGATAAATCTTAAATCATTACCTTTCTGATATATCCGATTAACTATACTAGAAATACTATTCTGTCTGTATTTTTTTCTATTTTTTTGAATTAGATGAAATTATTGACATTATTATTTAAATTGGGTTATAATTTTATATAATTTTATTACTATTTAATTTATGAATAAATTATATTACTATTTACAAATTATATTAGTTTATTGAAATTGTAATTATCAAATTTGACATAATTACTCAGATCGGCATGTCTTTTGACTCAATTTTATTTTTGAAATTGCAACATTGTGATAATCTATGCTTTCTCAGGTGACAATATTTGTTCTGACATTAATATTTTGACATATCTTTATTTTATTATGATGCTGAAGAGTTAATTGACATTTCCTTATTTTATTATTATCTTTAATTTTATCATAATATGTTTTAACAAGGGTTGACATTAACAGGTAGGTATCATTGAATTGTCAAATTAGCCTAATCAGTATTATTTCTGAATATTAAACTATGATACTTAACCTAATACCTAATTGATGTTACCTAATTGTATTGTAAGAAAGAGTACAAGGCATGTTTTTAGAGTTGTTATAAGACAAAATATTTGTACGCCACATGGCAAAACATAGCGAAACCTTATATAAATGTACCATCTCTTACTACCCATGTTTACAAATAAAAGTATTCTATTCTATTCTATTCTAAAAAAAAAGCTTTTCACCAACGCACTCGAAGACGTCTTTAAGACGCTGGACTGGACTGGACGGGGCATAAACATTAATGGCGAGTACATATCCCACCTTCGGTTTGCCGACGATATCGTCATCGTGGCAGAGCCTGGAAGAGCTGAGCGAGATGCTGCACAGCCTAAATGGAGCCTCTCGACGGGTCGGTCTCGGCATGAACTTGGATAAAACCAAGATTATGTTCAACGAACACATTGTGCCGGGACCGGTTTATGTCGACGGATCGATGCTCGAAGTTGTTCAAGAGAATGTCTACCTTGGGCAAGTAGTCCAGCTTGGTAGAAACAATTTCAAGAAAGAAATCGACCGCAGGATCCAGTTAGGTTGGGCAGCGTTTGGCAAGCTACGTCGAGTTTTCTCTTCGCCCCTACCGCAATGCCTGAAGACCAAAGTCTTCAACCAATGCGTCCTACCTGTTATGACGTACGGTGCCGAGACGTGGACACTCACAGTGGGACTAGTCCACAAACTAAAAGTCACGCAGCGAGCTATGGAACGGGCTATACTTGGCGTCTCTTTGAAGGATAAAATCCGAAACGAAGTTATCCGACAAAGAACCAAAGTTACCGACATAGCTCACAGAATCAGTAGACTCAAGTGGCAGTGGGCTGGTCATATCTGTAGAAGGACTGATGGCCGATGGAGCAAGCGTATCCTAGAGTGGAGACCACGTCTCGGCAAGCGTAAGGTAGGGCGGCCCCCGGCTAGGTGGACCGACGACCTGAAAAAGGTGGCTGGGATAGACTGGATGCGGAAGGCTGAGGACCGTGTACTGTGGCGCGTGTTGGGAGAGGCCTTTGTCCAGCAGTGGACTGCGATAGGCTGATTGATAGTTATATTAAGGTGTCATAATTAATTTTTTTCCGGTAACCTACGCCAATGAAAATTTGCAGCAACGTGACCTTTCGCACTTGTGGCACTTTACCTTTAGTTTGATCGCACCTCAAGGGTTAACAGTTGTTTCGGGCAATTAGTTTCCTTGAAAATTCTGACACTTGTCTAAGCCATAGCAATGAATACAGATTTACATAGAAGTGCAGTTCTTAAGAATTTCGTGTGCCGATCCAAGTGGGGACTGTCTCCAGTTTAGTTCGTCGTTGGCGCCGTTGGCGGCGCTGGCGTCGTTCTCCGTCTCTCTTGCTCTCGTAGTTAAGATACACAGGAGGAACGTTCGTCTCTCTTGCTCTCGTAGATACAGCTGTCACTGCGCGACTACCACGCCGACAAGCGGCAATTTGGGTCACAGAAAGTTTGTCTTCAGAGTGCCCATACGAAATGCACCTCTATGTAAATATCTGAGCTCTTTGGCCATAGTCCGCTATCCCTTTGAATTACGGCGTTCAGGCAGCAATGGTTCTGTGAAAAAGCTAATATTCACACAACCTCATCTCGATCTGATAAGACTGTGAAACGGACCCAGAGGTCCAAAGCAACAGTCTATGACGCAGCCGAGATAACGCTAGTACGACAACGATGAAAAAAGTTGAATATTTGCGAAGTACAATAGATACGATAGAAAGTACTAGTCGGTACTAGTAGAAAATTTCTGTACTGCGTAACAGTACACTTTTATTAAAACATCAAACATCAGAGTTCATCAAAATTTTCTTACAAGAATCTAATAAAATTAAAATTATTCTGAAGTAAAATTTTATGACCGATTAGCCTAAAAGTTGGTTCAGTTACCTACATTAGTTGATGAAACGATAAATTTCTCAGAAATAGGGATTAAAACAGTGACTATATTAATATTTAAGTAAATGTCATTTCTGTATAAGATTATTTAATTATTATTGCGACGACGTCTCGTAAGATTAAATACAAACTTCATATTACACCAAATACAATGTCTTTAATTTTAAAATAAATTAGGTACCTGTCTATGTTAACCGTGGTAAGAAAATAGTTAAAAGGCTTTTTAGGTGGGCACGTTAAGCAACGCATACACCGGGCGCCACTTGGATGGATGATCGTGCGTGGTATTTGCGGAGGGCACGGCTTCGGTGCCGGTCTTGTCTCGGGACAAGAAGCGTTAGGCCACATGGGAGGCTTTGGGCGGTGAATCCCACCAGAGCCAGAGCTACACAAACACGATGAAACAAAGTACCGTTTGTTTCTTTGTGTTAGTCTTTTGCTCGCTTGTTCTCTCTTATAAAAATGAAGTGTAAGAAACAAAATAAATGAGACTAGTTAAACCTACGTAGTTTTAGCAGACAGACTCCTTTGAAAATAATCTCAATCAACTTTTTCCACAGACGTAAAGAGTATCTCATTATGTTTTCTGATGAGATTTCTCTTTAGCGATACAGTCATTACATACAAGTCTTAAATATTATAGGTTTGGTACAAAATGTTACTTATCACTTTTTTGGAGACTTGTAATATAGATACGTCATTATAATAATATTGACTATTCCAATCGATTATTCTACAAACAGTGATAGCTTCTTGGAGAAACAAACGGACTGCTTCGCAGAGGATCTTGGATTCAATGGATGATAGGAGTGTAGATACCAATGACATCTCGTACGTGTGGATTCAATTGTTAATTATTCTTTGCTAAGCAGTGAAGGGAAACAACATGGGGCAACTTGCACAACATTCTCGAAAACCATGAGATGTCTGGCAACCCGTGTTTGGCCAGCGTGGTGGACAGTACAACATCATCGTCATCAGAACAGCTGATAGACATCCACAGTTGGAGCTTGGGGGCTCTTCACATAGGCCGAGTTTGAACCACCCGCTTCTAACCGCACAATACAACGTGTATAACTAAAGAGGCCCTCGTATGTATTCTGGCGTGGGTATCGTTATGTCGACAAAAGATTACCTATGTGCTATTCCGATGTATAAACTATATTGATGCAAAATTCCTTCAAATTTCGTCCAGGCGTTTTGCGTGAAAAAGAAACAAATATTCATCTATCCTCACAAACATTCGCGTCCATAACAGTAGCCTGAATGATAAACAACTGTTTACGCTCACATCAATCATTTCCCAAAAGAGTTTATTACTCGTAATCGTGTTTATTCATCGTAATCACACTACGCATTAACGACCAGAGTAAACAAAATTTCATTCGATCGTCTGTTAATTGGAATTCGGGACGAGTAACTCAGGCATAGTCCTTCGGCGAATTTTGTCTCTCTATTTAGGCTGGGTGCTAAATTATTTAGGTCACATCGTAAGAAAAAGCGTGCAACATATGAATCTAAGTAAGCTTTCCCACTTCTGGGCACAGGCTTCTTCTCACTATGAGAAGGGTAAGGCCATAGTCCACCACGCTGGCCTAGTGCGGGTTGGCAGACTTCACATGTCTTTCCAGAACATTATGGAAAGCTCTCAGACATGCAGGTTTCCTCACGATGTTTTTCTTCACCGCATAGCAAGCGATATTTAACAATTAACATTGAATATCACTATTTAGCAATTTAATTTAATAAAATCTAAGATATTCAGACACGGTTAACGGATGTTGAACTAAGCAGAGATTTTGTTATGGGACTAATCTTACCCTAATTCCCACTGCTGTATCGCCTGTGTAGCCGTATCTTGCAGCATTTACCATAGGAGACTTAGAGTTTTGATAGGCCTGATGGCCCATAATAATAAGCCTAGGGATGAGTTGAGTAAGACAATTCTTACAAACAGAACTCTGACCCCTAAGAGACAGTTGATCATCATCAGCCTTTAACAGTCCACTGCTGGAGTAGGCCTCTCCTTTGAAAGGAGGAATTGGCCTTCTATACCACACTGGCCAAACGGGTTAGTATAGGGTTTGTATCAAGTTTTCCTTCTCTTACAGTGCTGTACTCTGCATAATATACTCCCTCTGTCGGCTCTTACGACACCCATGGGATGTTATGGGGTGGTGACATTCCGTATTCTTAATCCATCACCACGCGGAAATAATTTGCGATTATAGGAAAAAGCAATCAGAAAAAAGAAACAGTTCGTCTGAGTACCAATTAGTCACCAACCTACACACACGCCCGTTTTATAGATCTGGAACTGACCACATACACATAACACACTGATACAAAAATCTGGAAGTAAAAATATTTCTATGAGTGATTTCGTATCGTTACTGAACTACATATATGAGCCGTAGCAACCCACACAGAACAATAAATTCAAAAACCCCGTCTATACAAATAAACCTCTAAATACAAGTCATTAGAATTCACAACACGTTGAATATAGTCGAATGACGAATATAACACAACTACAATACATCTCATCACATATGATTGATCAGTGGCTATCAGTCATGGTGGGTATAGTACGTGATGTATGCACGGACGAGCCAACGATATATATGCTAGCTGGTTATGAATGTGTAATTTCCGTTAACTTTGCCAAAGTTATGACAACTTGCATTGTTTGCATAAAGCCAGGTGGGATTGTGGGCGGGTAGCGGGGATGTTTAAGCAGCGGTAAGATGTTAGAAGCGACTGGTTGGGCGAACCTAATAATACTTAAAGAATAATTGAAAACTGGCTATATGAGAACTATAACTGGTTACTACACGTATATATCTGTTGTGAAAGAAATCGATAAATAATCATCATCATCCCAGCATTATCACGACTGCGTACACGACTTTTACCTGAAACTAACGATTATGTATATAATTGTGTCAAAATAAATTGAATTTGGCCCAGCTGCTTTCTCATAAAAAACCAGTCAAGAGCGAGTCGGACTCGCGCACCGAGGGTTCCGTACAAATCTGTAGGTATATAAGTAAAAGTTCACCAGTCATTGTTATGGTATTTTTATTGCCAAATAAAATCCATAACATTACAGTATGGAAAGCTGGAGGAGCATAAATTAAAGAAAAAGGGGTCTTTGTCGCTTGTAATCAGTCATCCTTTATTTTATATTAACATATATCGCTTATTTTAAAATACAACTTAAATACCTATACCAGCCTTGCAAAAGTCTGCTGATGAATGATAGTAAGATTTTTTATCAAAGTTATTGATTTACAAAGTTTTAAGTGACTATTAAAAATCTGTTACAAAAATAAAAAATTGCCGTGTGGTTGACGGCATAGAATACAAGTGTCACCACCCCCTATCTTCCCATGGGTGTCGTAAGAGGCGACTAAGGGATAACACGATGCAAATACCATATTTGCGTAGAGACGGAAAACTCGACATCAAACCCTATACGACTGCCTCGTTGGTCTCGCGGCATAGATTTGCGCGTGGGATTGTGGGTCCCGGGTTCGATTCCTGGGTCGGGCAGTGTTATTGGGTTTTTCTGTCACGAAATTCTCAGTAGCAGCACGGAGTCTGGAAATGTGCCCGGTACGGCAATAGGCTCGCCCCTTATTACGTGGGACTAAAGTATATCTGGCGAAAAGTGGGTGTAGAAATACACCTCTGCCTACCCTTTCGGGGATAAAAGGCGTGACGATATGTATGTATGTATGTTACAAAAATACTTATAAAGTACAGAATAATTAGCAAAAAGGTTTGAAGACTATGCAATTTTTTGAAATCTAAATCTCAATCAGCCTATCGCAGTCCACTGCTGGACATAGGCCTCTCCCAACACGCACCACAGCACACGGTCCTCAGCCTTCCGCATCCTTTATCTGGGCAATAAGACGTTGCTTCGTACCAAATTTCAAGATTTTGAATTCACGGGAAGTTCCCTTACGAGTAGTCGCGAGTTTGCAAGTATGATTATATTGCTCTTTCTTTTGATTGCGTAGATATAGAAGTATAATAATTTTGTTACAGCCTAACGGTGTTATATACTGAGTATTTGATATGAATTTCAATTTAATACCTCTACGCGTTTAAGAGAAAGGGGTAGTAACTTTACATTTATTAAAAATATTTTTTCATATGCTGTAACTAAAAATTTACGGTTTTCACAATTTTTCCTTCATGTGTGATATAAGACGTTACTTCGTACCAAATTTCAAGATTTTGAGTTCACGGAAAGTACCCTGTAGATTTTGATTCACTTGCGAGTAGGTGCGAGTTTGAAAATATGCTTATATTGCTCTTTCTTTTGATTACGTTGACATAGAAGCTTGATTTTGTTGCAGCCTAATGGTGTTATATACCTGAAAATTTGACATGAATTTCAATTTAATACCTCCACGCGTTCAAGAGAAACGGGCAGTAACTTTAAATTTATTAAAAATATTTTTTTCATATGCTGTAACTAAAAAATTATGGTTTTCGCAATTTTTCCTTCATATGTGATATAAGACGTTACTTCGTACCAAATTTCAAGATTCTGAGTTCACGGGAAGTACCCTGTAGGTTTTGATTCACTTGCGAGTAGGCGCGAGTTTGAAAATATGCTTATATTGCTTTTGCTTTTGATTGCGTTGACATAGAAGCTTGATTTTGTTGCAGTCTAACGGTGTTATATACCTCAGTATTTGATATGAATTTCAATTTAATACCTCCACGCGTTCCAGAGAAAGGGGCAGTAACTTTAAATTTATTAAAAATATTTTTTATATGCTGTAACTAAAAATGTATGGTTTTCGCAATTTTTCCTTCATATGTGATATAAGACGTTACTTCGTACCAAATTTCAAGATTCTGAGTTCACGGAAAGTACCCTGTAGGTTTTGATTCACTTGCGAGTAGGCGCGAGTTTGAAAATATGCTTATATTGCTCTTTCTTTTGATTACGTTGACATAGAAGCTTGATTTTGTTGCAGCCTAATGGTGTTATATACCTGAAAATTTGACATGAATTTCAATTTAATACCTCCACGCGTTCAAGAGAAACGGGCAGTAACTTTAAATTTATTAAAAATATTTTTTTTATATGCTGTAACTAAAAAATTATGGTTTTCGCAATTTTTCCTTCATATGTGATATAAGACGTTACTTCGTACCAAAATTCAAGATTCTGAGTTCACGGGAAGTACCCTGTAGGTTTTGATTCACTTGCGAGTAGGCGCGAGTTTGAAAATATGCTTATATTGCTTTTGCTTTTGATTGCGTTGACATAGAAGCTTGATTTTGTTGCAGCCTTACGGTGTTATATACCTGAGTATTTGGTATGAATTTCAATTTAATACCACCACGCGTTCAAGAGAAAGGGATAGTAACTTTAAATTTATTAAAAATATTTTTTTATATGCTGTGACAAAAAATTTACGGTTTTCGCAATTTTTCCTTTATATGTGCTATAAGGCGTTGCTTTGTACCAAATTTCAAGATACTGAGTTCACGGGAAGTAACCTGTAGGTTTTGATTGCAATGCGAGTTTGAAAATATGCTGCAATTTGCAGCATATACGGCTGTATCTTTTGATTACGTTGGATTAGAAGTTTGATTTTTGTACAGCTCTATGGAACCATAGATTCGAGTATTTAGAATAAATTTCAGTTTGATACCTCCACGCATTCCTGAGATAAAGGGTCTTGACAGACGGACGGACAACAAAGTGATCCTATAAGGGTTCCGTTTTTTCCTTTCGAGGTACGGAACCCTAAAAATGAATATCTTTAAATGCCAGCGCCCGCAATACATTATTTTGCGGCAATATTTTATTTTATGTAATGAGCCATCGATGCATTGAAAAAAAATTATAACATCAAATACATGTTTATAAATAAAAAGAAAATTTCACCGCCACCGCGCGCCATTCACTGTGAAGCTATATGAATGCAAATGGTTAAAAAACAGACTGCGCTGTTATCAAATAAAAGATTTGTGTAGTCTTTGTGCCTGGCCCGTTTGGTGTTCAATTCGCGGTCAATAATAAATTGTTTATGGCTGCGTGTATATTTTTTATATAATATTTATGTCTTTGTATGTTATAATAATTTTTAAATATAGATAAATTCTGTTTATCAGTTACAGATTACAGACTTTGCCCAATTATGGATAAGATGGCCATGTTTGAATTGTATGGCCGAATAAAACTGATTTTATTGTATGAATGGTATTACGAGTGAATTGATTATAATACGCGCCAGTCTAGGTTTTTAGATGAGAAAATGAATTGCCTTACGGCCCAGTATATGATCTATCGATGGATTTGAAGATTGGAGATACATACTTCAGTTTTGGATGAACTTTATTAAGGCCAGTAACTATAAAGCTACGCTTCCGCTTATCGCTACCAGTGAGACCTGTACCTCATACATATACAAACGAGTACTTTGCCGTGGTTCCACAAACTGTCAGCTATTCATACTCGTGACAAAGACACATTGAACGAAATGGAAAATTTACGTACATTGTAAATCAGATATCAAATTGTACAAAGTAAGTCGTTCTTGTAAATGATAAGGGTTATAATTAGAAATGGTTTCATATTCAATTTTGTTTAAATGTTTTGTTTAAACTTTGCCAGGCCCAAATCATTTGGATGCATTGTATAACATTTATCTACTCTCGTTCCCAATCTTAATATATAAAATCCTTGCGTTACTGACTGACTGACAGACATGCTACAGCCGAAACTATTGGGCGCAGGAAGTTGAATTTTGGCATGTATGATCCTTGGGGACCGTAGGGGTGCACTAAGAAGGGATTTCCCGAAATTCCCACGGCATCGGCAAAAACGGGTAAATAAAAATGAATGCAGGCGTAGCTGCTGACGTCCTCTAGTTAATTATAATATCCATCATTATCTCGACTTACGTTAGACTAGTAAGTGGACCCCGGGCCGAAGACGCTAGAATAACGCTCGGAGAATAATGGTGATATATTTTTTGTTAATCATGATCATCATGTCAGCTGCTTCTGGACATAGCCCTCACCCAAGGTTCTCCACACAGACGGATCTTGAGCCGCCCGCATCCAACCGCTTCCTACAATCTTATCCAGATCGTCGGTTCACCTTGCAAGAGGCCTACCCCCGCTGCGTCGTCCGGTACGTGGTTGCTACTGCAGAACCCTCCTGTCTTAGCGGCCATAGGTTCTTTGACGTGTATGCACCTTGCCTATCGCCACTTCAGTCATTCATTCATTTTGATAATCGATCTATTGCACCGTGGTGTTAACAAGCCGGTTACAACCTAACCATTAGTATAATTTCAAGTAATACATAAATAAGCAAGTAATAATAAATATTAAAAAACTTCTTCCTTAAGAAGTAGCAGTAGTACAGCCGTCATAAGTACCATATAAACTAATTACCTATTATCTTGTTACTCATCATCAGTGCCTTAGCGATATCCCAGCTGCATCCAAGACTTACAGCCTTGGAGCCCGAGGTTCGCTAATTGGTCTAACCAAATATGTCAGAATATCAACTTTTCCACAGAGCGACTGACGTCTGACCTCCGTAACCCAAAGAGATATTCTATAGTTTAGACCAGTATCCGTTTATTTGAGGGTACTTACTCCCCGTAACGACTGTCACAGATCTCTATGACAGCCAGGACCGACGGTTTAAAGTGCTCGCCGAGGCACGGGGCAAGCGATAATTAACAATTTAATACGCACTTAACTTCGAAAAGTCATCGGTGCGCGCCGTGGATACGAACCCGATACCCTCTGCATTGCAGTCCGTTGGTATCTTGACTAGGCTATCGCTGCCTTAAATCTATTATCTTGTTACTGAACTTGATAATAATATCCTTTCCTAGACCTCGCCTGCGACTCTACCCACGTGAATTAAACTCTCTTTTAGTGAAACCCGTATAAGAATCTAGTTTTTAAGCTTATCGTTCATACAGAAAGCCAGAAATAATATGTGTAGATAGCAATGCACAAGCTCTTAAAGAATAGAGGATTTTTATAATTTTCGTTTCGCATCAGGATCGAATACACAACACATAGACGCGAGTCACTTACTTAGTCCATTGTACCAGTGCAATAATCTGTATATATAAAATCCTTGCGTTACTGACTGACTGACAGACAAGCTACAGCCGAAACTACTCGGTGCAAGAAGCTGAAATTTGGCATGTATGTTCTTTGGAGACTGTAGGGGTGCACTAAGACGGGCTTTCCCGAAATTCCCACGGGATCGGGTAAAACGGGAAATTCGAAAATATGTGCGTGCGAAACCGCTGGCGTCGACTAGTCTTAAATAAACGAAACCACACCTTAAACGTGCCACAGTAAGGTGGTAATTCTTTGCAATGTCAGTCATTTGAGTAGAGTTGATGTCGTACAAGCATTTAACTACGTGAACATGTGTTAGTTTGCGACATCAAATTGTTTAGCGCGCAATGATAAGGGAAAGGAGAAGATGTGACATTGCTTAGGAACAGTGGTTCGTATCTGTTAGTTATGAGCTCTGTTACTTTATAAAGCTCTTCAGTGGAGACACCTGACACTGAAACTTGACTACCGATAAGGCAATCGCTGCAGTTGACTCATCTGATTCAATTTAAGGATGTTTCTAATTATTTGTACCATCAATGCGAAAGAAGATGTAGCGGAGACATGTACTGAAAACCTTATACAAAGGCTAGCTAGTCTAGTAAAATCAAATAGAAACGCTGTTTAAGCCTGTTTTTTGTCTAAGTCAACTGGCCAATAATAAAGGTAATCTTTATTATAATTTTATATCAGAAATACTCTCTCAGTTCCAATTGTTGTCTGCAATAAATTGATTGTTCAATGGCAATAAAAATGTTTAAATTAATTTTCCATATTTCTTATAGATCACATCTGCTATCAGTTTATTTGAGATTTTAGATACATATTTGACTTGCTCCATATAAAATACGAGTCAAATGAATCTCGAATCTCTCTCCATGGATGGATCGATCATTGAACCCAGCCGTAAGTCAACTTTGACTAAGACACTTAAACAATAAAAATAATATAATTTGGTGCGAGAAAGTGTCTTTCCCATTTAAAACTATAATAAAGAATTACATAATCTGTTTAACAATACTAAGATGATAACAGTGTAATATTGACAACAATAACTACTTAAACACTTCATTATATCAAGAGAGATAACCCGACACGCAACCGGAGCTCACTGCATATGCCTATTCATCTCTAATTTTGACGAACGACACGCCATCGATCGCACAATTCATTCCCAGACGTGATGTATAAACAGATTCGCCTATGTTTGCGCAAGCTTAATTACTTAATATCAGGTTGGTTGGACTCACTGTGGATTACTGACAGATGTTCTATTAACTACTTAGAACATTAAAGTAAGAAAAGCCTTAGAATAAACATTACTCAGTTCTAGCCAAGTAACAGAACGAGGACACGCAATGCCAACCTTCGTGTTCTAGGAAGGACAGAAAAGGAGGATGTGCAGTTTAAGGCACGGTTGTGCTTGAAATAGCACACTTGGCTATCATAATACACCGCGGTAGTTTTGAGTGCGTAGGCTAAACTTATTTCGGACGTCATACATACTTAGATCAACAAGCTCCAACTCTAAGTGGTGAACATGACTTTAAGTGGTGGAGAGAGACCCACCATTATGGATTTCCAACACAATACTGATAAAAATGGACGAAAAATTAAGGACGTTTGCACCCAGCACGACCCGAACAATTACATCGCATTAGTCAATATTGTTAGAAATAGCCTAGTGACAGCGATGAAAGGCTAATCCCATCGGCGTTTTGCGCACCGAATCGCTATCTCCGAATTCCACAATAAACTGACCTTATAGTAGATCAGTCAGTACAAGGCTTTCTCGACTCTTTGAGGTATGCTTCGTATCTATATTCTACAAGTTCGCTGCGGAAGGTAATAAAGTAAAATATTATAGCAATTCTAAATTTGCTTAATTTGATGTCGATCTCACAGCGATCTCACAGAAGTTTAACTTTTCTGAAATCTCTAAAAACGTAGAGTGATAGTATAAGGTACTCATTTGACGTGAAAGTGATTGAATTTGTTAAAGGGCCAAAAATGTCACCGGCTTAAAATCCGGATAAGTTCTTTTCGTAATTCCGTTCTTGTCTTAAAACATTACACTATCTGGAAAAATATGAGTGCCCTTATGGCGTAGTGTTTAATTGTCAGCCTTAACCCTGTGCCGTGTGTCGTGGGTTCGACGCTCACATGGTACGACACTATGAGATTGACAAATTGTAGTTTTGTGTTTTTAATGTAACAAGGTTTCCACACTAGAAAAGGTCTGCCCCATCACTTTCATTGCATAGAAAAAGTATCTATCACCCAAGTACTGAAACGTGTAGGCCCAAATAAATTACAGTATGGAATCTATTCGCCAACATTACGAATAGCCACCCCGACGTAAATCGTTTTGTCGAACCTCACCGCACATGGCTCGCAATTTCGTTATGTACACCGACTGTTGGTTTAAGGTGGTTGCTTATAAGCACGCATCGTGGACGTATCACACGGAAATTTTATGGAATGCTCGGCCCATAAATGATGTGCGATATGATCTATGGAAGGCGATATCATTCTTTAGTAAGAGTTTAAGGATTATAATACAAATTGTTGTGATATATTTTTATACAAGACCTTTTGTTTTGTGAGGTTTTCTTATGACCTTTTTCTAGCTATAGCAACTTTACGTATATAAATATTATGTAGCTATACGTAAAAAAACTGTCCTTAGGGTTGTATATGACATTGTTACAGTCTGGTGGGTAAGGTTTTCTTCCTTTGACAGAGTGCACGTATTGCTAAGTGGTTTAATGGTCAAGCCCGTCATCCCAATGCGCCGCGTATCGTGTGATCAATTTATATGCGAAACACTATAAGTGACACAAAAACTTGTTTTATTTAAGACGTTCTTTGTGCCCGTTGTATAAGCGTTTCCAAAGTCGCCGCATCAGGATTTTTCATACTGTGAAAATGATGCCTATGAAATATTATTTTATTGCGCGATTATAGACTTTTTATAACAGTTATTCGGCAAGCTAATTGGATGGAAATATTGGCCTGACTATCAGCTTCTTGAAAATGTATATTTCCTTTTTCAATTATTCTTTACGTTCGAACGTTATTTGCGAAATTCAAGTCTCTATTACACTACAATTAGCACACACCTTAACACACGAGGTGTACCGGTGTTAGCTGCACATTAGTTTGAAACTATAGTTACAACTTTGTAAAGTTTCGAAATTAATAACTGGCACTGCCGTGCGAGGATTTAAATTTTAAGCGCTGTAGTCTGTCAACTATGCACAACTTTTGATGGATGTTTGTTATTTCGAAACGATTTAATGGTGCTGGCGTGTGGGAATTTGTAACTGGGGAATTTTCATGCTATACTAATTGGTGTTGGTAGTCTACTCTTTGATATGAATGAGCAGAATTTCAAATAATACTAATGGTTTGTGTATGTTGTACGTTTTGTACTAGCGGGTAGTTGTTCCGGCGAAGTAATTTATGTAACTCGGTGACAATTTGAAGGAACACCTAGTGATGTACTTCAGTTACTGTTGAGACTGGGAAGATGCGGAACTTATTTAATTTTTATTTTATATTTATAGTGTACTTTAAGGCTGAAGACAATGTTTTTTAGTTAGAGTGTGTCTATCTCTCGTAACCACAAGTTTTCTTTTTGTAAAACTATTTGACTTCATTACTTGTAAATAGTTAAAATATAGGTAATATTTGCTGAGACTTTTTGACATGGCATGCATTGTAAGGTCAGTCTTTTGTTAAGGCCGTTACTAAAAATAGGTTGCCATGTAACCTAAGTCAATTTATATCTTAAAATTAATTCATCACAAATGAAACTAACAATAGCAAATTTTGGTAAGAAACAATAAATTCAAGCAATTCATCCCACTGCGTTTCTACTTTAAAATATAATTTGTCCAGCAACTTCATATTTCTATTAAAGTCATACATTGCCCGTCCCTACTGTCCAGTGAATGCCGATCGTAAAACCGGAGATTTCAACCGCAACGACTTTAGAGGCCGATTTGATCTCTTCCTTTTATTTTACTTTCTAGGAACATTTATTTGATACAAAACTGCGGTATAAAATATGTGAGCTGCTTCTATTGCTATTATTTGAAATAGTAATCGTAGTATCTCTTGTATTTATTGTTATAAAATTGTAAAATGTGTGTTTAAACTTTTGAAATATATATATGTTGCCGATTTGATCTGATTCTGGTACAATAGCTTGTTTTCTTCATTATTTTCTGATTAGATGATATTCTACCTTAAATATAACTTGTAGTAGACAAGTTTCTTAGTAAGAAGATCTTTGAAAGTTTGGTTTCCTGAAGACTTTAATATTATAGTAATTAACGCCCATATTGTAAACTGCGGTGTAAGGAAAATGAGCGATTTTGGTGCTGATTTGGCCCATGAAGGCTGTAGCAGGTCACTAATGTAAAGAAATATGTTGTGGTGTTCGTCCAGCTTGAGAGAGATGCCACTGTCCAGGCTGGCCCTAGTGCCTAGTGAACTGCTGTCGGACAGAAATATTCGAGGACTCGTACATACATTAATCGCGCGTGAGAACTCAGCTTGCGCGATTCAGGATTTTAGTTCCGTCATGTCCGTTAGATGTCTCCATGTAGATAGTGTTCGGCATCATTCAATGAATCAAGGCCTTGCCACACGGCACAATTTTACGTCCAACTTGACTAAATCACTTGATGAAATCGTGACGTGTAGACGCCAGTCGTCCAACTCAAGTTCATCGGGTGGGCAGTAACACCAGATTTTAACCAATCGGGTGGACGGAATGAAAATCAGTGATTTGATTGTGTCATGTAGACGAGCAAAGCCAATTCGATTGAAAATTTGATCGGTGGTAAAATTGTACCGTGTGGCAAGGCCTTTAGAGCAGGCCAAACGTATCCACATAATGCCCAAATTGGCTGCAAACACGAACAAAGTTACAAGTAAAATAATTTTGATTATATTGTGACAACTAAAGTTATAGTAAATGACGTGCCTCTTGAAGTGACGAGCTACATGCCGAAGCACTTAGCTTACATTACAGTATTCTTAAATAAACACGTTTATTGATAAGTTAAATTGTTAATTATCACTAGCTAAACGGTGAGGGAAATGTCGTGGGGAACTCTACATGTTTGAGTGTTTTCTAAAGACAAGTGAAGTCAGCCAACACGCAGTTGGCCGGCGTGGTAATCATCGCGGTGTATTATGGTCTAACTCTAACCCATAATGCGAATTGGCCCGCATCCCGCAACTGCTAGACAGTTAACATATTAGGGCACAGTTACTATATAGTCTGTGTACAGGGCTAATATTAAATTGCTATACTAGCTGAGCCCATGGTTACACTTGCGTTATTTATGACAACTGGTCCATACCCGTTGCTCATAGCGTGATGGTATATTGCCAAAAGCCTTACTTGATAAATGAGCTATCCAACAAATTTATAATTATTCAAATTAGTTGAATAATTCCTGAAATTGGAGAGCAACTAAATAGACCAAATCCTTATAATATTACAAACTGGGTGATTTGAAACCAAAATCGTATCAACATCAACTTGACAAGTGGTTATTAAAACTAAATGCCACGAAGTACAGGTGATATGAAAAAATCCATAGTATTCCGCAAAATTATTTTTTCCTTGAAACATCATCATTTTTTATTTTCTCTTTGTCGTGAATGATCGATCGTGAATGAATTGATATACATATATTTCCATTTATTCGATGAAATAAAAGGACTTGAGGGTACCAATTTCTGAAAGGTGCTCAGTTGTAGATAGACCATACCATTGCGTAACATCATGTTATATCGTGGCCCACATACAGCCAATAGCATTCCACTGCTGGACGTATACTTTGCCCAATTTAAATCACTGTAACCTTGAGAGTCAAGAGAAGGATTTGTCCTACGTTGAATGTGTTGGTATACGGTTTGATGTCGAGTACGGAATGAGATAGGGTAGTGACACTGTGTTCTTATTCGTCACTTTACGGATACCTAATTTAAGAAGAACCACCAACCTACCCAAGGGCGTCGCCAGCCGATGGTTTAGGGCAAGTTGGTATGGAAAATGAGAAAAGTGCAATTTGTGGGGTTTTTTGCATCTCTAGGAGGGGGCAGCTGCTCCCCCCTGCCCCTCCTTGGCGACGCCTATGAACCTACCTACCAATAAGTGGTAGCCACTATGGTACAAATATAATCAGTCAAATACTTTTTTCTCTCGATTCCCGTAATTTCTCTCTCACTTAACCATTCCCTGGAGGCAACACAAACTTAATTCCATGAATCTCCGTCAAATAAATGATACAGATCTTTTCCCAAAATAAATAAAATGGCATCTCATCTGTGTAGTGCGTATAAAATGAAACTCTAGAAATGTATTGTGCCCGTTCTAAGCGGGAGGAGGGGAATAAATGAGCCCACAATAGCTCAACGGATGAGGACGGAGAGTCGTGAATTTGAATCAGAGTGCGTGAAATATTATAATGCCTATCTTTAGGATCATTTAGTTAATATACATAGAAGGATGTATGAGTTATGTGACGCAAAAAAATCACTCGTTGCGAGCGACGCATTTTTTATGTAATTTATATTCATGATGTTTATGATGACGTATAGGCAGCGATAGCCGAGTGGATATACCAACAGACTGCCATGCAGAGGGTATCAGGTTCGAATCCACGGCGCGCACCAATGACTTTTCGGAGTTATGTGCGTATTGAATTGTTAATTATCGCTTGTCCCGTGCCTCGGAGAGCACGTTAAGCCGTCGGTCCCAGTTGTCATGAAGATCTTTGACAGTCGTTACAGGGCGTCAGTACCTTCTAAATAAACTGACACTAGTCTAAACCATGGAATATCGCTATCCCTTCGGGTTGTGGAGGTCAGACAGGCAGTCGCTCCGTGGAAAAGCTAATATTCAGCCAAATCCGGTTAGACTAGAAAGCGGACCCCAGACTGAAACTGGGATAACGCTAAGAGAAAGAAGAAGAAGAAGATGTTTATGATGACGTGGCCATTTCTTATAATAAGCTTTCATGCTCTGACCAGGCAGTAAGTGAGTTTGTTTTGTTTATTTATTTTTTTAAGTTATCATTGATCCCAGCCATATTAAATAGTGACATGGATCAAGCAGAGCTGAGAGTACTGAAAACTCTTAAATAGATATGGCAAAAAATAAAAAAATAAGGAACTTCTTTACCTACATTAGCAGCATAAGTATCACACAAATCGCTAAGGTTCACTCACATTGTCTCCATCCACAGAACAGTCAATTGTATGGAGATGCCGAGGGGTATGATCATTGATCAAGTCTCTATTAATTTCACATGTCTCTATTATTTCATAACTTCACGCCTTTATCCCCGAAGGGTTAGGCTGAGGTCTATTACACACCCACACTTCGCCAGTTATGTTTCGGTCCCAATGTAATATGGTGCGAGCCTATTGCCATTTACCGGGCACAGTATTAAGCGAGTAATGATTAACATTTTTAATACACACATAACTTCAAAAAGCCAGAGTGTATGGTATGTGTAGGGTACCAGGAGATCGAACCAGAGACCGTCGTCTCGACAGTCCGCTTCGTACGAGTACACCATTGAGCTATCACCGCTTTTCTCAATTATTTCGTTATCTAAATATAACGCTGTTTTTTTTCTACAACCTTGCTCCAAAAATTGTCAGGCCATTGAATCAATGTAGTTTTCTTAATTTACTTTACTATGATAGTTCCAAAGTTTATACACCAAATTGACCATTTTGAACAGTAAAATCAACCCGAAGTATTATAAAGTATATAAAACCGGTGAAGAAAATAATCTTAAGTACTAAAACAATTCAATGTTATAAAAATTGAATCTGCATAGTAATATTGCGTCGTAGACATAAACGATGTGGCAGCCGGGTCCCCATGGATTGTGTAGCTCTCATTTAAAAGCAATCTATCATGTACTGTATCTGTACCCATAGAGGTTTCTTTATTTTTTCATTCTACAAAACATCTGTATATTGTCGATATGGAAATATATTCCTAATGTTGTTTAGCGTTTTAAATTTATAACCGTTTTTCTGGTTTCAAATTTTAATACCTACACATTTAAAAAAAGTAAAGTAAAGTTAAAATATACCTTTTATTTTTTCATACTATTTTTTTAATCTTTTAGTCTTGTACAGGCTTTCACCTTAATTTGAGTCATAATAACAATGTAAGTAAAAAGGAGAATTTGGCTGACGCGGGTCACATGGGTTTATAAAGGGTTTGATGTAGAGATTCCATCTCTTCGCAAAGATATTATTTGTTTCGTATATTTTCCTTAGTCACCACTTAAGACAAGAAGGGATGGAATGGGTTTGTGATATTTTGTATTATCCGTCACCACTCAGACTAGGAGAACGTTTCAATTCAAGAAGAACATTTCATTACATCCAAAATTAATTGAAACAAGTTTGGTCATTTCCAAAATAAAATTTAAGATTCAAACTTTGATTTTGAGGGTATGTGAGAGTAACAGACTCAAGAGTAACATTTGCAGTCAATTCGACGAGATAGTCCAACATTGTAATTTTCATTTGACACTCCCTGAAGAATTGAATCAATTGTACCTAATTGTCTTTCTGATTTCCCCAAACACTCCCAATTACAGTGACAAGCGCTGTCCAGTATGACAATTTATAAACCTACGCTTATATTACTACTACGACTTTGTATGAATGGCGCAGTGTTTTATGTGGTTGACGTGCCGTTTAGTACTGCGCCAAGTGTTGTGGGTTCGATCCCCACACGAGAGTACACTTTGTGTCACTTACGATTTAATAATTCATGTCTGGGTGTTTTAGTGTCCGTTGATTGGATATTTTGTTAAGTTGCCCGAGAAGCAAAGCAGTTAAGGTATTGTTTTGTATTTTTCGTGTGAGTGTGTGGCCAACTCTAGTGTCGGAGTTTTTAGACCGCCCGAAGGCCTACGACATGGCCTAACGTACTGAGACAAGAACCAGGACCGACAGCCAGGTATTAATAAACTTTTAATTTAAATGTATATAGTTCTTTTATTATTCTTAACGTTGTTTATGAATAGAATATATAGATGTCAGTTATTCTCTCGCGCAAAAACGAAATTTTCCAGTAGTATAGCTTATTCATCAAGTTAGCTCATAGTATATTCATTCATTTCGTCGCGAGAACCATTTTCTACGCAAGCGTAGCCACGGTCAAACACTAGTTTTACTTATGACATTGTTCTCGATCCTTTGAGTTTAATTCTCGCTCCAATACAGGCAGATATTGATCCTTCTCTACGTAAACAGAAGTTTGTATTGCGTTTCAAAAGCAAATGTTTGCTGAACTTGAGTCGCTTTAGAGTTTTGATAACGTGAGCCCAGGCTAAATGAATTTATTGGAATTTTCAACACCCAAAATGTATAGGCTGTCGTATTTTATATACAAGATTAGCTGAGCTCTCGGTAACACCCACGTTATTAAGTGCTACTGTTCCGCACCTGTGGCAGCGTGCCTGCTGTGGTGATTTGTCTGCCTAGATCAATGAGCTATCCAAAAAAAAATATTCAAATTGAATCAGTAGCTCCTGAGAGTACTACTTTGCCGATGTGTCAAAGTACCCATACTTCTGAATATTTCTTTGACTTGACTTCAGACAAGACTTCGTCATCTCACCCTAAAGATCACAGTCTACCACGATAGCCAAGTGCGAGTTTGCTGGCTTCTCATGTCTTTCGAGAACATTACTTATGGAGAACTCTCAGACATAGCCATTTCCGCACTATGTTTCCCTTCACGATTAAGCTAGCCATAATTATTTATCTTCGAGAAGTCAATAGAGAAGGCTGTGGGTTGCACTTGAGATTCTTTGCATACTAGCTTGTTAGTCTCTTAACTAGAATATCACCAAAACATAAAGGCTACGTTTTGATCTCATTCTGTTAAAATGGGAATGAATTCAACGATTGCCGGTACTACGAAATAACTTAATATTCCTGACTTAAAGACGAATGCTTCCTCAGTTTTCCTGTTAACACGGTTTGCATAAAGCAAAATGCGTCTCGTAATAATGAACAATGTGATTCTAGATCTTTTGTTTTAGATGCAATTACTAGGAAGCGAAAACAAACGGCTTTGTAAGTGGTATTTCAATTTTCATACAACTGCTATGTTTTCAACTTCAATACAAATAACTGCTTGTAAGAGTGCCGCGCCGAAAGGGTCAAACGAGGCCCTGTTACTCAGACTCCGCTTTTCGTCCGCCTGTCTATATGTCCGTATTCAGGCTGAATCTTATGAACCGTGACAGTTAGACAGTAAAAATGTTGTCTTCATATACTAATGATTGTCTCCGTGGTCCAGTGGCTAGCGTATGCGACTGCTGATCGGTAGGCCCGGGTTCGATTCCCGGGTCGGGCAAAAGTGTTACTAGGTTTTGCCGAATTCTCAGTAGCAGCACGGATTCCGGTG